>OW569390.1:0-387379 GCA_937625935.1 Tetramitus jugosus | reverse complement strand
CCAAACCCCCCCCCAACCCAAACCCAAACCCAACCCAAACCCAAACCCAAACCCAAACCCAAACCCAAACCCAAACCCAAACCCAAACCCAAACCCAAACCCAAACCCAAACCCAAACCCAAACCCAAACCCAAACCCAAACCCAAACCCAAACCCAAACCCAAACCCAAACCCAAACCCAAACCCAAACCCAAACCCAAACCCAAACCCAAACCCAAACCCAAACCCAAACCCAAACCCAAACCCAAACCCAAACCCAAACCCAAACCCAAACCCAAACCCAAACCCAAACCCAAACCCAAACCCAAACCCAAACCCAAACCCAAACCCAAACCCAAACCCAAACCCAAACCCAAACCCAAACCCAAACCCAAACCCAAACCCAAACCCAAACCCAAACCCAAACCCAAACCCAAACCCAAACCCAAACCCAAACCCAAACCCAAACCCAAACCCAAACCCAAACCCAAACCCAAACCCAAACCCAAACCCAAACCCAAACCCAAACCCAAACCCAAACCCAAACCCAAACCCAAACCCAAACCCAAACCCAAACCCAAACCCAAACCCAAACCCAAACCCAAACCCAAACCCAAACCCAAACCCAAACCCAAACCCAAACCCAAACCCAAACCCAAACCCAAACCCAAACCCAAACCCAAACCCAAACCCAAACCCAAACCCAAACCCAAACCCAAACCCAAACCCAAACCCAAACCCAAACCCAAACCCAAACCCAAACCCAAACCCAAACCCAAACCCAAACCCAAACCCAAACCCAAACCCAAACCCAAACCCAAACCCAAACCCAAACCCAAACCCAAATTTACTTTCTTTTCAAAAATCTAAAATTTCATCCAAATTCAAAATAGAATCGATAAATCATCTAAAATCTGATAAAACAAGATAAATAGAAGTTAAAATCACTCAGTCCATTTCTACCCCCATCTTTTGACATTCCCTCCTGAGGTTTTGTTGAAAGCAAAAATCTTCTCATCACAAGCTCAACAGCTGGAAAGATTAGAAGCAATTAAGTGAGTCGATACACGATTTATGAGTAATCATATCTATTTCACTTCAGTTATGACGGGTTGGGTTTGGGTATTCAACTCTGCACTCAACAAAATACAAAATTGGGATTCTCATTCTATCAGAGTTAATATCTCTCAGAAAAACCATATTTCCCAGCATTTTCCGTCTATTACCTTGGTAAAACTGAATTGCCATTCAGAAAACGCTAGTACTCTGTATTTCTGATGGGTTGCGTCTGGCGTTTCTTCTCTAAACACGATTCAAATTGGAAACTTCACTATTTAACTGTCTTACAGAATTTCATATCGAAAAGTCTCGGAACAGATATAATATCTGATTATACCGTGATTGTTTGATAAAAACTGTCGATTCTATTCAGAGAAACGCAAAATCAAGTCAGTCAAAATTTCAGAAAAAACAAGTCATAAGACATCAAGTCAAAAAGTATAGTTAGTAAGAAATCATGTTAAAAATGATCAAATAATCTCCCAATACTCTGATCCAAAACAAAGAAATCATGTCTCATTCGTACATCTTACCCCCAGTACAGAGTCAAAGTAGTCTAAAATCTGTTGCAGTTTTAACACTGTTGCCGATAAAAATCTGTTAAACACAGCACAGATATATCGGCTCTACGAGCCGATAAAGCTCAAATCGAGTTAAAAATCACGCTAATCTCTTCGTCTAAGCTAGCTGAACCTCCTAGAGCAATAAAAAATCTCAAAAAAAAATTACCATATAAGGAAATCGTTTCCTTAGGTTGGGGAATCCTGGATGTATCCCCAACCCCAACCCCAAAGCTCCACCAGAAAAACTCTTCCTACCAGCCGAAAGCTCCACCAACCCAATTAGGCAGAGCTAAAAAGCTCCACCAGAAAAAAGCTCAGTCACAGAAGAAAAGTTCCATAGTAATTTTAGGTGGAGCTTTTTAGCTCCACTGGAAACCCAACTTGAAACCCAACTGGATACATGTACTTCGCAGTACAGTTCAACAATAACAACATATTTTTTATTCATAAGCTTAGTTTGATGGTTTCAGAACATGACAAACACGATGCGTCCTATTTCATCGAACGACGGGTTTGGGTTATACAATATTGGTTTGTCTTTATGTCACAACCCAAACCCAAACCCTCATCCAGAAGTGGGTTTCTGCCGTTCTTTCCTAAATGACATGGACAATTTACAGCAGCAATACCAAATTCTTTCGCAATCTGCACAACTGCTGAGTAGTTTGCTCCATCTGAATTGATGAGTTTAATGTTTTCACTATTTCATGATGTAACACAATTTCTGAGCAACTGCGCAATGGTACTGCTAGTCTCGCTTGTACAAGTATCGCAAGTAATTGGAGTTGCAAAATGATTTGATGCACAAAGAAGAACAACAGTTGCATTGCGCGCTAAATCCTTTGCTGCGTCAAGTTTTTCAAAAATTGGATGAATAAGAACTTGATTGATTTTGTAAGTTTTGCCACTAATGCCAAATATCTTTCCTTTCTCTCTACTGACCTGTAGGTCTACCGAGTCTATCATTAGGGTCCAACAATTTGGAAACTTATCAAGGTTACGACTCAACTCTGAGCACAGATGAATATACTGATCATAGACTCCTGTTTCTGTTATCATTGATAGATGTTGTTGCTCTAATAAACTGACAGAAGGTAGTATGTCATTAACCTTCTTAGGATCATACTCTTTTGTGCCGTCTTCCTTCTCATTCACACCCAAAAGCATCTGATACTTTGACTTACCCATATAATTGATCAAACAATGAGCAGAGAGTTTGACATCCTCATTGTAACGGAATTGATGTTTGTTTGTTTGATTCATATTTTCCAAATCATTAACAAGTCTAGACATTTTGAATGTTCCTTCCCATCTTCCCTCTGATAGAATCTGTTTTAAATGAATAACTCTACTATCAGAATTCAAATCAGATGGTGTCGGATCGCATTTTAGTGATTGAATCTATTCGCACATTCTCAGATAACACCACTCATACAACTCTTTAGTCTTTGTATGTTGTGATTTACTTTCTCGTAGAACAACACAGCAGAGTTGAGCATGGGACTTGTATATATCAAAATACCTGTAAGCAATACTTGATTTAAATGCCTTTAAGGCTGTGTCTGATCTGTACTTTGACAACTTCAAAAACTTAATTGCAAAGAGTACATTTTCCATGAATATGTATGTACTTGAGTCCTTCAAGTAAACAATCTGACAAGGAGTCTAGTGAAACTTATAAGAAAGTGTATCCATGTTTGACGAAGGAATCAATCACTTTTGAGTGAAAACTCATCAAGATATCCGTTGAAAAGATGACAGCTTTCCTTATGACACCCTCCTGAACATTTTGATTTTTTAACTGACTGTTCAACAAGTTTATTGAATCTGTTACTTGTGAGGCAGCAAACACCTTGCTGAGCTGTATCTACGTCAAGTAATCTTGATACACACCTAATTTCAAACTCTTGTCAAATGGAGGTTTCAGTCAGGTTTTGTCTGCTAAATTGTTGCTTGTGGTTCAATGCTCAGGGAGAATGGAAAAGTGATGTCATCGATTTATTAATTCCACAAATTGGTCAACAACTGAGTGGTTCAGCGTTTCCACTCTATCAAAAAATGGATCTTCACTGTTCTTCCTCTTTCCATTTGGCGTTCTTTGCAACAATCCACTTCCATTCGTAATGTTTTCAACACAAGCACTAAAAGAACTCCATTATTCTATATCATGGGTTAATCATTTTGATTGATGAATATGACAGTCCAATTACGAAAGCAATTGCCGAAAATCTGACAGATCAGGCAAATATTTCACTTGCAAAGAAGAATAGAGACTTTCTCAGAGCTTTCTTCTCTCCACATAAGGCTCTTGGATCAATCAAATTCTGCACTGATGCAACAGAAGGGCTTTTGAATCCTGGGATCTGAACATTGGTCATCCCGGACAAGGCTGGATCAATGAGACACATGTTCGCCAGGAACAAGAAGAACACCATGAAAATTCAGAAGATGAGGATGAGGAATCAGATTATGAAGATGAACAAGACATTCACGAGCTTCTGAGAAAATTTCAGTCAACTGATATGACAACAATGGAAGCTGACAATCAAAAGTGACGGATATCCTGATCAAAATGTTCTCATTTCTTCGAACGAGATATTGCAGCCTTGTTCCAAAGATCTATCTCAGACATTGTCTCGATCATTGATTCATATGATGTAATGACTGAACCAGATTTTGATATGGAATATGTCGTGACGTTCAAACAAGTTGTTCAAAATCTTCCAAGAATGATTAGTGTGACTCTCATCAATGGCACAAATAGAGATCAGTGTATATAATTAAGAAACCACGCGGTTCATCCTACCAACAATTGAAGGAAGTGATTGCAAAGTTGGACAAGAAGGATGTGAAGAACATTGAAAGGAAGAGTTCATTCAATGATAGAAGTGAATGTCACCTGCCAGAGGCCTGATTATGTTCAGTTTGGCTGTACCGGTACAATGAGAGGCAACGTGACCAATGAGAGACTTCATTGCAACTTTCCCCTGACTGATATCCGTGTACACAGGCCTTTCAATCATAGGAATTTCATGATCTGAGAGAACTGTCTCGAACTGTGATTGCTCTTTGTGGGGCAATTGGATATAATGCTGCTCAATTCTATCGGCTGTCATCTGTAATTGATGATAAATCTTAATTTCAAACTGAGTTATGCGATTTCTGAGGGCTCTCTTGATTGCAGTTGCTTTGATATCGTCAATTTTTTGATTGAGAATCAAAGCCCACACCTGCCATTCTTGAGCTAAAAGATCAGAATTCCCCTTGTTTGAATTCGTGTAGAATAGAGTCTTAATCTTATACATTGCACCAGAATCAAATCTGAGGACACAACCTTCGGATCCCTGCACACCCTTGATCTCTTCCATCATGTCACTAAAATTGGTAGAGTTTAACCTCCAGGCATGTACAACAGGAACTCTATCTGATGCAGCTTCCACCATATCTTCATAGTGATCATCACAAAAAGAGCAATTTTCCAAAAAGTGTGGTACAGAATAATAGGCAACTACTCTGTGCTTTGCACCCAGGAGTTTCATGTTGAACGTTGTCTTTGCCATCACTGTTTGGTATATGATACAACCCAAGCTGATAACAACCATGACAATTACAGTGAGTGCTGTTTTCATTTTGTGTGATTTGTCTTTCGACTGGATGAAGATTACAATAGGATGACATCAATTGTCAAGGATGATAATTAACAACAAACAGTACAGTTTATCTTGGTCCACCACCACCATTGTTCTTATTGTATGCACAACCACCATTAGCTTTGCAAGATTGGATCATTGCTGCCTCTGCTCTGTAACGTTGTTGTGCAGCACCATCCATATCCACAGCCAGGTATTGATGAGTGTTACTGTTGGCAAATGGTCTTTGAGCATGTTCGTTATACCTTCTATTCAGATTGTTGGTTGTACCAATGTATGCAGGAACACCTGTTGCTTTATTTACATATTGATAAATACCACCTCCTTTTCTACGAGCTTGTACACAGGCTAAAATTACAAGGAATAGTGCAATCAACAGTGCTGTCTTCATTTGTGATGTTTTTTTTGCTCGTAAAAGAAGTACTTTTCAAAGTTTACTTCAATCATAATAATAAACGTTCAATGTATGACGACATGTCAACTGTCGTCCGAATGGAGGATGCAGGACCGGACTTTTAGCTTGCGGCACCCATCACCCTGCAATCCAAACACATAGAATCAAGAAGAAACGGTCAGGCTACGAGACATCTGACACGGAATACATTGTTTTCGGTGGTTATCAATCCAAAGAAAGTGACGTACCCATCTCATTTTACTCAGCTCAACGTAACGGTACACCAATCAGACTCATCGAAACACAAATTAAATCTTGTAAATCTTCATCATAACGCCTCAGAGGGATTGACAGACTGGGGTACCTTTCGATGTGAGTCATCAATTCGTTTCTTCAATTCTTTGGCCAACCTGTTTTTCCTCTTGAAGGCTTCTGGAGTATTGAGAGATTGTTTTTGGAGGAATTGATGGCTCTAATTAATCATAAACGGTGCTCTTCAATACTAATAATACTAACTATAAGAGGTAGACATGAGAGGAAAGTCATGTTGGTATCTGACATATTAAGGAGTCTCAATTGTTCATTCTTGCTCACATGTGTGAGCAATGATACACCACCCACCTCATATACAGCGTTTTGTGACAAATCCAAGCTTGTTGATGACTTGCATAAAGAAATGTGACTTAATAGTGTGGCCACATCCTTGTCTCTTATTTTATTTCCAGAGAGGTTTAGAGTTTCCTGTTCATCAAATGAGTGTTTACATTAATAGGTATAGGGTAAGAGAAGTTTCACAATAGGACGTACCAGGCTCTGTCATTCGATTTTAAGGTTCGTAACGCGATTCCCCAACACACAACTTGATAAGTCCAGATTACGAAAGACCGTAGAATGATTGATGAAGTCGGATAAAGCTGAAAGTGTTTAAAATTTTAGGTTTCCAGTCTTGACCTCTAACCTTTTTGTCCTGAATTATCTTTGTTAATTCTTCAGTGCCAATAGTCAGTCATACGACACGTGAAGTGAGACTATGGAACCAAAGAAAAAGATTGACATATCTCTGTGAAGAACTTTTGGAGATGCCAGTAGAACTGAAACATCTTGTTGGGGTTGCTCTTGATAAACTTGGACACAATTTAATCTTCAGTTCCAATCAAGTCGTGAACCTCTTTAAACAACAACGAAATAGAATCAATCAATTCTCGGGGTGGCAGTTTGAAAAAGTCAAACACCGGGTGGGGAATGTGAGCAGCAATGGCTCTCACAATTTCATCTTCAAAGGGGTCGTGATACCAGAAGGAAAACGAAGGACTCTTTTATGGTGCTATAGAATAATCTTCTTGTTGTCCTTCGGGAGCATAAGCAGTCAGCAAGAACAAGACTTCTGCACCACCAGCAAAGAAGGCCGCACAAGCACAAACAAACAAGAAATCTCAAGATAGTTCTAGTTGTAGTAACTTGTATTTGCCAATATAGAAGTGAGCCCGATGTACTTGTTTATTCTTCTCTGATATCGAGAGAAACTGATCGCTCAGACAGTTCGATGTCACCGTTGCTGCTCGGATTCATATTCTTCTCCTGCTCTTCGTTTGCTTCCTCCTCTCTTTGCTTCTTTTGAGCTTCAACAATTCGTTTATGGATCACATGTTCTGCATGAATAACAGCACTATGAACATCATCAAACGTGTCAAGCTTCTGGTAGATTCCTCCACGCTTCAACACAATTCTAATGGTCTTTTTCACACTAGCAAGATACAAAGCAATATCTTGCTTCTGTAAGAGAGAATTAATGTCTTCCAGAGTACTAATGGTTGTTGAGTCACATTGAGAGATACTTGCCCAGTCAACAACCACAACAAAGATGGGATACACCGATTGCTGTATACTCCTCTTGATTTCACTGATGAAGTAGCTAGCGTTAGCAAAGTAGAGATCAGCATCGAACCTCATTATCAATATGCCTGGAATGACATGAGCGTTCTTCCATTTTTTAAGTTCGTTGTAGGTATGTGTGCCTGGAATTCTTCCAAGTTGACTAAATCTTGGGCGCATGGATCTCAGGAGAACAAATACCACAGACACAGCAGCAGCAATGAGAATGCCAGCAACTAGTCCAATAAATAATGTACAGAAGAAAGCAACTAGTAGTACTATCAAATCGCGTGCTTTTGTTCGGTAAGTGAACCTAGCTTGATTCACATCTATAATCTTCGAACACGAATATATGATGATGGATGCCAATAGAGGCATCGGCAAATAATAGAAAAGTGGTGTCAAGATCCATAAGGTTAGTAGCATTGTCAAAGCACTAATAATACCTGCAAGCTGAGTTTTTGCTCCGCTGTTCGCATTCACAGGTGTTCGACTGATACTTCCTGTCACTGGAAATGCTCTGAACAGAGCACCTACAAAATTTGCCATTCCAATTGCTACGAGTTCTTGATTTGCATTCAGTTCGTAACCCTTCTGCATCGCATAGAATTTCGAAATGGAGTATCCTTCGATAACACCTACGAATGCAACTGGGAATGCGAGTTGCAAGATTTCCAAGATCAATTGGCCATTGAGACTTGGGACTCTGGGAATACCGGGAGAGGGTGGGCCAGGTGGAATAAAGCCAACAATACGAATGCCAAATACATCATTCTTGCTCGAATCATATCGACCTATAACCTTCACCAAGTAAAGAGCTAAAATACCTACAAAAACTAGAGCTAAACTACCAGGTACTTTTTTCAGTGTTTGCATCTTTGAGAAGGTGAGATTTTTCTTCAGAACACGAACACTTCGATCTCTACCCAAGTTGACATATACCTTCTCAAATATGAATAGGAAAGCAATACAGCAAACACTAAACAATAGAGTGGGATAATGGATATCTGGTAGCGCATCTACGATATCAACAAGCTGGTTGTGTAGACCATTGGAACTAGGCATTGATGTACCAAGAAAGCTATTCAACTGTGACAAAGCAATCAAAATGGCCGCAGCGCTAGTGAAGCCTGATATGACAGGATATGACAAGAAATTAACGAGGAATCCCAGCTGTACCGCACCAAACGCTACTTGCATTAGTCCCACAACTACTCCAAACAATAAGGCATACTGAATGTATAATGTTCCTCCCATTTCTGGCTTGGTGCTTAACTGTTGAAGAGCAGAAGCGAGCGCAAGAGCAGAAACAGCGGTTGGTCCATTCGACATGTGTTTCGATGTACCAAGTAGAGCATATATGATGAGAGGAATGAAACTGGCGTATAAGCCGTAGATGGCAGGAAGTCCAATCAATAGAGCATATGCCATACCTTGCGGTATCAACATGATACCTACAGTAATTCCAGCCAAAATATCGCTCTTCAGATCTACCAAATGATGTCTATACTCGGGAATCCATATAAGAAACGGAAACACCTTGCATAATACATGATAGATCCGAGCAGACAATGGGACATGTACTTGTTCCTTTGGCTGTACGATATCATACAAATCCACCACTACATCTGACGGCTGCCCGCGTTCATTGACATCTGAAACTGTGACTTGTTGCTGCTGGTTGGCTCTCTCGTCTTGCTCATCCTCCTGTATCTGGTCCACCTCGGACGAGAAGAAGAACAAGAAGTCATCTTCATCATCTTCATCATCACTCGGCACCATATCTGGCTCTGCCTTTCGTATGATGGCATGATCACGATCAAACAGAGAGTTCAATCTCTTACCCCTCATTGATGCTTTGCTACTGTCATGCAACGCCTTGAGCTCTTTAAAATACATTTTGAACAAATGAAACTTTGCTTGTTGAATGAGACTGTCATACTCTTCCTGGACATCAGGACAAGCTTCCAACTTTCGCTGCAGAGAAACAGACAATCGATTTCGATAAAAATCTCTGAATTCAATTCTGCCTTCATTGATCCACTTTTGTTCAATGACCAAGTGAGATTTTAGCTGACAAAATAGCTCCACAAAATAGGCTTGAACAATGTTCATGACTCTGACATGTTCTGGATTGTCTAACAAATGTTCTTGTTGTTCTTCTTGCTGTTCTTGTTGGTCTTCATTATGAAGGTACTCTTGTTGTGGATGATTGGTGACACCATGGTGAGTCAAGTACTCGTTGGTTGTTGTTGTGGTATGATCACTGCTTGTCATATGTCTTGACGTGTCTTTTGCTTGTGGTTTTCCTGTGACTCGTGAGATTTTTCCTTGTTTACCTATTTTCCGATTATCCTCGGTTGATTCTGTTCCCGACAAACAGGTATCTATCGGACAAACGACATTACAGTAATTCATCCAATATAGCTATTCTTTGCAGATTGGGAATTTAATGAACAATACCGGAGTCTGGTTAATTGTTCGTAAGAACAGCATAAGAGTATCAGCTCAGAGTAGGTTGATGTTTTGAGTTGACGACCATGGCGTTGGTGGTGTGACACTTCGAGCAAAATCCAATATGATAGACACAGATCCATCAATCTCATTGCGCTCGATCGTGGAGACGTACTTGTCCCAGATTTCTGGCTTGATAATTCTTGTAGCCATCTGTTCTTTGGGTGCTGTGTGAAGTTTTGGAAGAACTAAAATCAGAGTTTGTTCAACAACATTAGTGAATTAGGAATCAGTAAGAAGATGCATGGTGCTATCCAAAACTTAGCTACGACATTGTCGCGATCTCTATTGTCTTCCTTGCCAGAAGTGAAGAAACAAAATGACTCCAATGCTGAACATATAGAAGAAGTGCCACCATCCTCACCACCAGAGAAGAGAAGGAGACTGATGAGTGAAGAAGAGGAGCAAACACTGGAGAGAGAAAAGTTGAAATCTGATGCAGATAGAGCTACATTTGATTTGATTGCAGAGTATCCTTGGCTAGTGATTAAGATTTTCCAGGATTCAACTGGTGTAGTCGCGGGAGAGCAACTTACGGTCAACTACAGGAAAAATTCGCACTGGACATGTTTAGGATTGTTTATTCACAGAAGGTGATTGGCTTTTTCCTATTGAGGACAAGGTTTTCTTTAAGACTCGACTAAATAAACACACTTAACTCGTCAGTTCTGTTACCCTCATTGATAAGCACTGGGCCGTAAATGTCATTCCAATAAATTGTCTGAGAAAATGTTCCTTCGGATTGATATAGCTCTGTACAGTTCAATCGTCCATACTTCTCGTTCTCAATCACTATTCCCACAGTCTTCACCAAAGTAATAAACTCCACAACTTTGGGCTCACTCTTGGTTACAACATTCTTCTGATCAACAATGGATGCTGTGATAGTCGAATATTGTGACCACGTTTGAAACGAAGCAAGTTTATCAGTTGGATACTTGAATACTGGTGGGTCATAGGCGTATTCAACAGTAACTCCATATCGAATCTGTTCTCTTTGTTTTCTAAGGTACAAACCTTGGGCAGTAGGGATGGTCTGGTACTCGAAATCGCGTGTTCTTAATGCTTGGGTGCCAACATCTGCCTGTGTTTGGATACACTCAAACTTGTCTCCGTGTTTCTTCGCTAGGGTGGTTATTCTCATCATTGTCATTGCAGAATCTGAGATCCTGTACTGCCAAACAGACTTTTCTTTCGTAAAGCCAACTGGAAGAGTGAGAGAGTTCACTGCATAAACAGAGATGAGAGCTACAATGAATAGAACTGCAAGGGGCGACATGACAGCCTTTTGTATGTTTGTTTTTTTCAAGTTTTAGGCTTGAACTTCGGTTGAGTTCATGGACCTCATTGAAGGATGGGCAGCGAACCATTGCGCGAACAGCCAAAGAGATTCCACAATGAATCCTCGGAAAAAATAGTGGCCAACCGGGACGACTTCAGGTTCCCAACAAAACTCCCCAAGTTCTGCTCTATCACCATTGGTAGTTGTACATCGACCGTCCTGTCATACCCTATCATTTTGCGAGTTGATCATGGATGGATAGTACTTCATCTGCTGCAGTTCCGAAGAGGTGCATTGCACATAAACTACCATCACTGGATGCTGTGATTATTGCGTTGGATGGATCAAGGTAACAAGAGCTCCAAACGCAACCAGAATGAAGTAGTTTTCTCCAAAGAGTGGCACTTGGCTCATGCCAACAACAAATATGACCATCTTCTGAACCACACATAACAATGTGTGTGCCAGGAATGATAGTAGCCTGAATTGTGCTCCAATTCTGACTCTTATGACCCACTAACTCATTCCTCGGACATTGAACCGCCCCAGAAACTAACTCAGAACTGTTAAAGGTTAGTATCTTTCCATTGTCCACATTAACCGCAGCCACTGAACGATCATCTGATAAACTCAAAGAAATGAGCCTCAAGTCATACAAATCCATGCAGTGAATGCATCCTCGATTTTCGCCACCATATTCAGATATCATTCTCATATCCCATATTTTTATGGTCGAATCTTCAGATACAGTGGCTATGTGATAATCAGAAAGAAATGCTGCACCAGTGACATGACCAGTGTGTGCCATTAATTTGCATTCTGATTTGTGCAATCCTGATCGACCATTCCACAAGCGAATTGTTTTATCAAAACTGGAAGTCATTATACAGTTAACTCTACTACAGTAATCAAACGATCGAACAGGACCTGTATGCTCAACATTCGAGTAAATTTCTTTTCCAACTTCTAGATCAGTTACCGTTATCACCGAATCGTACCAATCACTCCCAAATACTAGCGATTTGTTGTAATCTGGACAGGTAGTTAGGTGTGCGAAACCTGAACACGAGGTAATAGTTGTTCCTTTTGAGAGTAAAGTTCGATTATTGTTCTCGACATCAGTAATCCCAGACGAACCATTTGTTGACTCTTTTAGCTCATATACATCAATGTTTCCTTCGTTAGTACCAACACAAAAACAATCAGTATTCCGAATTGAAGTCATGGCCCAGGGTTCTTCGTCAAACAAAAATCTACTGTACGAGCTCAAAGAAAATGGTTGAACCAGTTGAGCTTCCATATCAGACTTTCTCATTTTATCACCTAACATCCTACGTTTTAAACCGTGGACAATAATGTTATCCCGTATTTCTCTTTTCGGGCATGAAACGCGAGATAAATCCACCTTAATCAAATCATATTGAGCCTTGTATTGATCAAAATCTTGACTAGAAACTACCAAATGTCCCTTTCCATGAGAACAATATGTACAAATGAAACAATCGTGCTCCGCAATGCGAGCAACATCAATTTTGACACAATACTCGTGGTACCATTCACCACATACATTACACTCCACCATTGGCTCCGTTTCATCGTGCATCGTCGTCCCACAATCACAATACACATGCGGAATAAACTCATTTCGAAATCGCCTTGCCTCTCTCAACTCTCTTGTCGCTTCAAACACTTGACCGAGACTGGGAAACAATTCTGCTTTCCTCGATTCTGAACAGCGCCTGCACAACAAGTAAAACTTCCTGCTTCGCTTTCGATAACTAATGTATCTTTCATCGTACAAACCAACACAACAGTAACGATAGGCTTGTTCGCACAGTGAACAGAGGATCATGTCCTCATCGTCTTCCTCTTCTGATGACTTTTGTGAGCATTGATCACAGTAATCCAATGATCCATCATCTCGCTTCATGATGATGCATCTAGTTTCAGCTTGATTTTGTTTTGTTGTGGAAAAATGGTTTTGGGCTGAGTCTAAAGATAGGATTGTGAATAGTCTATTTACTTTCAAAGTTGGACCCAATCCATATGCTGTCCTCATGATTTTGATATCATTGCGAAATGCTTATGATAATAACTGTCCACAACTCAAGTGAGAAATCATAAAAAGGGAAATCTGTTCTATCTGCACAATAAGTGCACTACCTAAAGATAGGATCTGTTAAGTTGTTTCATCAGGTTTCGACTTGGATTGGAATTGTTGTGGTAGGATTGAATGTAGGACAAGCGTTGTCGAATGTGAACTTTAGTCAAGTGCGAGGGATCGACCAATTCAGATCCCAAGAATACATCCTTGTTGGCACCTTCATCTCCAAATGTTGCACACATGATTCCCACGAGCAAGGCGACACTCTCATTGTTGCCAGTATCGTCTGTGATCAATAGATTATGACCCTTGGCCAAATGAAGTGTCGCAAATTGGATGGCAGCAGACAAGTTTTGTCCTAAACAGTTCTTGTACTTCTTGTGATCCTTGATGGGTAAACGCAGCAATGCACCTGAATACTCAATGCTCTGATTCTTGATATCATCGGGATCTTGGCACATGATAATCGCAAATACCTCTGTCGAAGAAAACTGATACCGGGGAGCATTCCGCCCCAGAAACAGGCGTTGCGGAGATCGACCTATAGCAACCATTGTCGCTTCAGAATGATCCTTTGAAAACTGTTTGGCATTCTCCAGTACAATTGCATGAACTCTTCTCTCAGTTTCTTCTACTGATATTCTATCCTCTAAAATATTGTCTGCATTCGTATAAAACATCTGTGACGTCAATCCTTCAGACCAGGACTCATGATCATCACCTGCACCTGGAATATACCGCCAACTGAACGATTTCTCAGGGAAATTAGGATCACTAGCACTCACACAAAGAATAGGGATGAAGTCTAAATTGTCATTGTTTAACAAATTTGAGAACTCGATATCTTTTCCTTTGTGCAGCCAGAGACATCTCATGTACTTTATGCGCTTAGAATCTTTCAACATATACGTGAAAAGCTCCTTGTGTCTATTATTGAAAAAGTCGTTCCAATCAATCGTTTTATCCACAGCAGTTGCTACGAATCGCTCCATGCGAGTTTCAATTTGCGAAACTTCACTCCTTGAAAGCCAATACGGCAATTCAAGACCCGGCTCAACAGTCATATTCTCTCCTTCGCAATATCGGTAGATTAAACGATTCATCACAGACACCCAAATAGGAACAGTTTTTGAGAGAGCATCAGGAAAGCTCTTTCCCCTTCTCGTTGAATCCACAATAATCAAACCATTTAATCGATAGGCGGCAATCAATACATTGATATTCAATCTCATTGTCGAAAACTCCCACTGTCCAAAATGACCATCAGTGCTCTTAAAATAACAAGTATCGTCGTAACTTGGACAATACCATTGACCACATCTCAAATTCGCAAATAATCCAAACGACGGATACATTTTCTTCACATCACTCACAAACTCAGAGTCATAACGCACGGATTGAAGCCGCGATTGTATATTGTCCGTCTCGGTTTGAATTTTTCGCGCCAATTTGTGAAATTTCAGAGAGCCATGCTCATTGATCATTGATAACAAATTGAGAACATCATCTTTGGTTGTGCAGTTGTTCTTGTCTTCTTCCTCGTCATCTGATGAACCTTCAAACTCCACTTTCTCGTCTGTGACTTCATCCGACTCGCTCCCGCTTTCACTACTAGAGTGCTCCTCTGAAGAAGAATCATCTTCCTCCGCAGCAAACTTCTTCTTTAGCCATTTGTTGGACATGTTGTTTTTGTTAACTTTGAGCGGGGAATTTTTAATCGCCGACAGCCATCGTTACAAAGTTTTTTTCACAAATGCAAAGTTACTCCACCAAATCTCGCAAACCAAAAAACACGAAGTACTACATTGAATAATCCAAGTTTATCAAACAACAAAATGTTCAGGGGAGGCAACGTTATCAGAGGCGCATCAAGATTTATTGCACAAAACAGCAACAAAGCATCCAGAGGATTGAGTGCAAACAGCACAAGAAACTTTGCAAGTGCTTCCAACATGAACAATTTTGCGTCGACATCATCATCCAGCCCAATGGGCGCATTTGAGTCCATTAATTCAATCAACAGGTACGCAAACCTCTCAATCTCTCAATCTCACATGCCCTTTTTTTATTCTTGTAAAATTCAAATGCACATTTGCTAACAGGGCAATTTTTTTTGTTTCACAACGCGCAGAGCAAACAGAGTGACAGCAAGCGTCGCCAGAGGTTCAGCTTCAAGTGGAATCAACTCGTTAGTGACAATATCCTATTCAGATGATGATGGTTAGTACTGGTTAGTAGTGCACAAAGCAAACACTCACTTCACACACACTCATTTTCTACTCAAACAACTTCGCATCAAAAGCACAGTGAACCACTCAACAACAATCACTTGTTTTCTGTGATTTTCTCACTCACATGATATTTACACGCACTTGTTGCTTGCACTGTTGTTGTTTTTGTTTGTGTTTCCTTTGTCTCCTTGTGTGTGATCAAAAGATGGATGATTAGCTATCTATTGCTCTATCGCCATCCAACCAATGTTTTGAACATGTCAGGATTAAAACATGTGCCTCTCTATATATCTATCTATGTTGTATATCTTTATGTCTCTCCACTCTATAGGTACATAATGAGCACTTATTGATCTCTCTGTATCGATCAATCTTCAAGTAAAACAAACTGTGCTGCAGGTTTTAGGTTGAAAGCTTCCGAAGAAGAAACGATCACTTGTTTTTAAAAGAGTTACGCAAGCGACAAAAGAGCATAAGCAGCTTATGTGTACATAAAACCATTTATTTTCGAATTATATCTCTCCCGCTTCATGGAATCATTCTCCCTGTTATCTTTGTCATGGCAAAGCTTTAATCTTTGAACATCACAAAAAGCAAATCACCGAACAAAAAAAAATGGAAAACAACAACATCAATCACACAGCTACTCCAACTGTGTCCACCACGATCAACAATCAAGATCAATTCTCTGTTTTGAGAAGAGATCCACTGTTGGCTCAATTTCTAGACTCTGAATTCTCCTGTCAATCCTTCCTATCAACTCACTTGCTCCAATATCACACGAATAACAATAATCAAAAACAATCACAACATCAACATGAACACAACAACAAGAAGAAGCACAAGAAAACAAAGAAGAATAAGCGTAAAAAACAATCGATTGCCAATGATGATGATGATGAAAACACACATGATCAAAATGTGACTCGTGATGACCATGATGATAACGACATTGAAGGAATGATGAGTGATGGTGATGATGAGAATGGTATTGGTGGTGGTGGTGGTGGTGATGATGATAATGAAGATGATGATCGAAAGGACAGAACAAACCTAGAGAGACTACAACATGGTATTTCTCACATTGATCGACAAATTCATCAATTGGTGGTCAAGCATGAACAGGGACTAGTGAATCAAACTGTAGCTCTACACAGTACAGAGCTTGAGAATGAATTAAAAGCGATTAGAGAGCATGTAAATGAATTGCAATCATCGGTCAATCGATTGCAGACTCGATACATGATTGGTCAACAGTCCTACAGTGGAATGATTCAGAGTCGAATTATTCAATTGAGAAATATGATTCAGGCGGTAGATATGATGCGATTTGTGGACAAAATCTTGACAACGATGATCAAAGTTCAAAAAACAATTGTGCAGCTATGTTCTGCTTCTGCAGCAAGTACGACCAGTCAAGATCATCATCAAACAACGGTACAACCAGAGTCAAACAAGTTGGATCACGAGTTATTTTCATTGTGGGTGAATAGGGATTTGGACTCGAAGGTTTCCGATGTTCCATCGGGCATGGCCTACATAGCCCTATATTTGTATGAATTGGAGAACAATAATTTATTAGAGTATGACAAGGACAAGAGCAGATATCTAGCAACTGGAGTTCATGTCATTGATCAAGAGTTGAACAGCTTGCGTTCGATTCGGAAAACTGTTTTGGAGTTTTCGTTGGCTGTATTGTTGAACGGATGTCGTCAATTTAATCAATCGCAGATTGCCTCAAGTTCTCAAGTGTTCTTCAATATGAACACATTGTACTCTGTGATCAATGAGCAAATTATTTCAAAGAACATTGCAAGCATGAAAAAGGACAGAGTCATAGTTCAGCAGATATTAACAGCGATCAATCGTGCCATCAGCCAGCGAGTCAACGTGTCAAATCTGGCACTGCCAGATCTATTCAGCGAATACAGGAATATGATCAAGGAGATTCATACTCTAGAGACTGTTCTTCGAAAGAAACGATGTTCTCACACGGGAACCTTGCTCATCTCTGTAGTTCCTGCTACCAAGACTGGCACGACGATAACAGAACAATTTTGGCATGATATGTCGCGTCTTATCACAAGCGAGTTCTCTTCCCATCAGATTCGTACACTGATCCAACAAGATTCGAGACAACTTCGAGCAAAGTTGACAGAGTTTGTGGATGTTGTAGTTAATCTTCTACCCAACTCAAACTTTGATTTCAACACCTGGATTACCACCTGCCTGTAGATAAAACAATTTAAAATTTGGTTCCCTTAACATTGTCCGTATTTATTCTTGTTGTTTTGGTGCTCGTGAGCTAATTGATCTGTGCCTATGAATTGCGTTCTCATAGAATTTTGCTCCTTCAGTCTCATTTGGAACTTCCTGATACACAATCACTCTACCATGTGTCTCCAAATCGGAAACTATTTTCTGATGTCCATGGAAACGAGGGTACACGCACACCTTTTCTTGCTTGAATGGAGGCAAGACCATGTGCAAGTGCAAATGCTTCACAGATACAGGATAATTGTATCCTGCTGTGATCCAATTCTCCAGTTCATCTGGTTCGATACCATTTCTTTCACAGAATCCTCGTGTCTTCAAGTGTTCCAAACCAATACTGTACAGCTTTCGAACCAATGGTAAATGTTCTCTCGTCAACTCGGTTACATCAGTGATGACCTGTCTTGGGATGACGTCAATATGCTCACCATGGACACTTACACCGAATCGATCATTAAGAACCAAGATTTCTTCGTCTTCGTACACAATTTTAGTCTCCTTGTTTACACCAGTGATAATATCCATGAATACATTGTCAGGAATCCTCTCCAAATCTTCAAAAACCAGCTCGAAGCCACATCCTGTGCAGAATGGTGTATCCTTGTTGTTTGGCTTGTCGCAGGCAGGACAAATTCTGCCGTACTGTAAAAATCGAGCGCCAACGGAACAATTGAATGGAAATAAATAGAGAACACCATAAGTAAACACTAAGTCTGACTAAAAAAGAAGGCCAACAGAAGAAGAAACAAACCTCAAACTTTTCGATTGGAAATTGCGCCAACAGCTCTCGAAGTTTTGTTGACTTTTGTTCACGTTCCTTTTGAATGATTTGAATTTCTTCCCCAGAGAACTCTCGCCATGAATTTTTGTTGAATCTAACTGGCATGGTTAAGTTAAGTATTGGACGAGTGGAGTTGTGGTTTGCGGGGATGATAGGATTTTGTGACATAAACCCAGTCGTGACTACGCGGGTTTTTTGACCGCCAAAAAATATCGTTAAACAACTTTTCAGCCCGCCATTCTCAAGGACAACAGACTCGAACAGAGAAAAATAGCAAAAAAACAAGTTGCACATTTCACAACCATGGTCAAAACTAACAAACCAGGAAATGACACACTCGTCAGTGAAAAAGCTTCACCTTCCAACCAGAGAGCTGGAATTGAAAAAAAGTATTCCCAGAAGATTGCTCTCCAACTTAACCGTGCTCAGAAAACGATTGCTGCCCACAGAAAGTGTGCATTAGCTCTAAGGAAGTTGCACTGCCAAGATACTGAACTCTTTTTCCAGCAGTTTTTCGTGATGATACGACCCATTTTACTGGTTTTTAAGAGAGAACCAAATGTGGAGCGCTTAATCCAATTCATTATTCAATATACATCCAATGCTGAACGCATTAGCTCTGAGGAAGAAGTAGGAAACCGAACACAGAGAAGAAACAGTGGTCTTACTGTTGATACAATGGATGATGTGACACAAAAATTCTGTTTTGATATGATTAAATGTCTGATAAATTATGCCCATGCAAAAGATAAATCAATCAGATTCAGAGTTTGCCAGATTGTTGCTGGATTGATGGATCTGATGCCTGATGAAGTTGAGATTGAAGATGAATTATGTGAACAATTGTTAGTTACTTTTGTGTGCCGACTAAAAGACAAGGTACCAGCCGTGAGACAGCAAGCAGTGTGTATTTTGGCCAGAATTCATGACCCTCTCAATCCTGAAGATGAAATCACGAATGAATACAAACGGTTGATGGCCACTGATACAAACAAGGATGTACGGAAAGAGGTTGTAAAATGCATTCTTCCGAGCAAGTATACACTGTCTGCCATTGTGGAAAGAACTAGAGATGTGAAGGATGATGTTAGACGAATGGCATATGAGAAACTCTTTACTGACTGTCCTTTCAAGCGACTTTCTATTTCAGAGAGAGTATCTATATTGAAGAATGGATTGAGAGATAGAAGTACATCAGTACAACAAGCTTGTGTATCATTATTGGCCAAGCAGTGGTTAGGAATACAAGTCGAAAATGACATTATTGCTCTCCTTAAGGCACTAGATGTTGAAAACGATACAGAAACAGCCGAGCTAGTGCTTACATCTTTATTTTCTGTGAATGATGCTGACATGAAAAAGCATATCATGGGTAGAACAATCGACATTCATAATTTGTCTCCAGAAGAGGCATTGTATCTGCGGATGAAAATACAATATCTGCTCAAAGACGAAAAAGAAGATGATTTGGAAGAAGTTCTTCCAAATGCAACAGAATTCTGTGCTATTACTGCAAGGCACTACAAGGAATGTCAAGAATTCACAACCAAGCAGTGCTTGATTATCGCAAGGCATTTAGACTTTTGCGATGAGGTCGGAAGAAAGAACATTCACACTATTCTTAAACACATGGTTATGGTTTTCCAATCTCCAGAGAATCATATAACTGAAATTATAGAAGCCCTTAAGATTGTAATACCTTCTGAATCTGAGTTCCGGACGACGATTCGTGAGTGTGTCGAACCTCTTCAATGTCTTGCATCCGAGCTAGAGAACAAAGCAAATTCCGAAGAGGAAGAGAGGAAATTACACAAGAATGAAATTAATTCGAATATTAAGAAATGCAAAACAAAGCTTAAGCGCCTCGAGAAAGATAGAGCACGCTTGGAGTCAGAGCTAGATGAAGCCGAGGAAGATGATTCTGAAATGATTGATGAAATTAGGGAGGACTTGCAAAAAGTTACGGGTCGAATAGAAGTGGTAAATGAGGCAATTTTGGAGTTGGAAGAGGATCTGACAAGTGCTGATACGTTGAAAAAAGATGCAATGGTTTGGATTCGTGCTTTGTGTGTACTGAGGGAGGTCAATAGAGTTGTTTCTCCACAATGCGTTCAAAAATTGTTGGAGGAGTCCAATATTCTGAAAACTATCGTTGTACCTTGCCTAACTAAGGCTAGCGTACATGTTCGTAGCTTCGCCATGACAGTGTTGGGTCAATATTGTGGAATGCATCTACCATTTGCTCAGAAGTATGTCAATCTATTTACAAATTCATTGTATGACCGAAAGGAGGACCCAGCCATTCATCGTGCTGCTCTGGCAGCATCATTCGACATGGTTCAAATTCACTCTCTGGGAAAGATTTATGAGCGATGTGAAATGGAAGAAAAAGAAGTTTGTGTTAGCGAGCTGATTGCAACCTTTAAACAGTTAATGTTCGAAGGTGATCACTCTGATATTGCTGTTACAGCAATTGAGGGATGTTGTAAATTAATCATATTCAACAAACTTCAAGAGCATCATGTCCTTGAAGTCGTTTCAAATATGATAATTGTACTGTTTGATCCACGAACTGAAAACCTGGTTCAGGTAAAACAGTGCCTCTCCATGTTCTTGCCTGCTTTTGCGTTCTCCTCTCTCAAGAATATGAACAGGGTGGCTAAGGTAGTGCTTCCAACCCTATTCAGAATTTCTCAAATGAGCTCCATCAATCTGCAACAAGCTGGTCAATTTTTAATTTACCTGACAGACCGAACTCACCTAAAGAAGGCCCCTAAGGACCTGAACTTCCCTCAACCTCATGCATCTATCGCAATTCAACTAGCATATGAAGTGCTTCTCAGCAACGGGAAAGAATCTAACACTTTCTGTAAGCTGTTTGCAAATTTCAACGAGTTTGAGGACAAACAAACCATTAAGCAGCTTCACACTATCTTAAAGATGGCTGAAGAAACCATAGCCAATAGAATTTCTGCTAAAGCAGTAGAAAAATATTTGGAGATACTTGGATCTCAGTTAGAAAAGACCAAGAGTACTCGGGGCACTGAAGATGCAGATATGGAGCAGGACAGCACCGAAAATGAAGAGCTCGAACAATTAATAGAGCTGGAAAAAGAAGAACACTCCCAATTCAGAGATAGTTTCATGGAATCTCTGTCAAATGAGGACTCTCTCACAGCCAGGTTCTTTGAGATTGCTGGCATTCCTGTTGAGCCAGAGGTTGTGCCAGAAGTTGTACCACAAACCACAATGGACGTCGAAACAATCACACCCACCAAAGCACCTCCAACCAGCAGCAACATTACTCTATCCCTAGAAGATTGTGGACCTAATGGCTCAAGTCAAAGCTCTTCTCCTGCTTTTGCCACGCCAGTCAAAACACCAATTAGTACTCCAATTAAGACCCCCGCAAAGTACAACGATGATGACCTGATACTCGATGATTGCGAAGAGATGCAATATTCACCTCGGTCGGCATCTATTGCACGTCGACTGTCATGCGCTGCCACACAACAACGGATGCTCGATGACTCTGATTCAGATGTCGAAGCACTGGACTTGGATGATATCTCATCGGATGAGGAAGAAGATGAAGAAATGCCTGCTAGTCCAAGTGGCCGTCGATTAACAACAATGAATCGCGAGTTGGACAGTCTAATAGATGAAGTGCCTCTCAACGACGGTGAAGATGATGCTGCCATGTCAGATGAGTAAAACGATGTACAATATCACTTTTCTAAACAACATATGTGTTTTTATCTATTGTTCTCGTGCCTGTCTTTCCTCTGCTGCCTTCTTTTCCAAATCTTGTCGTCTTGGCGGCAAATATACAGAATGATCAAACGATGAATACGGACTCGACTCATCCACAAACTTGTCTCTAATTCTCTTCTTGACTTGCATTTCCTGATAAAACTCATATGTATCTTCATCCAAGAATTCTACAGGATCACGCGGCTCTTGTCCAGGCTTCGATCTCATACATTGATAAAAAAGACTCCAACGACCCGATATCTTACCGAGCGACATTGTTGAAAAGGAAGCAAGAAAATCAGTGTAACGAATGGCGCAACGATGAGGTCTCGTGCCTGCATTGGTTCGATCGGCAGGCTTCTTTCTCTTCCATATTTTCTCTCCCTAGGATACGTGTCAATAGAACTTCTGTGTTGGTTGGATCCGGATTCGGATTGGAAAGCATAAGAAGGATCTGCTTTTCTATGCGTTTGTTCAGTTGAATCATACCTTTTCATTGTAATCTTCAGGGTTAAATAACGTCCGAACAGTTTCTTGTTCTACTGTTGTTGAACGATCTTGTTGTTTTTGTTCGTCACTCATTGTCTATGTTGTTCTGTGGTTGTTGTTTTTGTTCCAGTTTGTTTTTGTGTGCAAGAGCGGGAAAACAATCATCGGTGGAAAATTGATTGAACGGAGTTATTTGGTGATTAAAGTGCGGGTTTGTGATTTTTTGTTTTTTCTTGTGTGCGAGTGACAACTTATCCACAACCATGTTGAAGGGAGCTTCCACCATCAAGAGAACAAGTGTTGTTCGCAATAGCATCACCAAGAACAGCAGAGCAATTCATACCACTTCCAAGAACTTATCACAACAGTTTGTTGATCAACAAAAAGCTCAACATGTTGCAAGTGCACCTGAAAGTTGGAAGAAGATTGCCCAAAAGGAGTTGGGTCAAGATCCAGTTGAAAAGCTTTTCAGAACTACTCCAGAGGTATGCAATTATCACAAAGATCAAAAAATTGTTTTTTTACTTGTATGATGAGAGAAAAAGCTTTTAGCTAACAATCAACGTTTTTTCAATAACACACAAACTCATTAGGGCATTATCATTAAACCAATTTATACAAGTGCTGACAAAAAGTCTCCTGATGTGGAAAAAGTCGAAGAGTTGTCTGCTGGTCAATTCCCATACCTCAGAGGTCCTCATGCCACCATGTACACCAACAGACCATGGACCATTCGTCAATATGCTGGTTTTTCAACTGCTGAAGAGTCCAATGCCTTCTATAAGCAAGCTCTCAAGAGTGGTCAAATGGGTTTGAGTGTAGCTTTCGATTTGGCTACTCACAGAGGTTATGATTCTGATAATGAAAGAGTGTTGGGTGATGTCGGTATGGCTGGTGTTGCAATTGACTCTGTGGAAGATATGAAAATCTTGTTTGACAGTATTCCGTTGGACAAGATGTCTGTTTCCATGACAATGAACGGTGCAGTGTTGCCCATTTTGGCCATGTACGTTGTTGCTGCTGAAGAACAGGGAGTGAAGCCTGAAAAGCTCACTGGTACCATTCAAAATGATATTTTGAAGGAGTTTATGGTCAGAAACACCTTTATTTATCCACCAGAGCCGTCCATGAGAATTATTGGTGATATTTTCTCTTATACGAGTCAACACATGCCAAAGTACAACAGTATTTCCATTTCTGGTTATCATATGCAGGAGGCTGGTGCCAATGCTGCATTGGAATTGGGATTCACTATTGCTGATGGTTTGGAGTATATCCGATGTGGTGAGAAGGTTGGAAGTACTGTTGATGAGGTTGCTCCAAGATTCTCCTTCTTCTTTGCAATCGGTATGAACTTTTATTTGGAAGTTGCAAAGCTTCGTGCCGCACGTAAGTTGTGGGCCGAGTTGGTCAAGGAGAAGTTCAATCCAAAGAGTACCAAGAGTTTGTTGTTGAGAACTCATTGTCAAACCAGTGGTTACTCTCTCACTGAACAAGATCCATACAACAATATTATTAGAACAACGATTGAGGCTATGGCATCAGTCATGGGTGGAACTCAGAGTTTGCACACAAACTCTTTTGATGAGGCAATTGGTTTGCCAACTCAATTCTCTTCAAGACTTGCCAGAAATACTCAATTGATTATCCAAGAAGAAACTGGTATCACTCAAGTTGTCGATCCATGGGGAGGAAGTTATATGATGGAAAAGTTGACTGATGATTTGTACAATGAAGCCAAGAAGATTATTGAAGAAGTTGAAGAGTTAGGTGGTATGACTAAAGCTATTAACAGTGGTATGCCAAAGTTGAGAATCGAAGAAAGCGCAACCAGAAAGCAAGCTAGAATCGACTCTGGCCTCGAGACCATCGTTGGTGTGAACAAGTACAGACTTGATAAGGAAGATGATATTGAAATCTTGAAGATTGATAACAGCAAGGTCAGAGTACAACAAATCAAGAGATTGCACGAGACTAAAGCAAAGAGAAACGAGCAGAAGGTTCAGCAAGCACTCAATGCGCTCACTGAAGCCGCAAAGCAAGCGTCATCCAACGAAACTAACCTGTTGGGTCTTGCAATCAGTGCTGCTAGAGAAAGAGCTACTGTTGGAGAAATCTCTGATGCTTTGGAGAAGGTTTATGGACGTCACGTTCCAAACAATGCTGTTGTTTCTGGAGCTTACACTCAATCCTTTAGCAAGGCTGATGACCAACAAGCATCCATTACCAATGTCGCCAATTTGGTTCAAAAGTTCGAAGAAAAGACTGGTCGAAGACCAAGAATCTTGGTAGCCAAGATGGGTCAAGACGGTCACGATAGAGGAGCCAAGGTGATTGCTTCTGGCTTTGCTGACATGGGATTCGATGTTGATGTTGGTCCATTGTTCCAAACTCCTGCTGAAGTCGCACGTCAAGCTGTTGACAATGATGTTCACATTATTGGTGTGAGCTCTCAAGCTGCAGGTCATCGTACTTTGCTTCCTCAACTCATCAATGAGTTAAAGAAGTACGATTTGCACAACATTTTGGTTGTTGCTGGTGGTGTCATTCCTCGTCAAGATTATGATGAGTTGTACGAAGCTGGTGTTGCCTTTGTCTTTGGACCTGGTACTAAGATACCTGATGCAGCTGCTCAAATCTTGCAAAAACTTGAATAAACACAAATTCCGGTCAACCATTGAGTCATTTATTTTTCGACAGGTTGTATCACAGTCAGACAGTGATTTTGTGAGAAAGTAATTGGGGTAGGTGGTGTTTCCAACTTTAGACGCTTTGTTGGCCTCTCTCCAGCTTCGCGCTGCTTTGCTGCCAGTGCTCTTTCCTTCTCTATATTGTCTCTCAATCTGTTCTTGAGTGTGGTTAAATGAAGCAACTTTTTCCATGACTCCATTCTAACAGCACAGAAGAAGGATTTTGAGTCCTTGTTCTCCACAATTTTGTCAAACGGAAGCAATGGTTCCCTAACTTTCCAGATAGTTTCATCGTCATCCAGAACAATGCTCTCGAATGGTGAGAGGTTGTACTTTGTCAAATCCTTTTGTCCCAATGGAGCAGGAATGTTTGGATGAGGAACCATATCCTTTCTTGACTTTAAAATCGCTTCCAACTCATGGACATTGTCAATGTTGATGCCCTTGAGCAAGTGTTCTCTGTTAGGGTCCAGAATTTGTAAAATTTGCTTGGCATACTCCCAGATCGAATTGGTCACAATCATCACATTGAATACTTGAGCTCCCCATGCCAACAAAAGATTTGTTCCAGGTCTAACACAGCAAATGTACCTCAGACCTTCGACATAGAACTCGTGTTCCTCCGAAGAGTCCTCTGCAGATGCCTTCCTAGGTTGTTCCTCTGCAGATTTAGGTCTTCTCGTTCGAATCAGTGTCTCATCCAAATCCAATACGAGATTATATCGATCTACGAGTACGGCATGCAACGTCACACTAAACGACGAAAGATTCAACAATTCAGCAGCACTATTATCACCGCTATTGTTCATTTGTTGCTGTTGCTCAAGTTCCCAATCAAAAATCAACAATTGTTTCTTTGAGTCAGGTATGGGCACAACAGCCAATTCTTCCTTTCTACTGAGTAGACCCTTCAAGTAAGCGAGCATGATCCTAGATGACTCATCCTTGCCATCAATCTTGAGTCGAACAATATGACTATGGAAACGATTGTTTCTCTGGTAGAGACTGAGGCAACCCTTGGGTGCAAAATCAGCGACTCTCAATTCTGAGAGTGATCCTAAAATAGAGCTAATGGTCACACTACTTGTAGATAGCTTAGAACTTTGGTCAGTCAATGTAATTTGACAAGAGTGATCCCTAGTAATGTACATTTGACACGTAAAGCTCTTTTCATTATTTACACTTGGCAGATCTTGTTGTTTTTGAGCTTGAGCTTGAGTGTCACTGTTATCTTCTTGATTGTCAGTGAAAATGAGACATTTTCTGGCTGTTTGAGCAGTCGAAGCTTTAGCTTTTGTTTTGGAAGGGGGAGAAGAGTCAGGAACAGAGTTCAATAGCTCATCTCTGGTTCGTTTTCTTAGGATTGTAGGAGTTTTTGGAGTAAGGAGGTTGGTTGTTGATATAGTAGAGGTGGTGGTGGTGGTTGGTGAAAAGGTAATGATGGGTTTGGTTGTAATGGCCATGTTTTGTTTGTGTGATGAATGTGTTTAAAAAGTTGTAATGCAAGAGTATGTTACTCTGATGTCAAGGAGCTTGCTTGTGTGGTTGGGTGTTATTGTTGAGGGTAGAGAATATTTCTTCGAACTTTTTGGGTGATTTATGGACATACGGCGTGTTCGAGCATTTTCTGCCATTTTTCAATCAGTTCGATTCTTTTCTGGAGTTCGTCGCCTAACTGCTCTCTCTCTTTTTCATCCATCATGGCCCAACAATCAAAAATCAGATCGTTTGGCACAAGAAGGAAAGAACTCCTCCATTGCCAAACACCTTTGATTCATAGCTCTCGCCCTTCTCTACTGTTCTCTCAGAAAAACCTGAAAGCAAGAAAGAACCATTAGTTGAACCTTGCTGTTACCCATGAAATAAAAACAACCTTTCGGATAAAATGCTTCATCCGTCGGATGTTGTGTAACTCAAATGTCCGTAACACCCTCGAATCTTCCAAAGTATATTAGGTCGAAAGCATATGCCAAAACACACTGGCCTTACCTACACAACCAAAAAAAAATAGGAATATGAGCAGCCAAAAGAGCATGATTGATCATCCATTGACGATTAATGACCATCACCATGGTCATCGTCGTCCACCATTCATTGAGCACCTCGTAGCTCAACAACTCACTACAATAAACACAACCAACAACAACAACAACACTCACAACCACCTAAATCACCATCATCACACCCTAATTAACAATAAAAAAATGGATGCCAAACAGAGACGAAGACTGAAGCGTCTCATTATTCAATCCTATCCATCAACCAACATTTTTCATCAAAATTTATTGATGTGCAAAGTGATTGGTGAACCTCAGCTCTACCCTCTCTTAACTGCCACCTCTACTTCTTCCACTACATCTACTACTCGACAATCTATCACTACTACCAACAACAACAACAACAATAGCTCCAATAATCCGACTACCATCAATCATCATAACAATCATCATATCAATCATAACAATGATGGTGATGATGATGTCATTGTACCATTTACTCACAAGGCACTTCGTGGAAGACGCATTGTTGACATGTGCTGCGGAATGAACTATAGCATGTTATGTTTGGACGATGGAAGTGTTTGGGGCTTTGGTGAAAATCTCCGATATCAAATGTCCGTCACTAGATCGACGGAGAAACGTTTGAGAAAGATTTTGGGATTGGAGGGATTGGATGTGATCAAAGTGAGAGCCAAGGGTGAATATTCAGTGTTTGTGACGAGAGATGGAAGGGCTTTTGCATGTGGTTCAAATGATTGGCAAAATTGTGGATATCATGGTGAGAGCAAGACGCCCAAACAAATTATGGTACCGGATTCGAATGATGAGAGTGGAGAGAATTGTGTGTTTATTACGGATGCGCAGTGTGGGTATGGTCACGGGTTCTTGTTGGATGGTGCGAGAGGTGTGGCTTATTCGTTTGGTGGCAAGAGCTTTTGTCAATTGGGAAGAGAGGATTATGATCGATTGGTGGGTGAAGTCAAAGTACCGGATCACGTACGCATAGAGAAGATTGTATGTGGAACGGCTCATTCCTTTTTTATATGTGTGGATAGAGATGTGTGTAGTGGTGACGATAGCAGTAGCAGCAGCGCTAGTAGTAGAGGTAGCGGTGACAATAGTCGTCATCAGTATGTTTATGTATGTGGTAAGAACAATACCGGTAATTTAGCAACAGGGCATTTGAATCATGTCTTGAGACCAGAATTGTTGGACACATCGCAATTCAAACCCTATTTCAAGAATGAGTTCTTGGCGATTGATGCAGGCAGAGGGCACTCAGCCTTCTTGACCGATACGTACGACTTGTTCATTTGTGGTGATAATACAGAGTCACAGACCAATTTCACATCGAACGAAAGTTTATTTTCACGTGTGCAACACATTAATCCACTGATACCGGATCTGAACGGAAGTCGGATCACTAGTTTGGCTTGTGCCTATCAGGCGACCATATTTTGCACAGAGGGTGCTGAAAAAGCGTGGGGCATGGGTGTGAAACACTTTTGTTGTGGTAATCACTCGACGCCTCATGCCGATCATCCTCAACTGTACTCTATTAGCACAAAGTTTATGAAGCATGATCCAAAGAAGCAAACGATAAGAATGATTGCAGGTGAAGCACCGCTGTTAGTTTTATTGGAGGACAAGTACGTGTTCACGAGAGCGTTTCCTCGGTTGCTTGACGTGATGAAACTTGAAGTATTTCAAGATGTGACGATATTTACAAGTAGTTAAATAGTTATTAGGTGCAACACAATCCTTTGAATCTCATCTGTTTTGTTCATTTAATTTCTCATCATTTCCTTTCGACTTGGAAATGCATACTTGTTCTTTTGTTTCTCATTGTTTGCCCAAGTCTGTGCGATCGTCTTCTTCATGTCTTCATCTCCCTCCTCGTACAACTGTTTCATCATACCCATTAATCCCTTTGCTGGATCATCTCTCTCAGCATCAAAATCCTCACCTACTTGCTTCTTGTACGACAATTGCAACCAATGCCTCTCACTCGTCTTGATCAAGTTGACAATGACACGATCTGGCTTCACCTTAACAAAGCTCTTATCCTTGTCTATGGTTCCATCCGTTCTCGCAATCTGTAATCGATAATTTTTCTCTTCCTTGTTGCTGCTCTTGTCCGATGGATCCACCACACCATAAATCTTGAGCTCAAAAGACTGTTCTGTGCAGCTCAATTCTGTGCGAGTCGATTCAGAAACACCCTTTAGTGAGATATACACATGAATAACATCATTTTCAGTCTGTTCGAACCCATACGATGTAATGGGACGGAAATTTGCTTGGGATGTTTTGTTGACAGATGCCAATGTCGTAGCTGATATTTTGGCGGGCTGAGAATACTCCGTCGGTGTGGCATTTAGAATCTTGTTTTCAAGCATAGCGATCTCATTGTTGAGCAGTGTTTTAACCTTTTTGCGCTTTGCTAGACTGAGAAATGATCTCAGTTCGTCCACATCTGCCTGCCATTCATTTACTTGATCCATTGTTCTTGTTCGTTTTTCTGTGTTGGCTTTCTTCGGGGAAATTAATCTCCCTCCAAAAAGATAGAATACACCGTCCGATAGCCGGAAGAGATGGCAAACCTCCAACCAACAGAACAACAACTGGCTCCATCCAGCCCTGGATAAACAAATATTCGTTTCCTGTCAGATTGTAACTCCCATGTTTGAGCCTTTTATAGGCCGTGGGCGAATTGTAGGTTAAACATTCTGTCCAATTGACTTTCAATTCCTTCTGTATGTTCAATGTCCCAGATCCATTCCAATCCGAGTTGTTCATGCCATCATGACTCTGGTTCACATCAAAAAGGAAACACCATAGAGATATAGATGAAGAAAGTTATAATCCTGGGTGGTGGCGTGGCTGGATTGCAGTGTGCAAGTACACTGACCAATCAATCGTCTCTGTTGTTCGATATCACTCTGGTTGAGAAGAAAGATTTTGTAGAGTCTGGATTGTACTCTCTTCGAATGATGGTGCAGCCAGATGAATTCGAACCTGCACATATTATGCTCCAGGAGCTGGAACAGACTTACAGAAGGAATGGACATTGCCTCGAGTTTATAACTGGTGCAAGGGCAACCTCTCTGAATGATGAACCTGTTACACTGGACACCAACAATGGAAATGTGCACGAAGATAGTCAGTCCAGAGAGAGACGAAGAACGGTAACTATTGCAGTCGAGAATGACAATGGAACAGAGGAACGTGTTCTTGAGTATGATTACTTGGTATTGGCCACTGGTTCATTGTATTCGACACCTTATGTGAAACCTGATCCAAACAAACAAGTGAATTCTGTGATGCGAAGAATCGAATTGCAAACATTCCAGCAGCAAATTCACTCACCAGATAACAATCATATTGTTGTTGTGGGTGGAGGAGCTCTGGGATTGGAGCTCGTAGGTGAATTGGCCGATTTGAATCGATCAACCAATCCATTCAAGATCACGTTGATCCATAGCAGAATGCTGCTCAAGGATCGATCCAACTCTCAGTCCATTCATAACTATATCATGGATTTCATGCAAAGAAACCAAGTGGAAGTCATTCTCGGTCATCGTGTAAGCTCTGACTCACCTCATTTTGACCAAGATGTCGATCCTGCTGTCAAAAAAAAGTTAAGAATCGATCCTAATCCCAAACTGGAGGATGTATCACCGTCCACTGTTACGGAAATCAATGATGCATCCATGGTATTCTGGTGTGGATCTCTGAGACCAAACACAGATTTCATCACTCAAGACAATGAAAATAGAGTACTTATAGAAGTGGATTCATCCGGTTTCGTAAAGGTCAACACCTATCTGCAATGTGAAGGTTATGAGAATGTGTTTGCAATCGGTGATCTCAACAACAGTCCTTGTGAAAAACTTGCCGGAGCAGCTGCTGTGCAAGCTCAGAAAGCAGCCCAAAACATAATACAATTGGCAGCTGGGAAGAGAGCCTCATATCAATACAGGGGTAAAATGTTCCGTTCTTATTCACTGAGTTTAGGATCAAAGGATGCTTTCGCAACTATTGCCGACTACATGGTTTTGTGGGGCGGTATAGCTGCATATTTGAAGACAAATACCAATAGGAACAAATTAGTACAGTATCTTCGAAACTCCTAAGGATCGCTGAACTGACCAATAACAATTGTGAATAAATTGATGTGTTTATACAACCATCGGATCCTTGCAGATTTTACCACAAGTTTGTTGTTCTTGTAAACAGGACGTCCTGTTTCTCCTCATTAAACTCATTCTTCATCTACAATGAACTTGCTACCCTCCTGTCTCAGAATGTGGGTGCATCCATTCTCGATGACTATCAGTGTAGCTGTGAATAAAACGAATTGAGTGTTCACGGAAGCATTATCAACAATTCTTCCCATTGATTCTCCTTCAAGTAGCGTGTAGCATTGATCAGATTGAAACCCTCACAACAACGTGGTGATATGAAGCTTCTGTTCTGGACAGAAGCAGCCTTGAAAGACCGAAAGAACTAAACCATCAATCTCCAATGAGTCATTTTTCACCAAGAATATATCATTCTGTGTTCGGAATTTGATTATCTGGTTCATGCAGGAAGCGAGATTGTTACCTTCATTTCATTCTTTTCTCCCTTGTCCCAACACCCAATAATATTCTCACCATTCTTAAGAGGCTTAACAGAATTTTCATTCATGTATCCTTCGAAGTTGTGCCAGTCCAAACAAAGTTTCGAAGTAACATCAGACAAAATGTCTCCAGCTTTTTCTTGTGTGGTACTTTTATTCGGTTGGCACTTTCATTTCTCTTCTGTCTCAATTTTCTCCGCCGAGACTTATCTCGACCCAAAATTAATTTGTACATTCGACAACCACCTTTTCCTATGCAACGATTACGTAAAGCCTACCCTATCGCAAGTGATGTTACACAATTTAATAGACAAGCATATGTCCAAACGCATATATGTAGAGAAACAAATTGGATCTACTGATGCATTTTACCAAAGTTTTTCCTGTCCTTTCCGCAGAAAGTGCTCTCATCGGATGAAATAGCTTTTCTGTTTCAGTGCATTTTGCATTTTCACAACAAACAAAACACAACATATCTTTGATGATGCTTCGTTACGCATCACTACGCCTCTCCAGGCTCCAAAAATCATCTCGCGAGCTCCTTCGCCTCAACCTTCCCCTCTGCCTAAACAATTCTCCTACTCAAAACTCACTATGTCGTCATTACACGAATGATGACTCAACTTTGATTCCTCATCATCATCATCATCATCACCGACCTCAGTTAGAGCGTCAATGGATGGAAAAGATTGTTCAAATGGAGTTGAACAAGGGTCAAGATTTCACTCAATCGACCATACAATTTGAAATGAAACGATTGTGTCACGTCAGTAACGATCAACAACAACAACAAATTGAATCAATTTATCAAGCCATTTCTCTGTTTTTTGCTGTTCAACACGTACAACAACAAAATTTTGTTCATCATCATCATCACCAGCACAATAACAAGAATAACAAGAATAACAATAGTAAAAATCATATCATGAGTCAAAGTGATGAAAAGAGTGAGTATTTGATCAAGAGTCAATTCGATGAATGGATGATGGCACTTCAATTGACTCGATCACTCATCAACAACAAATTCATATCAAAAGACACGATTGCCGATCAGTTAAAACCCATATTAAAGTCACTCACATCAAGTATCACTCATTCGCGTGTCAACAAGGAACAAAGAGAGCCAATTTTCACATCGTTGCACAACAGACCAGAATTGATCGTTTCTTGGGGTGAAGAATATTTGAAGAGTGGAGATTTTAATGCATATGTCATGGGTGATTTCTTGTTTCACTTGTTGGTGAGTCGAAAGTATGATGAATGTGAGTACTTGTTTCAAAAAATTGTGAATCCAAACTCGTTTTGTTATGATATGATGATTCAGGCCGAGTGTAAGAAACAAGTGTATTGTACGAGGAAGAATGCACCGGATCCAATTGTTTTTGACATGGAGAAAGTGAATGATTATGTGAGAAAGAGATTGTTGACGCACACGCATGGATCAGTCATACCGTACGTTGTTGTCGTTCGGTCATTGTCTCATTATTATGGAGTAGAGGAGAATATTCAATCGTTTATAGAGTTTTTACAGTTGATTCCAGAACAGTTCAAGTATCATGATGATGTTGTTTCTGCAGTGTTGTTGATTGCTGGGAGATGGAAGGATCCGAGAATTGAAGAGATTACAATCAAGTACATTTCTCATGTGCGCATTCAAAACGATAATGCGTTGCTCATGTTGTCTCGTGTTGCAAAAACAAACGAGCGAGTTTATGTCGATTTGTTTTTGAAACGGTTGAACGAATCTGGATTTGATATCAATGTGAAGTCGTTGAATGCTCTGTTGAAACAATTGTTGCCAAAGAACAATATAGAGACATCGATTGAGCTATTTAATTACTTGAGAACGAGCTTTGGTATTCAACAAGACTTGGAAACGGTAGAACTGTTTGCCAACTATTTTATTAATAATACGATTCGGAATTTGAAGGATGTTGTGCTCAGAGATGATCATCGAGATGCATTGCTGCAAACAGAGCGAAACATTTTAACTCTCGGTCAATTTTCTTCCTACATCTTAAATCAATTGTTGAAATCCCTGTTGCAATTTTCATTGCTAGAAGAGGCTTTTGACATGATCAAGAAGCATCATGCTGTAGTGAATGATCAAACAGTGTATCTCATGCTGTCCTATTATCTGTCTCAGAACGATCTAGCTCGAGCTGAGCAAACAGTGACATTTTTCAAGGATTTCATGGTTCTGCCAGGTGATTGGTACAAGATTCGTTTGGTGACTACCTATCTTCAGAACAATATGAACCATGAGATTTCACTACTCATGATTCGAGATATTGTAAACTCTGAGTCTGTCCCCGTTCTGGAAAAGTTGTCTCTTCTGGACCGTTCACGAGCACTGTATGACAGATCGGATCGATCTGCAGATGCCATACAATGCAGAGATTGGAAGTATGCCCTCACTCAGCAACACAAGGATTTTCTCAAGAAACGTAACAAACAGAGCAAATCTCTGACTAGAAAGGCACCCACTCCGATTAGTAAGCAACCTCATCTCACACTCTAGAAAAATGAATGAATTTGACAGGAGGAGAACTTCCTTCAAACCAGTTCTCTTCCTGAATCATTTCAATTCCCAAAAACCAACATCAAAAATCGAATCTTTCAGATCGCCCAAAAAACAAAAACAAAAGCAAGCCCAACCACAAAAACCACCATATTGAAATGGCATCTTCATCAAGAAAACTTGTAGGTATCGCTGGTGCATTCCTCGTGATCGGTGCCAGTACTGCTGCATTCACCTATGAAATGGACATTATTGAGCCAAAACGTCTAGTCAAGCGTCACCAAAAGCAAATGCAAGAACTGAGGCATACCATTGAAGAACAACGTACAAAGATTAATGAAATGAAGCAAAGAAAGGACGAATTGCACAAGGTTGTTGCCAAGTATCAACACGAGGAACAAGTCAAGGAGGAACATGAGCAAAAATTGCTTCAAAAGTATCCCATTTTGCACCATGGTCTGCCTGATGTCAATGTTGCAAATGCTGCGAGTCATAGTAGTATTAGTAGTGAAGAAGTGCAAGAAAATGCATCTGTTTCCTCTCACTTGTTCTTCTATGATCAGTACATTTCAAAGGTTGATCAAGCAAGAAAGATTCCTCTGTGGGTAGCCAACACACTGAGCACGGAAACTTTGAGACGAAGAAGATCTTCGAATGCCTCTACAAATGCAGCTACAACTACACAAAATGCAGATGAAGTGACGAGAGAGAGATCTGTGTTTGGTCCTGATCCAAACGATCACATGGATGATATATTCAGAGCTTCCAATGGTGATTATTGGCACTCTGGTTATGATCGTGGTCACATGATCCCAGCAGGTGATATGAGATCGTCACAACATGCACTGAACCAGACATTCTATTTGAATCAGAATATTGTGCCACAGAACGCAAGAAACAATAGAGGTTATTGGAGAAGATTTGAGACTTTTGTGCGTAATTTACCTCGAGAGTACGGTCAAGTGCATGTGATCACTGGTCCATTGTTTTTGCCAAAGGATCACGATCAGTATTTGGAGCGTGGTCGCAATGATCTGGGTGAAGAGACACCTGTGAAGAGAGTATTGACCCATGAAGTGATTGGAGATGGACAAGTCCATGTACCAACTCATCTGTACAAGGTTGTACTAGCAGAAAAGAACTCGCCACAAGGCAACGAAACAGAGAAAAAGTCTCTTGTGATGAGTGCCTTTTTGTTGCCCAACGAATACATTAAACCAGAGGTGGATCTATCCACTTATGAAGTGCCGATTGGGGAGTTGGAGAAGCGAGCAGGATTTCGATTTTTTGAAAAGGCCAGATTGCGACCAGAAGCTTTAGATGTCACCAGCAGTGATCGGTTGCTCGAGCTTGCATCCTTGTGTTTCGATAGTCGAACCAAGTGTAAGATGCACCCAGAAGATCCATCACTCGAATACATTCACGAAATCAACGAAAGTAAGAGTGTTGACGAGGTGAAAAGAGTGTGGCACCGAATGTTGGACGAGGGATTGAAACCGCATGATTGGACAAAGTCAGCCTACGAACAAAAGTTGGAACGATTGGCCCGTGTTCAATCACTGAATAATCTGAATGAAAAGAGAGAATAACTTGAAATAAAGTTAGTTTATGTCCGTCGAGAGAAGACATTGTTAACTCTCTTTCGAGGAGGTGTGGGTGGAGGTGGGGGTGGCATCGTAATCTTTGACAAATCAGGCATCACTCTTTCCTCGCACTTGTAATCCTTGTATGCATCGACTTGCCACAAATACTTGTTATACTTTTGGAATCGAACCAACTTTTTCACTGAACCAATCACAAAGTTGTTATGAACGACGTGAACTGCTGGGTAGTCAAGTCGAGGCTCGCGTGACAGTTCAAAGTAGTCCTTTCCAGTTGGAAACCAACTCTTGGGCAGGTAAGCAATCTTATACTGCTTTCCATCAAACTTTGGCAACATTTCTTGCTCGTTCAAGGATGCTGGACGAACCGTATTCGATATCAGAGTTGTAAACTGGGATGTAATATTCGCCCAAACATATCTCATGCCCTCAGTGTTCTTCAAATAGAGGAATCCACCACAGGTCAAGTTTGCTCCTTTTGGTAGCGCATCATTCTGAGCAACCAGATCATAATTTTCATATTCCTTACTCTTGAGCACAGGGAAAGGATCTCTCAGCCAAACTGCATCATTATCAGCCAACAAGAGCGTGTAATTATACGTATTGAGCACTTGATTAATGAACAACGTCCGGTACATGATCAATCTCTGATAGGCCAGTGTGTTGAACGATAGAGAAGAAGGAGAGTTTGCATTCGTGTCGCGAGAAGCTTTCCAGTCGATATGAACATTGAAAAACTTTCGTTTCGAAACGAGTTCCCAGGCAAGCGTGTGATCAGTCGTATAAATGATCAATCGATCCAATAAGCTCCTTGGTTTCTCCTCTCCGCTGTTACTCGTCAATGACATGTTGTTTTCCTTCTCCATATTTTGAATGCTGCACATCCAATTGTACAAAAAATTTCTAAAGGAATAGGTTGCAGTCGTAACAATGACCTCTCGATTCTTTGGATCATAATCTATCGATTCTTTGTCAACCACCAACGGAGAAGACACTCTCTTGAGCTTATCATCCAACGTCTCATTGAGCACATACTTGTAATAGAGAAACGCACTACTGTTCTCGTCGAGTGTCTCAAAAGAAGTGGAAACGGTTCGATTTTCATTATTGTTTGTAATCGTATAGAGCTCAATGGTCACCTTTTTTGTGTCGTCGTCATTCGTCGCTACTGTAGCTTGCTTAATCCGCTTGAACTCGGCCGTAATCCAATTTTGGCGCTCATCCTCGCTTGTTTCGCTCAAAAATTTTGCGATCGATTGTTGGTGGTAAGGATCTGGTCGCGGGATGAAACGAACGCGCTTAGGGGGAACTCTTTGCCGTGGAGGTGGCAGCGGATGGCGATTTGGTTGCTGGGGTGCTTGTTGTTGTTGTAGTGATTGGTTCTGTGGGAGTTGTAGTTGTTGTAGTTGTTGTAGTTGTTGTGGTTGTGGTGGTTGTTGTAGTTGTTCGTCATACTTGTTATTGTTATTGCCAGCATGTAAAATTTCTGAAATGGTAGTTCCCAAATCACTGTCCAGGTCTCGATAATCAGAGGAGACTGCACTGGCGACAAAACTGGAGACCAGCACCATGAAACCAATGCACAGAACAATGAGTAGAATGACAGAAGAGAACAAGCATCTGTGATAGCTACTCGTATCATTCAAGTATGAAAAATCAATGTCCTCGGAATTCCGCCTCAGCTTGGGTGGTTTGCTATTGTGGCTATTCGTAGTTTCACTGCTCTGTGAACCACGCCTGCTTTCTATTGGGTGACTTCGGAACATGTTCGAGAAACAGTATGATGGGCGTGTTGGTGATGTTGGTGTACAGGTATTATTGTGTTTTGGTGTTTTGTTGGAAAGGAATAGAGCAGGACAATGGGAAGAAGACAATCCAATCACAGCATCACCAACGATTGAAAAGAGCGTCCTTTGTTCGAAGAGACGGCGGGATTCCAAGGGAATTCAGCGAGGACTTGCCTTCGGATAGGCATTGGGCTGTTTTTGGCGATTATCGCACGAAAACTCTTCTTCGTCCGAGCCGAAATGAAAAATCCGCCAATATTTTCTCCGTGTTTTCGGAGTTCGGTGACATGCCTTTACAATGTGTAAATGCTTTTGCTTCAATCTCATACATCTCCTTTGCTTTCGCTGGTATTCAGTACACCCACAATGATGTGAGAAGGGAAACATAGAAAACTTTGAAAAAAACTTACATCTTCATTCAAGGAACTTTTTTCTCATTGCGCATCCACTGGCGGAGAGAAGCCAAAATTGCGTGAAACAAGCAAAACTTTCGTCCAAAAAGATTCAAATTTTGGTCAATCAAATCACCACCAAGTAGACAAATCATCGACCAATCTTCTTCATTCACCATCGAATAGAAAAAAAATTACATTGTTTTTTTCGTGGTGCAGCTGTGTGGAATGAGTGAATCGACGACAACAACTCAACAACAACAGCTACAGCAACAACAATCAAAGCTCGATGAACTCAACAGTCTCTTTCATCAAGAGCATCAAATTCATCAACAACGCAGAATTCATTCACAAAACAAATTTGCAATCATTCAACCACAAAATGCTCCTACAGAGTTTACAAAGCGCAATCGCTCATTGATTAGCGTCAATCGTGATGATGACGACGATGATGAAGAAAATTATTTTTATGATGTACATGCTCACCATCATCACCATCATCATCACAACCAAAATCACCATCAACAACCAATGTCCTTCTTGACACATCCTCCTCTGAATGGAAACATTGATTTTGTTGATGAAGACAACAACAACAATAGCAATCGAGATGGTGTGATTGTACATGGATCATCATATCCCTTATCATCATTTGCGCCGTTGATTGATCACTCTTATCAATCAATGGTGAATCATCATCATATTCATCATCATCATCGTGTCCATCACCATCATCATAGTGATCCCTATTATCACTATGATTCATCACAACAACATCAACAACAACAAACTGAGCATATTGTTGTTCAAGAACATGACACTACATTATCAGTGCAAGAAACAATGAGCGATCATTATCAGCCACGCAGTGATGAGAGCAATGGCACAGATAAGAGTGTGAGATATGAAATTGAAGAAAATAATGATGATGATGATGATGGTGACCACTATGATGAAGAAGAGGAAGATGATGAAGAGGAAGAAGATGATGATGAAGATGCATCATCAGACGACAATAGTAGTTATGAAGAAGAAGATGATGATGATGATGAAGACTCTGACGAAGATGAAGATGAAGACTCTGATGAATATGATGAAGAAGGTCAACAGGACATTATTGTTGTTCATCAAACGAAAAAACAACAACAGCAGCACAAGAATATGCAACAACCATTGTTGTCTACGAATCAAGTCAATAGTAATAACACCAACAATAACAATAATAATAGTAACAACAACAATAGTGGCAATCATACGAATAATAATAATAGCAATAGTAATAATAATAATAATAATAGCAGCAGCCAAGGCAAAACAAGAGTTCTTTCAAAACACCCTACTGCTCTGAAAAGTGTTGGGCTGACAGCATTGAGAAACAATGGTGGTGCCATTCTTCATACCATTGCGACCAAGAAGCAAATTGCGCTGTTGAAGAGTGTGCAACAACAACAATCGCAACCCAAACAATCGTCCAAGAATAAGAAGAAGCAAAAATCAAAAAAGGAAAAATCAAAAAAATCATCATTGGATCATGCAAAGAAGGAGAAGGAGGAAGATGAGTTTATTCAAGAGTTGGTCAATAGCAATATTGCCAATAGTATGAACAATGGAAGCAACATTACAGTTACTGTTGCAAAGCCATTGAACACCACTTCTACTCATCACAGTATTCAAATCAACCACCATAACACTAGTAGTAGTAGTCACAACAACAATGGCAATTATAACGGTGCCTATTCTGGCTCGTCAGTATTCATTTCATCAGGTATGCTGTCTAATCCTGCAAAAACTCAGGCAATTATGAACAATTCGCCTTCGCTAATGTCAATATCCAACACGAATCAAGCAGCAAGAAGTTTTAAAGATATTGAAAAGGAGTTGAAGCAATTTATGAAGCAGTTGAGCTCTTCGAACAGTAAATATCAGTTAAAGGCACTGATCGCATTCAGAAAATTGCTTTCACAGGACAAGAATCAAAGTGAAACCATTGATCAAGTGATCCTGGTAGGAGTGGTGCCTGCGCTCATCAATTTCCTGCAGAGACACGATGTACCGACTCATCAGTTTGAAGCCGCATGGGCCTTGACGAATATTGCAAGTGGAACCAGTTCACACACGGAAGAAGTGGTGAAGCATGGTGCTATACCAATATTCATTGATTTGCTAAAGTCTACAAAGAGTGATGATGTGTTGGAGCAGAGCATTCATGCACTGGGTAACATTGCGGGTGATAATACGAGACATAGGGATCTAGTATTGCAGAGTGGTGCTTTGACTTATTTGATTAATACGATCACCTATAATTCAAAGGTATGATTATTTGATTACAACAAAAGCGCCCAAGCAATTTTCAATGTAATTTTTTTGTGTGTGCGAACAACGAGTAGACACGGAAAAGAGAAAACATATATTTACTAATGTACTGTTTGATGTTCTTATGATAGCGAGGTGTGCTAGAAAAGGCAATTTGGACCTTGAGCAATCTTTGTGGAGGAAAGCCCACTCCTGATTTCAATTTAATTAAGCCAGCACTCCCAACACTCGCATTATTCATCTATATTGGAGATGAGGAGATTTTGGCGCATGTTTGTTGGGCCATATCATATTTGTGTGATGGTCCAGATGAGAGGATTGGAGCAGTAGTCAATGCACGCCCTGGACTGGTGAAGCGCCTGACTGACTTGTTAATGTATGTTGTGGTGTGTTTGTGAATCATTTTTTGTGTTGTTGTATCAAAATACTCATGATCGATCTCTTTATCAGGCACAATAAATTATCTGTGCAAACACCTGCCTTGAGAGCTATCGGCAACATTGTGACTGGCAATGAGGATCAGACACAAACAGTTGTTGACAGTGGAGCACTGGTATCACTCAGCAAGTTGTTGAAGCATAAGAATAAGTCTATCAGAAGAGAAGCTTGCTTCACAATTTCAAACATTACTGCAGGTTCTGAGACGCAAATTACTGCAGTTATTGAGACCAAATTGATCCCCCGTCTGAACAACATTTTACGAAGCTCAAAGGATGCTGATGTGAAGAAGGAAGCTGCATGGGCCATTAGTAATGTCACAAGTGGTGGAAATGCTGAACAAATTCAGTGCCTCGTAGAGAAGGGATGCCTCAAGTCCTTCTGCTCTCTATTGAAGAAGAAGGACAATAGCATCGTGAGTGTTGCACTTGAGGGAATCAGCAACATTCTTCATGCTGGTGAAGAAGGTAGATCGTGTAGAACAGTGCGAAATTTGAACGAACATGATCACCTCCATCAATGTTCATTGGACAACAGTAGCAACAACAGTTTGGAGAGCAGCGACACAAACATGTCACCATTGTCATCATCATCTCAATCAACAGACACAAGCATTTCCGGGGATGAGTCAAATAACAGCTTAGTGCTGAACTTGGACAGTGCAAGTTCCAACGTTCCAGTGAAGAGAAATATATATATTGATCATTTAATGGAGGCAAAGGGAGTCAGTGCTATCAAGAAGCTACAGCACCACAGAAACAAGATTATCGCAGAGAAGGCAAAGGAGATTATTAGAGATTTCTTAGAACCCAATCTAAAATACACCTTCTAGATATTATCAATGAATTGGCTCAACTGTTTTCATGTATTGTTCCACACTCCAGAGTTATCTACCTAATGTTTTTCAAGTTGAAAAACACATTTAGTCAAGTAGTGGCCACAGATGGAGATCAGAAGATACTTTTTCAGTCGGAACTGCAGACTGCCGGAAAATCTGAAGGCATTGGTGATAAGTGCCCGCTATTTGAGCTGTTGTGGTCAAACGTGAAAAGTGAATAGTGAACACGATGGGATCCCGCACGGTTGCTGCGGCCTTCAGGGTATAAGCCTCCCAGACATTGTGCATGGAATGCAAACTATCAGATGAATAGTTTCCAATCTGGCACAAAACCATCGAAAATTTCACGTGTTGTCTTGGAAGCTCTCTCTGTGTGAAAAAACAAGGTGCCATTTGAACACGCCATAAAAATCCATTTTTTTCTCCTGTGCATTTGAGCTTTTAATATCTCAACAAATCAAAAACAACAACGCAAGAATAACAATTTTTCTCTAGAGATAGAAATAGTAAAATAAGATATGACGAATTGTACACTGTATGACAATCACGGTTACCGCCGTATTGATTGGATGGACCATGTGTTTGGCGAGTGTGTTCACTCACCAATGGAACAAGCTAGTTTTTGGATTGGTATTAGCAGCATTGTTTTTTGGTTATTTGCTGTATGTTTTTTTCATCACTTGTTGCTTTTTGTTGTCTCAGCAGGTTGCATCAAAGCTAACAGCATGGGATGATGATATCTTCACATGTGTGTGAATATAGAACTTTCCTCAAATATATGCCAATTTCCGACAAGGCAGTGCAAAATCATTGCATTTGGCATTTTTAGTTCAGTGGGTCCTGGGTGACTCTTTTAATTTGGTGGGCGCTGTGCTGACAGGCCAATTGACAACGTATGTAATTTCTTCATTTGACATTGTGTGATAGTTGTAAATTTGTCCGGCGGTTGACCAGTGTTGCGCGCCTGGTGAGAAACTACGAAAAGCTAACATGAATTTTTTGGGTGCGCTTTCTCAGTCAAATTGTAACTGCTGTTTACTATATTTGCATGGATACCATTCTGGTGACTCAATGGATCTTTTACACGACTCGTGATCGAATGAGAGCAAGAAAGCAACAACAAGTCCAAGAACAACAGGAAGATCATGAAGGGAAATCATTGTTGAGAAGTGCACTGTGGACAGTGGTCATTTTGATCATGTTTGCTCTTGTATGTAGCTCGTATGCTTCTTCTTCGACCTCAGTGTCATCATCTCCAGTGTTGCACCGATCGATAGGAACTGGCAGAAAGCTGTTGTCTACGACAGCTGATAGTCAATTTGATGTTTTATCATCAGAGGATGACCATCATATCATCTTCCGTGGTGATGACAATGACCCAGGTTATGATGATGGTTGGCCATTGAAGGGACCAATGGATAAAATTGGTTATATCATTGGTTGCTTCAGTACGACCATGTACCTTGGTTCTCGAGTGCCTCAAATTATTAAGAACTTCCAGAGAAGATCCACTGAAGGTTTGAGCTTGATGCTCTTCTTGTGTGCTTTTTTGGGTAACCTTACCTATTCTCTGTCCATCTTTTTGTTCTCCACTAGAAAGAACTTTATTCTAGGCAAGGTAAGTGTGTTTTGTGTTGTATTTGTATATGATTCAATTTATAATAGCCTCATATTTTTATGATGAACATAGTTGCCATGGATTATTGGTTCTGCTGGAGTGTTAGTCATGGATTTTTCCATCTTGATGCAATTCTTGTTCTTCAAGTTAATTTTGAAGACTGAAGGAAAGACAGAAGACCAGAATGATGAATTGTACATTGAACATGATGAGCATGATCAAACTAAAAATTTGTACGTAGGCCGAAGTTCTTGGAACAGTATTAACGAATAATAAATATTCTCTCTTTTTGCTTATACTTATTGCTGACATGTTTGTATCCTTTTGTTCTACTATGCAGAGAATGAGCCAGACTTACCTGACAACTTGTCGAGGGATCTATCAAGGAGTACATGAGTGAGAATCCGGTTGTAGTGCGCAATTGCCTGCGTTGAGACAAATGGCAAATACATTGTGTACAATTCATAGTGGGCTCGTGCATGAGCAAAGCCATCCACTTCACTCATAATACTTTTCTCCGTAAATTTAAGTTCGTTTCCATGTTCGTCTTCGATCCATTCCTTGAACCAATATTGAATTCCGGGCCCACCGATACCAATTTCTGTGTAGCCGAGGTCACGATGCTGCTGTGCCAACTGACACATCTCCCAAACCTTTCGTCTTAAGAAGTGAACGGATACGTGCTCGAGAAGTCGCTTCGAATCGCCAATATCCGTGTCTGTATTCGTATTGTTCCGTCTCTCACTATTATTGTTAAACAGGGGTACAATACGAGGAGCAATCACTCTGTTCCGTATACGATCCACAAATACAAAATGTACAATACCAGGGCAATAATGCAGATAGTGCATCATGGTGATGTGAGCGTGAGCCTTCACACGCAAGAAGGAAGAAAAATTGACCAGCTCGCAAAATATGAGTTGTTGCAAGTGCGTCAAATCTTGCTTGTATGCTTCCACAACGGGTGGTTGTTGTTGTTGCTGTTGCTCATTGTTGTTGGAAGCTGGTTCAGGTGCAGTACTCTTCTCGATCTTAGGATCATAGATCAACAACAACGTTATGTTGTTCTTCTTGTCATGCTTGGAGTACACACCACACCTCACCAATCCAACCTTTGGCAATCGAAGGAAAATGTTATCGAATACAGAGTCTGGTCTAGTACCAGATTGCTTTGATGCATGAGGTTCTCCTGCATACTCAGCTTCTTCATATTCCTTGCCTTTTTCATCTGGATCTGCCATAGGATTCGATTGTTGATTGCTTCTCATGCTGTGGAAGGAGTCAGCAAGTGATTCCGTGGGAGAAGTACCAGGAGATGACAAGTCAGCAGAGGAACCAAACAATGGATCAAAGTGATTGTTTCCATCATGGTTTTGATGCTCCTCTGGTGTCTTTTCTTGCTGTTCTTGTTCGTGATGTCCAGTTTCTTGTTGTTGTTGTTGTTCTTGCTCTTCTGCTTGTTGCTGTTGCCGTTGTTGCTGATCCTGTTGTTGATTCTGAGCTTCCTCTGCTTTACTCACATGATACAAGCTCTCCGTATAGATCAACAAGCACAGCAAATCTCTAGGCGAAAGAACCCAGGAGCGCGATCTTGAACACACTGAGGCTAACTTTGTTCCCACAAAGAGAACTGCGTGCAGCACTCTGCCATGAGGTCGAATAATTTTTTGGACAGATTCCGTGACCTCATCTCTCAAAAACGATCCCAACTCAACATACTCTATACCTTGCACCAAAATACTTTGATGCGTGTAGCTCATGCGCCTCATTGTGTCCACCAATGGATGCAACAATCGATTGGCTTCTACTGTGCTAAAGTTCATTTGATAGGTTGTTTGATTGGGTTGGATCGGAATACGGAAACACACCAAATCATGCAACAGACACAATTGACGAAATAGAGCTGCCTCCGTTTCAATACTCTCCACCGGTTCCATACACCCATGAAGATTCTCCGATTCTTCATCATTTCCCGCCAATAAATTCTCCGCTCCGTCGTCGGAGAGTTCATCTTCTGCTTCACCTTCATTGTTCTGTGTGCTATCACACTGGCCATCATGATGGTTGTGCTTATTGTTATGATCCACTTCCTCATCAAAAAAACCATCCTCACCATGATGTTGTTCCTGCTGTTGATCAATTCTCATCTTGCTAGGACCATTTGAGATGATGACAATATAGGAAAGGTTACCAATGCGATGCATGACCAATTGCTTTGAATTGAATTCACTGCAGACGTGCCTGCACCACGTGTCAAACTCGTAAAAGAGAGCGTCTTGAGAAGCGAGGAGCATCATGAAATCAGGTGCATTTTTTTCATCAGTGTAAATGACAGAGGAACCGAACGCTGCGATAAATTGTTTCTTTTTCATAATGTTCTTATATTGTTCCGATGATGTTTTTTTGTTTGTGGATTGTTGCAACAATAATCAGGCGGAGAATATTTTTCTACTTCTGTTCTTGCCAAAATACAACAAGTTGTCATGTAGTGGACTGGAAACCATTCTTGTTCTGGTTTCCAGGGTGGTGGATCGAAGATTTGTATTAGATTGTTGTTAGATTTTCATGTTGGTTCTTTCTTGTCTCTTCTTCAAGACTAGATTCTCCTTGACAATCTTGACAGTGACCATTGGTTGTTCTTTGGGATATATTGTGTCTTGGCATCTTTTACTTGTTCGAGTTCCAATCGATAATTTTGCAGCAGTCTGACAGCAATGGCCAGTGTTTCAACAAGAGAAAATTGGAGACCAAGGCACGGAAGGTACGATAGTGGATCGTATCTATCATTGAATCGATCTGGATCGAATGTGTAAGGGTGCTTCCAGTTTGCAGGATTCAAGTGTACGCCAATCCAATGAGAAATGTTTGATCTGCCCACAACGACTCCTATCGAGGGTCAGATGAGAAAATGCATTGGCTGCAATTCAATAACAAGAATCATAAATTCTTTTGGTCAAGAACATTCTTCAACTTGTTTTTAGTCGAACATGATTTCATCCAATTTAAAACTCCATGACAAAGACCCAAGATGAGTTTGCCAGTTCAGAAGATCCTTGTAATTGCACCGCTAATTTACCTTGTCCCCTTTTTCTTGTTCCCGAAACCTTCCATAATCGAAACTTTTTTATTCCACAAAACCACCAAATGATGCGTCCTCCAGTCCGGTTAGTCATTGGTCTACTCATTTTGGTACTTTTCGCATATGCAACAATTAGTGCTCAAGGACGAGGAATCGCATCCTCTATGATTTATATGTCTCAATCAATGCGAGCGGATTCTTCAGAGGCAACAAGTGTCATGCCCATGAACAATCTCTTGCGAAGTTCATTCTTTGATAGGACGAATTTGACTCGAATATTTGCCAGAAGGGATTCCTCGATGGCCATCGATTCAGAAGGCACTCTCTACTCTTGGGGACTCAATGGGCATGGTCATCTAGGCGATGGTACACTCATCAATAGATTCGCCCCATCTGTCCAAGGATATTATGGCTCTTCTCTTTCACAATTGGCTTGTGGTGAAAATCATGTTCTCTTGTTGAGAAACAATAGTAAATTATACTCTTGGGGAGAAAATCTGAATGGTCAATTGGGAGATGGAACAACAACCGATCGATTGTCTCCTGTAACAGTTGACTTAAGAATGTTAAACGCCAACAGCAGTGTGATTCAAATAGCAGCAGGTCGCTCTCATTCTCTCATTTTAACTGATGATGGACAATTGTTTCAATGGGGGTTTAGAGGCAATGAGGAGTATAATACAATACCGATCGCGTTAGATATGAATGTATTCAGCGGTTCATTAGTCACCCGTATTGGCGTTGGTTCTGCTCTTTCAGTGGCCCTAACAAGTTCTGGTACATTGTATCAATGGAACCTCATGAGTGATTTCCAACCAACACTTCCAGTGCCTGTTGACATGAGTGGTGTGGGGCACGACAAGATTATTACACATATCTCCATCGGGGAGAGCCACTTGGTGGTACTTGCGAATGATTTCAAGGTGTATGCATGGGGTAGGAATAATCATGGTCAAGTTGGTGACGGGACTCGTGATTATCGTAATGCACCTGTTGCTGTGAATGGAGGCTTGTCTGGCAAAAAGGTGACTCAAATCGCATGTGGAGATTTTCACACGTTAGCTTTGACAAGTGATGGAATGCTATATGGTTGGGGTAGGAATGATGAAGGTCAATTAGGTAGTGGTACATTGCAGAATCAGTATCGTCCAAGTGCAATCAATATCAGTCACACACTCTCCAATGATTCATATATTACTCAAATAGCAGCAGGTAAAGCTCACTCAATGATATTGACAAACAAAGGGAAGAGCTATGCGTGGGGTAATAACGCTTTCGGTCAGTTGGGAATTGGGTCAACCGAAAACAACGTAACTCCTGTTGGTGTTGGTATCAATGGTGGGTTGGACGGCAAGGTGATCACTCACATCTCAGCAAGATCAGAATTGAAAACTTTTGTTGCTACTACAAAGGATGGTACTGTTGCTGCTTGGGGTGCAAATGGGAATGGGGATGTTGGTGATGGAACCACGATTGACAAGTTATTTCCCGTGATGGTTGATAGTGGAGCATTCAAGGGATTCATTTCGCAATGCACTTTGGGTGACAGGTTTACCATTGCACAAACTAATGACGGAATGTTGTATTCATGGGGCTACAACACTTTTGGCCAACTAGGTATTGGCAGTACTCAGGATCAAAAATCGCCTGTCCCTGTTGTTATGAATGGTGTTTTGAAGGGTAAGACCATTACGAGGGTGGCAGCAAGGTCGTCGTCCCACGTTGTTGCCATTGCAAACGATAACACATTGTACTCTTGGGGCACCAACTTTTATGGCCAATTAGGTGATGGGACATATCAATATAGAACAATGGCAGTTGCTATTGATATGAGTGGAGCTTTGAAAGGAAAGAACATTGTTCAAGTTGCCGTCGGAAATGGACACACAGTTGCATTGACGAGTGATGGACAACTATACACTTGGGGTGCTAATCGATGTGGTTTACTTGAAGGCAACGAACTAACAACTACCACAGTTCCAGTTGTTGTCGAAAACAACAGTGATTTGTTGAAAGACAAGACGATAGTTCATATTACAGCAGGCAAAAAACACACAACTGTATTAGCAAATGATGGTCAGTTATACTCATGGGGTTTAACTGATTTTGGCGCTCCAAGACCTTTGAATGGACCAGTTCTTTTGACGATGAATGGTTTTTTGAATGGAAAGAAGGTGTCTCAATTCGAAAGCAATGATGATTCGATACTTGCTCTGACAGATGATACAAAGTTAGCGTATTGGAATCATATACAGAACTATTCGACATGGGTCAATATGAACAACATCGACTACATGCACAGTATAACAAGTTTGTTTATTGGTGCGAATTCAATCGGTTTTCTTGAAGTAACCTGCGAGACAGGGTACTATGGTCAAGACTGCGAACGTTTCAATTGTTTTAACGCGACATACAATGAAAGTACTGTTTGTTCAGGTAATGGCAGATGTGCGGACGTTGATCAGTGCGAATGTATTGAAGGTTACAGTGGACGTAGTTGCTCTTATCCGGTTTGCAACGGAGTAGCAAGCATCAATAACAAGGTTTGTTCATCACATGGAGAATGTACTAAACCAAACACATGTGTTTGTAATTTTGGATATCGAGGTGATACATGCTCCATAAACTTGATCTTTGTGTTCGGTATTATAGGATTGATACTGTGTATTACTCTCACTCCAACAATCATAGTCACAGGATTACTTATTGTAAGAAAAAGGAGAGAAAGTAGAATGAAATCAGAACTCAAAGCATGTCTATTAGAGGAAATGAACGAACTTGAAGTTGATAACAACATTGACGGAGGAGATTTTTATATTGATATGAAGGAAATCAAGTTGCTCAGTCGTATTTCTGAAGGAGCTTTTGGAGTTGTATTCAAAGGAGAATGGAGGAGCAACTTGGTGGCTGTGAAAAAGATGAAAGTCGCAGATGATGACTCTTTCATCAAGGAAGTTTCAATTCTTCAAAGTCTGCGCCATCCTAATATTCTCTACTTGTACGGGTACTCTTCAAATGACAGTGGAGACAAATTTTTGATTACTGAATACGCAAAGAATGGAAGTTTGGACAAATTGCTATACAATGGAAAGAAATCACTGAGAGACTTTGATCAAAAGATGAGCATCTTAATTCAGATTGCAGATACAATGGCATATCTCCATGACAGAAGTCCTCGAATTGTTCACAGAGATTTGAAACCGCAAAATATCTTGTTAGGTGACAATTATCATATTAGCATTTGTGATTTTGGTTTGAGCAAGATCACCAACTCTTCTTTCACATTGGGACGATCGTATGGAACAATTGGTAAGTTGAAATGTTTCAAGATTGTTGCCAACCATAACAATGACTCACACAATTGATTTATTTAGAATATTGTGCCCCAGAACTGTTGACGCATCAGGAATATGATGAAAAGTGTGATGTTTACAGCTTTGGCATCATCATGCATGAAATGTTTATATTGGCTAATCCATACTCACAACACGCAAACGAATCAATATTTACTCTTGGAATGGACATTGTGAGAGGATTGAGACCTTCAGTCCCATTTGATACATGCACCAACAACGAGAGTTTAACGAATGACCCACAAACACTGATTGACCACTTTGCTAAGAGCAACTCAACATCGAATATTACAGCAACTGACATCCCTCGAGTCGTTCAGCAGTTTTACTCTGTTGTCACACGGTGCTGGGATTCAGATCAAACGAACAGACCATCATTTGAAGATATTACCGTGCAATTGAATGAAATTTCCAGAAGAAACTAAGATTTGCTGGTGTAATAAAATTCGATGACTTCAGCATCCAAAACTGACTTTACACTGGGCTCGGAATCTTGTACCTTTACGGTCGTCATCAAAGCGTTTCAATGTTGTGATGTCAAGTTCACAGAGCAGGAATTCCAGCAGCTATTTCTGGACTTGGCTTCGAAAAATCGCGACGACTCAAAAACAGACAGCAAGTTTTCTGGGCGAGAAATTCAAAGTCACACTGTGCAGATCACACAACACAAGTGAACATCTTATTCGAACGTTTTTTCCATATGATACAAGAAAAGTTTTTCGCGTATCTGGCCTGTATGATCACATATGGGTTGTTGAGCTTATGCTCGACAATTGTGCTCGTTCGTGCCTACTTGTATGGAAGGACTATTTTTAAGCGTTTTTCTTCGATGGGCCTGAGCTCGCCACTGTCCTTGTATTACTCTGCATCATCTTCTCTAGATGATGGTGAAACTACTCAGAACGAGATTAGACAAAGTGCACCCAACAACAACAACCACTCCCACGATTCTTCCTATTTTTATGGAGCCAATTCCGCAGCGAGCGATTTTCATAATTTGCCGACTACAGCTGTCGCAGCAACTCCAGTCGTTTATGGAACAGGGACGACGCTGGCATCTACAGCTTCGAGCACGAGCTTGATACAAACGGAGACGAGCAATGATACCGGAAGTGTTTTCGAAGAGAATGATGAGAATGATGACATGAATGAAAGCAGACCAATCATAACAAATCTATCCAATAACAATAACAACTATAATCACTATATTGTAAGTAAGAAGAAGAAGAAGAATTATCCAAACATTGATCATGCATCGATCAATGGTAGCTCTAACAAGGATAACAACAACAACAATGGAACAACGTATTATAATGGCTCTCATAACCATGTTTTGATGAAACCAATCGTAGCAGCAAATGTGAGCTATGAAGCTTCGAGTTCCTTCACTGATATGAAGTTGATTATGGTGCTCATTTTGCTTGCCAGTGTCGTCCGATTTGTGCAGTTTGTGCTTCAAACGTTTGTTCAGCATTTTCAAGAGTTTAGGAGCATGGAGATTGTTGTGAGTACTTTTCCAGTCGCAGTGTTTATGAGTATAGAGCTACTGCTGGTGTTTTTCTGGGCAGAAACTGTTCACAGGAGAAAGAATGACGAAGAATTGAAGTTATTGTTCAAAATCATCAATCTGCTCATGTACTTGCTATTGTGCGTTTGTGATTGCTTGTTGATTTATCAGGTATGTTGTGTGCTATGAAAGAAATATTTTGTTTTGAAGTATTGTTGCGAATAGCAGTGAGGGAACATGTTGTGGTACTAACTCGCATATCGTTTAATAATTGTTCAATAGTTTGTGACAGTGGATCAAAAGGAGCAACAAAAGAAAAGAGAGTCTGATGATGATCAACCATCACTTCGCCACTACTCGACATATGAAATCGTTAGTGTTGTTTATTTGTCTGCCTTGTTCATGTTGACTGCACTCAGCATTGCCATCTATGGCAGTGCATTGATTGTGAGATACAACCGTATGGCACAGTCAGAGTTGGTTCGCAGAACCGTGCGTACCACCGTCATCGTAACCACTATTTCCACACTCTGTCTGTTGAGCAGAGCAGCAGTTCTAACAGTTCAAATGTTTGTAGTGACTCTTGAGACACGATGGTTCACAATCGTTAGTTACTATATCCTTGGTGAGATTATACCCTTGAGTTTGTTGGTGTATCTGCTCAACACTGCAACCAAACAACAGAGCACCATGGTCACTCGCCTCAATCAACAAACAAAAGAGCACGTCAAGAAAACGTTTAGTGACCCAGTTTTCATCACTGGCTCCTCTTCGAACGAATCATCGACAACCGATCTCTCACACAAGGGATCACACTCCGATGTCGTATCGAATCGAGTGCTTCACAACCAACGGTTGAGTGTACCGTCTTCTATTAACACGGCAAACAAATCGAGACGTTCGTACAGTAGTCATACTCCATGCTATCCATCCATGCTCCGATACTCTCCCACCAAACATCAAATCAGTGTTGCATACAATTATGGAGATAATTGTTACTATCAACAAGGAGCAAACAACTCTCCCCACAATAATCGCCTCAAGAGCTACGAATCACAGTCAAGTATTCAAACAACTTCTGAATCTCAATTTAGCGACGAGGAAGAAACATGAGCAACCAGGTCGTTTTCTGTAAATCTGAAACGAACTTGGCGTTCTTCCCAGAAAGAAAAAGCTTTTTTAAAACCATGCAAAAGAAAATCACCAGGGATAGCAACACTTGAACAACACAGCAAAGCATGATCATTGGAATCGGAGTAGATTTAGTGAACATTCCTCGAATGCAAAAACTCATTACAAAAAACGGAGAACGCTTCCTGCAGCGACTCTTCAATGAACATGAGCTCACCAATCGGCCCAAGCTCCCGGAACAACATGCACAATACTTTGCCTCTAGGTGGGCCGTCAAAGAAGCTACTGTGAAAGCACTTGGCAAGAGCGGTATAGGAAGCAAACAAATGTATATTTCAAAGGATCAGGTGACCAATGTACCAAAACTCATTTTAACAGGAGAAGCTCTCGAACAGCTTCACAAGAGAAATATTTACGAGTACAGCACACATGTTTCATTGAGTCATGACCAGGACTATGCTGTGGCCATGGTCGTGTTGGAGACTCAACTCCACAACCATCCTGTTTCATCGACATCTGACCAAACGTCGTAAATGCGCGCACAAAACTTTTTGTTTTTCCGTCCATGTGAAAAAGTCGCTCTTTTGTTTTTGGCGTAGAAGAGGAACCAACAAAACACTACATTTCTAAAACCAAAAGGAGGGGTGACAACAACAATGATCCAAAACAGAACGAGAGCACTACTCTCAAGAAACCTTCTTTCCCAACAACCAACCATTGCCAAACAACATCGAGTCCTCTCTCATTTGCTCTCACAGAACAACAACAAAAACAACACTCCATGTCGCTGCTACTCGATTCATCATCACAACAATGGTCATTCACAATCACAACAACAACAACAATCGAATGAAAAAACATTTACTGTGAAACCTCACATTAACTTTCAACATCTTGTTCATAACACTCAGATGCATCAGGACAATATTGTGAATCGAAGTATCGCTGGTGTCGATGCTTTTGAGATCAAGAATCAATTTCATAAATACACCGCCATTCTATTGGAAACCAATCAAATTCGAAACTATCGTAGAATCATTGCGGATTATATGGCGGGAAAAATTTCTCCGAATGATCTACCGGAGGGACTGTTGGAGTTGGCGCTTGGAAAACAGGGAGAAGCTCTCAATGAGGAATGGGAGCTGTTCAAGTCAAAGCGCACAGTGACCAATGCACAAAAGAATCCCAATGGTGTCATGTGCAAGGAAGAAAAGGACATTTGGCAAAAAACAGGTAAAGAGCTAAAGGAAACATGTGCAAAGAAGGAGATTGAATTGGATGTTGAACACAGTGCGTTGATGGCTCTGGCAGTCAAATTGCCTAATTTGACTCACAAGGACACTCCTATTGGAGATGAGGCAGTGCTCATTGACGAAGTGGGATCCAAGGAACAAGTCATTGCTGGCAAGAACAAGATTTATGACAATTATGATATTTTATTGAGGTTGGACATTGCTGATTTTGATCGAGCAAGCTTGATTTCTGGTTCAAAGTTTTACTTTTTGAAGAATGAGGGTGTTTTGTTGGAATTTGCGCTGATTCAGTTTGCGTTGAGCAAATTGATCAAGTATGGATTCACTCTGACCACTACACCTGAACTCGTGAGAAGAGATGTTGTGGAAGCATGTGGTTTCCAACCCAGAGGTGAAAACAGTCAAATTTACAACATACAGGACAGTGATTTGGTTTTGGCGGGAACATCTGAAATTTCTTTGGCTGGATACTTGGCTGATAAAATTATTGAGAATTGGGAGCCAATGCCTCAAAAGCTGTCTGCAGTGAGTCATTGCTTTAGAACAGAGGCCGGAGCTGGTGGAAAGAGAGATAAGGGACTCTATCGTGTTCACCAATTTACAAAGGTTGAAATGTTTGCTGTCACAACAGAAGAACAGAGCGAAGAGATGCTCAATCATCTAGTCTCCATTCAAAAAGAAATATTCTCAGACTTGGGCTTACATTTCAAGGTATTGAACATGCCAAGCACAGATCTCGGCGCTCCTGCTTATAACAAGATTGATATTGAAGCGTACATGCCAGGAAGAGATGCATATGGTGAAGTATCGAGTGCTTCTAACTGTACAGATTATCAGGCCAGACGTCTTGGCATCAAACTGAGAACTGTTGATCCACAACTCAAACAACAAATCAATGTGTACGCCCACACACTTAACGCAACCTGCATAGCTATTCCAAGAGCAATAGTCGCTCTTGTCGAGACATATCAGTTTGAGACCGAAGATGGCAGGATAGGAGTTACAATTCCAGAAGCTCTCAGACCGTTTATGCACGGAATGGAGCAAATTGTCGAGAAAAAGAAGTAAATAAACAATTATATTTAATAAAGGCTGAGGCATTAAGAACTACCGAAAGAAGAGTCAGAATCAGATTTGCTGGAGAACTGTCTTTGATTTCTCTCGTTCTTGAGCTTTGAGACTATTTGATAAATAGAAGACTGGGATCACCAACCTTTTGACCGATGTCAAAGGGAACGCTTGATAGGTTTCAAGTGGGAAGCAAGTAACGAATGTCACATGTTCGAAAGTAACAGGCTTTCAATCACTACTGTCGGTCAACTCCAAAGGGATACCGAGTTAATGTTCCAGCATAAACGTTTATGATTTATTTAGAGACCAGAAAAGTCGAGCTGCAAATCTCCAAGATCAATGTTGCCTGAAAGATCGTCATCGTCATCATCACTCTCATTCAGATCAACATCGTTCATATTTTCATCTTCTTCGTCACTGTCAACAGTCTTCTCAAAAGCCTTCTCGATGTCCTTGTGGTTGGCCTTGCTGAAGTCCACGATTGTGGTTGTTTGTGTAACTTCTTCTTCCTCTTCCTCACTGTCATCTTCCTCAGTCTCCTTGTGAGAGACGATTGCGGAAGTAACACTGACAACAGATTTCACCTTCTCCTTTGTTTGAATGATTGGAGCTTTCGTTGCCTCCTTCTTCTCAACAACAGCAGCAACGATTGGTTTCATTTGCTGCTTCTTTGTCTGCTTTCGTACGATTGGAGCTTCCTCCTCACTGTCGCTGTCGTTGTTTGATGATTCAAAGTGAGTATTGTGCGTGGTTAACATAGCTGCAACAGACTTCTCTCTTTCAATCAGTCTACTCATGTGAACACTAACTGACTCAGCGCTTGGAACATGAAGTGGAGCACTTCTTGGATGCAAGAAACTTTCCATTACTTGAAGTGAATCGTTGCACACCTTTGAAATTTCAGGAATACCGCTTGACACACCCTTTCTAAACAGTGTCACAGCCAGAGGCAAGAATGGAGATTGTGTGTTGATGGCAGAGCATGAGACCAAAGACTGATGCAGAGCTCTATACTGTTCATTCACAACACAGGTAAACAGTTTGTTCAATGTTTGACTGCTTACATTCTGGAAGATGACAAATCTGTGGCTGTGGAACAGAGAGATACTTGTAGTGAGAGTAGAGATCACATCAACCATTGTTGACATCGTTTCCAATGAGGCATGAACTTGACAGCTCGACAAGATTGATCTCAAGAGCTTGAGAGTCAGATATTGATGCTTCAAGGTAATTGAGAGAGAGGCATCATCTGATGAATCTTCACTCTCGTTTCTCCTTCTCTTCTTGTTCTTCTTGTTTGTAACATTATAGTGTTGCTTCAATTGTTGAAGAGCAGTATCCTTATTGATATCTCTGTCCATTTCAACTCTCATTTTTTCGCTATAAAATTGCATCATCATCTTCTGAATTGGAGTCAATAGCTTTTGAGTGAGACTATCAGAAATACATGGTCCATAAGCATCGACTGCAAAGCAAATGCATCTAATCACCTCTCTGTACACTTCCAAACTCTCCAATGGTCTTTCTTCGACAGATGACCACAAATTGAACTCTTGGAACAAAATGACAGCAATATTGTTGACATAAGGTAACAGAGCACCCTTGGCGCTCAAGATCAATGCAGACAAAATCTTTAGTGACTCTCTGTGCATACATGGAATCACTTCATAGTAGCTCTGCAGTGTAATAATCTTCTTCACAGCCATCGAGTGATCCACTTTGAGTGAACTGTCCAAGACAAATGAATTCTTCAACATGGTCATCAATCTCTTCACATTGAGCTCAATCATGAATGGATAAGGAATGGTGAGGCATCTTTGCAAACAAGTGCTAATAGACTTGAACAATCTCATGAACTGCACACCAGAAATTGGATTCTTTCTCTTGTGGAGGGATTGTATGAGAGAAGCACCATTGATGGCAGATGCTGCAGCTACAGCCTCAGCATTCTCCTTCTTGCTTGACAAAACAGCGGTGCCAGTCGCAAAATGCTCAAGAATGGATTGCCTTGGATCGTTCTCTGGTCGAACAAACTTGAAGCACTCGTCAACCATGTCGTTCAACGTGGCGATCAAAGTTTTCACAGTGTGTTTGTACTTGATGACAGGATCTCTATCAAACATGCTCATGAGAGCATAGATGGAACCACTGAGCATCATATTTGCTTCACTATTATTCTTGAGGGAGACCAAACCATAGAGAGCACCATTCTCAATCAATTGAACATCTTCCTGTACCAAGTTGATGCCTTGTTGACCCATTGGAGCCAAAATCTCCAAGAGAGCTACGTTGAAAACAGCAGCATTGGATGGAGATTTTTGTTGATTGAAGAAACGAACAAAGTTGCCACAGAGACGAACACACTTACGACAAAGACTCGTAAATTCCTTTGAGTTCTGAACAGCAAAATTAGCAATGAGAATCTTGGAGAGAATTTGACATGAAACACCAGCCAATGACAGCGTTAAGCTGTTGCTGTTTGATGAGTCCTGTTGTTGAGCCTTCTTCAAATTCGACTCACAGAAATGCTGTAGTGTCGATACAACGCGCCATCCATCGGGCAATTTTGTGCTCTTTTTCTCCGCATCAAAATAAAAGTCCGATGGGCGTGTTTGTAAAATTTGCATGCCGTATTGCAAGAGGCGCAACCGTTCCAAATCCAATTGTTGCAACGTCATTCCATTAATATTCAACTTAAATCTCGATGATGGCTTCGTTTCTTGCTTCTTTCCATTTTTTTCACTTTCATCGTCGAATGAGATGAACTCTTTGGATGGATCAAAGTCATCACTCACATGAGGAGACAAGGAAGAGAACAATTGCTCAACATAGTCTGCCAATTGAGCACTTGTAGTGGTAGTTGCTGAAGATGACATTTTGTTTTTCGTCTGTGCGATTTTTGTTGTTTTCTTCCTTGTTTTGATTGAAGCTTCTGTGTGAAAAGAGAAGGATGCACAAATTGATTGAACCATCAGGAAAGGAATACAAAAAATTTCGCTTTGGTTTACTTGTCGTCTAGTTCATAGTTGTCCTTGGCGACATCGGCCACGACGCCGTCCGCACCTCCTCTGCAGCAGTCACAGGTGATGCAAGAGCACAAATGGCACATAACTCTGTACTTTCGTTCTTCGTCAATAAACTTTCGAAGAGACTTGGTGCAGTATGGCTCTGCATTGCTGTTGTTTCTGCAAATCTCGTCATCGACAAGGAAGCACTGCAGGATGGTATCGACTGCTGTTTCAAGAACAGTTGTAAAGATGGCAGCAATCAAATAAGCCAAAATAAATGCAATCTAAATAGGTACAAAATGATAAAACAATGTTAGTTTAGTTCAACTCCATTAAAACACAAAGCTTCTAAAAAATAAAAGTTAACAACATACCGCTGCAACAAAGAGTGGGGAGAAGACTGCTTCTTCACCCACATTGAGGAATGTAGTCTTGGCAGAAATAGCATAACATGCCAAACATGTAATCGAGGCAATGCTCAACTTTGAGATAATGAACACAATCTCGGACATGATATCCAAAACACCCATCTGAACACCGTTTCTGCTAATGATTTGGAAGCCGTGCATGGCAGATGTAAGGAATGATGTTCCATACAATGCACACTGGATATAGGCCTGCTTATTGATGTACTTGACAATCATTTCGAATATCCACAGCATAATTCGCACGAACCATGCCAGAACAGCAACAACCTTGTTATCAGCAGTTGCCTTCTTGAGTTCTCTCTGAGCCTTCTCGAACAACAATCTAATGAATTGGATAATTGCAACGAGCAATGAGCCGAACGCAGCAGTACCAACGTGGAACACTAGAGTTCTGAGCACTGATTTGGCAATAGGCAGTCCAACAACATACTTCTTCTTTCTTCTCCAGTACCATGAACCAACTGCACCAGCAATACACATGTACTCAATTGCAAGGAAGAATTGAGTGATCCACAAACCTCCAAATACGTGGTAGCCGAACAGACCACGAGTCCATCTGCTCATCGTATACCTCACAGCATAACCATCAATGGAGGGAGTTGCATATGACCAGAGGAACACTGCAACGACGACCCAATAGGCAGCAAACAATATGAGACAGAATGCCAAACCGATTGGCAACACCATAATCTGTGGCATTGCACTCACTGCTTTGGTTGCTTCTTCAATGATACCTATCGCACGTCTAATTCTCAAGAATAGGAAGAATACGACCAAGAGATACACGACGCTTAATCCTCCTACTCCACAACCGAATCCAAACATGATCTTGGCAAATGTAGTCGACAGTCCCAGTGTCTTCATGGTCTGCCACTCGGTATAACCCTGCCACAACAAGAAGGCTGATAGTCCAGCTCCGGCCAAGAAGCAGAAACAGACGCAGAACCACACGATTATAGATGTGAACCATCGGATCAACACAAGGAACAAGAATGAGATGATGAGAGCCAACGCAGCAGAAACGACAATCACCTTCCAACTCTTGTACACATCGTTCCACAATCTCGTCATGGCTCCAGCGGCCTCATTCACAGCACTATTGATTGATGCCTTACCGTTCACCACTGTCGAATTCATAAAGGTAAACGTTGGAAAGCACCGATGCATCACACTCGTGTACGAAAATTGACTCGTCAACAATTTCATCTGACTCGATGGAGGAAACATGGTCGTATTGTAATCCGTTCGTTCATACGCACAATAATCCAACTCTAGTGATCCAATGGCTGTCGAAATGGGCTCTACAGACTCTGTCAACAACTCTGGAGGACACTGAGCACTTCCAGAGGACGCTCCAGGACAGTACGACACACAAACACCACCATAGGTCACCGGTTGACTCACATCCATGAACCACAAATATTTTCTACTGGACAAATCTTCTCTATACGCTTCAATCTTGCTCTCACACAAGTTGAGTGCAGTCTTGTTCTTCCCATTCGAATCATCACTAATGATACAGTCCGGATCCAACGGTAACTTGATCACATTGGTCGACACATTTCTATTGTCCGAACCACACAATCGACCCATGTAATCCGTTGGTGTGTACAGCAATTTGGGTCGTCCAAACACGAATGCAAGCACAGCCACTGCAACCATTCCTACGAGAAACAGTGCAAAGAGTATGGTACAGGGAATGTCAGTAGGTCTTCTACCCTTTTTCTTGATACGACAATGGTTATCGTCCGTGCATGAATCTTTCAAATTGGGCGCAAATGTCGAATTTTCTTCGTTTCTGTCCTGGTCCGAGTCATAGTGATCTTCATCATCATGGTCACTTGATCTTTTGAAACATGAACAAGCCATTGTGTGTTTTTTATGATGTGCGTGATTACTACTACGACAATGGATGTTTCGTTTTGTTATGGTTCGTTTGTTTTTCAACTTGGCATTGGGAGGCAAAGTGTCAAATGTCAAAGTTCAATCGGTAAACGGTCATGTTTCTCTTCTTTTTGCGCAAATGGAAAGTTCCGACAGTGGCGGATGAGGAATTGGATGTTACGTTGGAGAGGGTGTTCGTTCGTTTCGTTTCATTTATTGCTGTTGTTGTTGGTTTGGAAGATAGCCAAGGGTGAATAGGTAATCGCTGGAACCTTGGCTCGTCATAACGTCATTCAAGAGAACGTTGTGGTATTTTCCTTGAATGATAGATCTTGCCTTGTCGCGGATGCTGTCGTTCTCGGAGCTCAAGGTGTAGATGCCCAGAACCAGACGATACATTGTTAGGAAGGCACTAGAGTGATAAGAAACATCACCAATCCAGAACAAGACTTGTGCATTGCTCAACAGAGAGCACACATGGTCTAGTTGCTTGCTGAGCTGATCTAGCATTTGAAGCCTTCTTTCGTTGCTAATGTCAGTCTTCTTGAGGTGGAACGCAGCCAATTGCACAGCAAATAACTCTTCTTGGAACAAGTTGTCTTCTTCCTTGTCAAATAGAGCTGGCATGTCATCGGTCAGTTCTTCTTCAAATGGCACGACTGGTCGACCATTTTCATCTTGTTCCAGAGCGATCAGATTGAACAAAAAGTGTGCATAGAAATCAGAATTGGCAAACTTGGCAGTCATGGACAGGAATGTATCTTGAAGAACTGTGTCGACTTGTTGTTTCTTTGAGGGAGACAGCATGGCAGTTGTTGCTTGTCGAATGTTTTCTTCTTCATCTTGCAACAGCCTGACACACGCATTCATGATTCTAAACAGATCCTTATTGTTGAGCGCTCCAGCGTTAATTAGCACGTTAGAGTGGAGAATGGATGATTGTGCTGCGAGTCGTAGGTTGTCTGCTTGGAATGGATATGAATCCTCTTCCACTAGTTTCGACCACTCATGAAGCATATCCGCTGAGCTGATTGCAAGTATTGGAGCTAGGGCACCCAAGAGAATGATGATTTGTTCCTTGATATAACAGTTTTGAGTGCTACTATGTATCTCTAATAGTCTGGACCATGTCTGATCGTGATCCACAGAGCTAAGCGCATCAACTGTGGGGTTGATACATAGAACAACATTTTGCAGTGCTTGCAAGCCAAATCGAACGCAGTTTGCGTCATGAGGCGTTTCCTTGTACAGAACATGACTAATTAAGGTTAGAAGCAGCTTAGGACCCACTGTCTGGAATAGAGTGTTGTTTGGTTGCTTGGTTGCGAGATTTGTGATAAATTTGAAAGCACTTGTTCGTACCTTCTGGTTACTATGGGCCAAACATTTCTCAACAAACAAATAAAAGTCATCCGACACGTCTTCTGAAGAAGCACAACGAGCGAATCCAAGCAATGCAAATCTTGTTGCTTCAGCTTGACATTCCACGAAGCCAATACCTTCAAAGTCTCCGCATTCGACACCTCTTGAAATGTACATGTCTGCTAGGTTAACAATCTCAACAATGTAATCAAGAGGCAGAGAAGTATTGATATCAACCTTGGAGAGCAGAGTGCAGAAAATATCGAAAGTGACGGTTCTCGCTACGAAGTAGTTTCTGGGTCCTGACTTCAGCAATCCAGATTGGGTTACTGCTTCATAGAATTTAACTAACCAAAGACTGATCATCTCTTGTTCCGATGATGAATCGGCCATAGAGCCAAATTGCAGAATTTGAAGCAAAAGTCCATGCAAGGCATTCTGGGTCTTATTCGCAGCGACATCAACAATATTGGAGATCAAAGATGGAACAAAACTTGGAACAAGAGTTGATGGAATGAGAGGTACCAGAGCACGAGCAGCCATCGATCGAATCAGATAATGGTTCTGAGCCGAACATTCCATCACATATGGAACAAATGACGACACATCACCAGCATTATCGCTAGCATCATCACTAATTGATGATGCAGCGCGCAAACGACTCAACAGCAGTAAACTTGGATACAATGTTGGATGAAGTTCAGATGATTGTGATGTTCCAATACGAAGCTGATCGAGGAGATACTGCTTCAACAGTGGGTACCGCGAAAAGAACTCGCGACTAGTAACGGTATTTTGGGTTGCATAGTCGTCCTTTGTTCTTCTGTTTCCAATTGATCTCGTAATCAAGGCAGTGTAGCACATAAGTGAACTGTTTCTAACAGCCCATGATGGATCAGTAAATCCCTTCAAGACCGTGATGAATCCTTTCTCAATGTATTGAGTAACATCACCAGCCAGAGTGGAGTCTTGGAAAATAAAACGCATCACATTGAGAGCATGAACCATTGTATGTTCTCCACATCCATTTGAGTAGTATGTTTCGGTAATTGCCATCAAGCTGTTCATTGCGTGAGGCAGTAGTACTCGAGGAACACCTTGAGGTTCAGATCTGAGGATACCCATGAAGCAGAATGGAACACCAGCGGATCTACGCAAAATACTATTCTTATCGTCGCTAGTGGCAATTCTATCAATCAAATACTGCAACCAGTTTGATGGTAGTTTAGCAAGATTTGGTAAATCACATGACAACAATCTCTTGCAAGTCAAAGCGAAGCCTACTTGTGACTTCTCAATGGCACCATTATGCTTACAATGCAATAGAACCTTTAGGAACAGTTCTCCTAGTTTCGAGAATTGCTCCTCCGAAAATATTGGATCGATATTTGTCAGTGGTACGTGCTCAGTGAACGTACCAAGTGTAGCTGTAACTTCCTTGACAGATAGCCATGAATTAACAGTTAAACTATGGTTCAAAGGATTATTTGGCATATGGATATGACCTCTACAGTCCACATCTTTCTTGCTACCCACCATCTGGAGAGATTCGCATAGCAATCCATCACACAAGCGGAACAACTTGGCTCCGAAATCTTGCCATTGAGCTCTATTACTCTCGGTTATCGCAGAGGCAAGTTTGAAGTTGGAGAATGTATAGCGTAGAGAGAGCAATGTACCGGTAACAGAAGAGTCTGTGCATATCCTGAAAATATCTGTTTGAATATTTGTGATTCTCCTTTCAAATTCTGATAGAAGATTATGAAGGAATACTAATACGGCGTCGTCATTTGAATTTTCAATGTGGACTTGAATCTTGTTGTCAGAATCGTAACTCCACTCAATCTTCATATGATTTCGGACGACAAATTTGGCAAACACCACGTTGAGTAGTAGAGCCCCGGCATCACTTTCTCGAAGTCTTCCGCTAGAGCAGAGCTCAATACTTCGGGTAACCAAGTGAGTGATAAATTCTCTTCCTTTGAGATAATCACCATCATCAAGTAATAACAATAGATCAAATATTAGAGATCGAACTTTGTCCCAGCAATCGACGAACAGATTCAATAGTTGAGTAGTGAGTCCTTGTGAATGCAAAGACGAGAAATAGGCAGGGAAATGTGCGATGAATGGCTGATTGTGAAGCATGGAATATGAAGTTTGATACAAAGTCAATGCTGTCAATAGTTTCTCGTGAGGACATCCACCATAGAATGCTCGTTGCAAGAAGAAGAAAAAGTCATGAATAAAGTGGATCATATGTGCGAAACATTCGACATCCTGAGTTACTTGAGTTGACTTGTCCTTCTTCATATTATCCACAGCATTCTTTAGTTTGTCAGAGGATTGATCCCTCTCAAACTTGGTCCATATGTTTTGGCAGGAACTGCTCACCCGAGCCAGGAATCTTTTTAGAATTGCTGTTAATTCATGTCTGAATGAAGAACTAGGAGGCTTCAAGTTCAATCGAACGAAATCTAGAACTGTTTTCAATTGCTGTGGAGTACAGGGATCAGAAAGTCTATTGGAGCTTGTTGTTAGGTTTAGAGCATCCAATCTGAGTTTTGGATCAAAGTGTTTGAAGCAAACATCAATAATACTCAGTCTCTGTTGCACATGGTCATCTATGTTTGGAATAGACTCAGATTTCCCAATAATTAGTAATTGAATAACAGCTCGCAAGAATGCATCAGAATAGTTTCTAGACTCGTTCGATCTTACATTCTGAATCAAGAATGCAAAATTCGATGGATGTAGCTTGATCACCTTAGGAACGATATAAATTAAAATGCTAGCATGATTAGTCTCGTGCACAGAGATAGCTTCACCAGATAGATATTTACAGACTGGAAGAAGCGTCAGCTTTTGTACGCTTTCAATCTTGTCTATATTCTTCTTTGTTATGCCATGAATTGCAAATTGATCCTTCACAAAGTTCTCATATAGCAAGCTGGCCTGTGTATTGACCATACCATTACCAATCGCTGAAAGAATCATCTCTAACACGTTTGGACACAATTCATAAAACTTGGTGCTACCAATTCTGGGTAATATTTTCAACAGAGGGAAATACTTTCCCTTTCTGTTAAAGTCCAAGTCGAGAAGATGTTTCGTCATCAGGTCCAAATTGATACCTGCTGATTTATCAAGAGAGACAAGAGCGTCATGCACCTCCAATGCTGATTCAAACAAATCACGAACCTTGTCATAAATATTGTTTGTTGGATTCTCCCAATTGTTCCAAACGACATTCATCAAATGAGTAAGAGTACTGGTAAATTTGTTTCGATCAGTCTCGTTAATGCTTGTCTTGTTCTTCGATAGATAGTGTTTCATATCGACAAGGGCATTTTGCAACATTTGAATGGAGAACAATTGTTCTCTAGAGTTCTTTGTTTTGCCCTCTGCATATTGAATGAGATCTGGAACTACCAAATCCAGAGAGAAATTGCTTGATTGTATGGTCTGCATGGTTAATTTCGCATTAAAAATATTGAAGAAGGCACCAAGAGCAGCAATACGACTCATTGCACTCAATTGACTCACCAACTTGCGCATTTGTTTCTCTTCATGGTTCATCACAATTCTCGTAAAATAATCATTATTGGTATTGTCCTCCTCTTGCACAGAACTATCAAACATTGTCACTGCAAAGAATGGTACTAATTGATTTTCATCCTTCAATGAAAAAGTAATTTGTAACAACTTGTACAGGAATAAGCAACAAACACGAGAGACATCTCTCGAAGCATTCACATTGGACAACAATGGAACAACCAAATGATCCATGATTTGTTGCAAGCTCATAAATATACTTGGAGTTGAATGGTCATCACCATTACTATTATTATTCTTGCTATTTGGTTGCATATTCTGAGTGATTTCATTAGTAATTGCATCCAAATGTTCCGTAATGATCAACACTGTTGTTTTCAAGATGTTTCCAATAACAAATAGTGATTGTTGATTGTTTGAGCTCGTAAAGAACAGTTTCGAGTGGTGCGAGAGACATTGATAGGATTTTGAGAGAAATTGTGGCACTAATTTGACCAATTCACAATGGAAGAAACCATCCAATTCGTATAGCCACTCAAACTGTCTCAAATCATCCTCCAATTTCTCAATGGACGCACTCGTTTGAAGCATCTGATTAGAATAAACCAATAATTCACTCAAAAACTCGTTCAAAATCATACTCCGAACATCTTCACTATTCTCAACAGAAGCAACAGAAGCAGCAGAAAACTTTTGAAACAAGAACAAAATGTGCTTGTGAATCGTTTTTGTCTCATGACAAAATATCAATCGAACTAATAATTTTAAATAATCTCTTGTAAAGCTCTTCAATGAACCATCATCATCAATTGTTGATAATGATGTTGTCTGTTGTTGTTGCAGTAGACTAACAAATGGTTCCAAACATTTTCTCATATTGGTAATTTGAAGGTCATTGTTGTTATGGAGAATGACTTGTTCCATGAGATGGACAATGACAGAGATGGGTTCATTGTGAGTCTGCTGTTGTGTCTTGTATGATTGACAAAATTCGTTGACCAATTGGACGAAACGAGGAGACAGAAAATCTTTGTTTTTCTTTACGAGTTGTTGTTTTGGCATTGCTGCTGCTTGGTGGTGATAAACGTACTCGTTCAATTGGTCTAATTGTTTGTTTGTGTGTTTGGAGCAAAGTGCGTTTTGGTGTGTGAATTCGTGGAAGGTTCAATCAGTTCATGGCGGAGAAAGTTCGTTCTGGCTGTAGACGAAATCTGTGCCTGGGCTGAGAGTTTGAATACTTTGATGATCCACATTTTGTCCAATGCATTCTTGCAACTTCAAACACCGACGCGGAAGGGGTTCTGGTGCCATCGCAATAACACGGTTCAAAGTTTTCATTGGAACAAAGAGCTAACGTTCCGATTTCTGCACAAAAAAAAGCGGGAACACTCAGAGTATACCCAATCATAGTTGATCGAAATGTACCCTGTGTCTCCCGAGAAGAACAACCGTCATCACGATCCAGAGGAGAACAGATATGACCACACAACAATCATGAGCGATATCAACATTATCAAGAAACGACCACTCTCTCATCTTTTGCTTTCGGATGAATCTCCCGCCAAAAAGATTCCAAAATTGGCGGGTAAGCTCGCTGCATCTACAGTCTCCACCATGCTTGCTCCGTTGTGCGACGACAACGATGACATTCAGAACAACAACACAAATGAACCACAAAAGCTGAGCAACCAAAGCATTGGTGATGCTGATGCGACCAAAGAACAGCAAGCTTCAACAACCACCATGATGACAAGCATCATAACCACTCTTACAACGACTACTACTCTAACAAGCAGTAGTGCCCATAATGGTGATCATCATCATGGTGGTGGTGATAGTAGTAGTAATAGCTTTGGTGAGGGGAACCATCGATTCATTGGTCGGATACGATCTCCTCATCTCCTATCACCACCCTCGTCACCACTGATAATGAAGCTTGAATCCTCGTCGGTACCAGGAATGATTGACTCATCGTCATCATCATCATCATTGCTATTGCCCTCTCTGCCTGCTGAGCATTTGGTTGGTGGTGATGATTTGAGTCATCATTTTCATCGTGTTGTTGACCATCAACCTGTGATACTGTATAGTCAAGAGTTTAATGATCAAGAAATGAATATGGATGATGAACATTATAATAGTGAGATGAATTTTGCCTCTGCTGCTGCTACTGTTGATCAGAAAAGTGCTGATTTGAAATATTTTGTTGGAGTGATATCCACTCAATTGAATTGTAGTGATATTTGGATGCACGTGGTACAATATGTGGATTTTGAGACAGTACTAAAATTAGGAAAGACGAGTCGGTCATTGAAATCCATTTGCTATGATTCTAATCTGTGGCAGAAACGAATCTTTAATCGACAATGGAAATTGAAACAACCGAATACGTTGCTTGTGTTACAGTACTATTATGATACGATGTGTAAAAGAGAGCCACATTCTCATTCGCGTGCGAACAATGTATGTGCGAGTCGATTATCATACAGCTCTAGTCGTATGAGTGGTTCGAGTGCAGCGAATGGCACTGATTGCGAGTGTAATGTGCGGAGTGCACTTGTGACCTACAGGAAAAATTCGCATTATATTTATGAGAGATTAAACAATCAAAATCACCACGCCCATCATCGTCGGTTTCATCTAGATGGTATGGATGATGAAGATGATCAACGAATGACATCTTGGGAACAAATGGTGAGAGTGGACCCATTGTTTGGCTCACTACGGTTGTTTAGTATGGCTGCTTTACCGTTGATGACACTGTGTATACTCGCGAGTCATGTGTTTCAAACTGCTTCGATAATATTTTTGATTCTTTGGATGATGATGACGCTAGTGTTAATATCTGGTATGAGAGTACCAGAAAGAGCCGTATCCTACTATGCAAAGTACGAAAATATGTTTATTAGAGGCATTGATTTGTGTCGAGATGATTTATCAAGATGGGGAAGAATGTCGTTCAAAGTGCGGTGGCACTTGCTTAATTGCGAGAATCGAATGAAACATAGCATAGAACAATGGAGTACGACCATTGTTCCCTATTGTGTATTGGCAGTGTTTGGAATGAGGATGTACTCTGATGTGAGTATGACCTTTATGTTATTGACACAGAGTTTATTGTACAGCTATCCAGTGTTACTGTTGTACTTGGATCGATCTAATTACATGTCTGCTCACATTGGCATGAGGAAACTGTATTACGCAATTCCACTACCGGTCATTGGATGGCTCATGGATATCTCTATCGCACAACAGTACTGTCCATGGTATATTTATGCCATTCTACAAACATCTGGTCTGTTTTATCTTGTTCAAGGCGGATCATACTTCATTAATAGAACAATAGCCTACTTACAGGTTCTACAAGTGAACTACATGTTCCACTATGGCACGTGGGACAGTATCGTATTTATTTTGGTGACTTTGATGCCTCATGATGAGATTAGGGCATGGGAACTGTTCTTAGCTGTGTCATTTGTTCAGTCCTTCTGTGATCTAACATCATTCGTACTCCATGCATTGCTTTGGCCGGTGCCTGGCCTTACGAAGTTTTTACAGTCATTTGGTTTGCTCAGATTTTTGTGGTCGATTCGACACTTGCTAGCATTGGGAACAACCATGATAGGCATGGTCTTTTACATCACTGTTAATGGCGAGCGAAGACAACGCAAGAAGAAGAAACTGGACATGTATAAAACTCGATGGAGAGCACCAAATTGACAGAAATTATAAAAATTACTTCGATTTAGTAAGATAAAATTTCCATCTCATCGTTGTCTGGCTGAGCGACATAAGCACTGTTCCAATCTCTTGTAAATATGTCCTGTACAGTTTGCCGTATGTTTGGATGAGTGGTCACAAGACTGACACCAGCAGTCCGATAGAAGTAGTCGTAGCTCCAGTTGGAGGTCGAAAGATAGAGCGTGTTGTCAGACACCATAAATTTGGCATGATTCACACGTGTGAATGGAATTGGTTCGTATCCTTTTGCATCAGGAATCTCAAACAGTTTCACAGTAATGGAGCCAGTGCACCATGGATTGGAAGTATGGTTCTTGGTGTTAGAGAACTTGCAGAAAGAGCCAAACTTGTTCAGACTGCTAATCACTGGAACTTGCAGGTCAGAAGAGTGAGACCACTTGGAAATTAGCATTTGAACAGTGACGTTTCTCGTAATTGCGTTCTTGAGTGCATCTTCAATCTCACCCCAGAAGGACCTTGGTGATCCATAGGTATCCAAAGGCAAGTAATCCATCACAGAAATGGACAGAGTGCGAGTGGCACCATTGATTACACTCAATAGAGCTGCAATATCATTGGTTCTCTCCAAAGGATTCACTGCCTGTGGACCGCTTGAGAAAAACATCTTTCCTGATTGAGATGGATCATTGGCGAATGAAATGCTCAATGGATGATGAATATTGATCTTTGTTTCAAGAGCAGATGGGAATCCGTGAGCCATATTCTTGAGATTGCTCTTCAAGTTGGATCCAACATACTTGTACGCGCCCCAAATCTTTTCAATATCACCGGCCAAGCAAGAACAATCAGACACATAAATACCCAACTCCTTCACTTGAGCAAGACTTGTCCAATCGAGATTGGCACTTCCCACATAGAATCGAACATCGTCAGAGATGAGCATCTTTGTGTGAAGCACACCACCGAACGCAGCACCCCAATCGACATAAACCACGGTCGCAATCTTGTTGTCTCTGAGCCAATCCGTGTCAGAGTGAGTCAAACCAGGAACAGGAGAGTTTTGAACAAGAGTGACAGCTACACCTCTTTCATGAGCCTTCACAATAGCTTCCATAATCTGATTTCCCATCCAACCACCAATGTTGTGAGGCTCCTTGTAATCATTTCTCAAATTGGAGTAAAATGCAGCAATCTTGAGTGTCTTTTGAGCATTGTTGATAATGTCTAACCATGCATTCACAGTGTAATTGGTTCCTGGCAACAATTCGAGGTCTACTTGATCAGGTATCGATTCCACCAATTGGTACTTGCAGTGAGAGGAACAGTGTTGTTCAGTCGCAACATCTAAATCGACCGAAAAAAATCCATAGTGTTAGCTCTTGGTCAACTTTGCTGTAAATACAAAAAGCGCGCAGAGAGCTCTCTCTTGGCGAAAAATACACATAAAACGAACCACAAAAAAAAAGGCAAGTATTACAGTAACATACGTGTCAATCGCTTATTACTCAAGACTAAGCTTGATGTCAGCACTGAAATGATAATCAATGCAGACAACACTCCAATCACAACCATGTGCAAACGCAAAAACTTGAATAAACCACTATCATTGTGATTGTTATTATTGTTCTCATTGTCATAAAACTCGTTCAATTCATCATCTTCAGCAGATGAGAACGATGAGTTCACAGCTGCATTATGGTAGCTATGATTCAATAGTCCATCACTCTCTCTGTGTGGTTGTCTATTGCTACTGTAGCTATTGTTGTTATTTGGTGTTGTTGCTGTAGCTTTGATGGGTGTAGCTCTGACTGGCGGAGAATCAAAGCTATCATCTTCCTCTAGGCTGTGATAGTAGGAAGGAGTACCAACCACTATGCTATTGTTGTTGTTGTTGTTATTAGAGCCACCACGCTGTGGTGTGTGCATGGATGATGACAGAGACATGTGATTCTTTAATCTCTCCTGTGTATGTGCGCGTGCGTATGGTGTGCTTCTTCCCTTTCACGGTATGATATCTTATGAATTAAAATCAATCACACAATAAATATGAGACACTCACTCTTTTTGTTTTTTCGGAGTTTGCACACGCAACAAGCATGTGAAATCGGCCAACACGTGCATTGGAACCGGAGAAATTTGAGATATCAACAAACTGTTTACAGAATTGTTGTCTCGCCTTGTAACACTCGTATCAGGTTGTATTCCTGGAGTTCTGGGAGTTGATTGTAGTTCTGAATTAATTTTCTCTTCAAATTCGTCCCTCTCTTGCTCGAGACACAAGGATCATCAAAACAAGAAAACAACAAAAAACGATCGAAAATGCAACAACAATCACCACTCGTGTGGATTGATTTGGAGATGACTGGTCTCAACATTGAAAAGGAACAAATTATTGAGATTGCTGCCATCGTAACAGACTCCAATCTCAATATTCTAGCTCAAATGAACGACTCTATTGTCATTCATTGCTCTGATGATTTGTTGAATGCAATGGATGATTGGAATAGGACACATCATGGGGAATCTGGGCTTACTGAACGAGTTCGCAACTCCAAGATTTCACTGGCACAAGCAGAGCAGATGGTGATTGATTTTCTCGTAGAGAATGCTGTGGTTGACTTGGCAAACAATGACAATATTAGTGCAAGACCATTGATTGCAGGAAATAGTGTCTATGTAGATAGACAGTTCATATCGAAGCAGATGCCAACATTGAATCAATTGTTTCACTATAGGATTGTGGATGTCAGTGGTATTAAGGAATTGTGTCGAAGATGGTACCCCACACAGTTTGCAAGTCAACCACCAAAGAAGAACGTTCACAGAGCATTGGACGATATCATTGAATCGATTGAAGAGCTAAAGTACTATAGACACAATATTTTCAAGTAAAAATAAGAAATCATAGTTTTACAACAGGTATGTTCGAGAGGCAATGTGCGAAGCAATTCAAAAGCTCAAGAGATACATCTAAATGCCCTTCTTTTTCTTTCCTCTCTTTCTTCCTTTTTCTGCTGCGAACTTGGCATACTTTTTCACTCGTTCTCTGTTCATTACATCGCCTTCACCTTCCTCATCAGATTCCTCTTCTCCTTGCATTTCATCATCTTCTTCTTCATCTGTTTCGTGTTCCAAAGAAATCCGCATATTGTTGTGACTCAACCGTATCTCGGAGGAGTTGAGATCAGCAGATGTTGAAAGGGTTGGTGTTGTCGCTGCTACTGAGATGGCAGATGCTTGCTTTTCAATATCATTAATGTTATCTCCCAAGTCACTAATTACTATCCTCAGTCGACCCTTGCATGACTCAAGAGACTGAACAATGTACTGCTTCTCGTCCATCACTGCATTTTCATCCACCTTCTTTGCCTTGAGTTTTTCACTCAAATGCTCAACGCCCGCCTTCACATTGATGAGCACTCGCTTGACTCTCTCATACTTCTTTCTATTTCTCTCTGCAACACTCTGCAGGTCGCTCAACTGCTGCATGTAATCATCTATAATTCTCTTCGATCCAAGCGCCGAGTTCTGACTATACTTCGAATCATCCAACTTTGACTTTAGGTTTTGTCTCTTCTGAGCGAGTTCGTCAATCTTTCTTTGGGCTTCTTTTGTCATGAGTACTAAATTTTTATGTGTGTCATGTGAGGATAGAAACTTCTGGATAACATCATTGGTATCATTGACTCCAGTCACCTCCTTAATCTTCCTCCATTGATTCTCTAGATTTGTCAATTTTTCATGTTCCATCTCCAATCTCGTATCATTCTGAATGCTGTTGAAAGTCATTGAATTATTCAGTCTGTTGTTGGAACTATTTAACTCTTGTTCTCTCTTCAATGCTTCTCTCTTTGATAACTTGCTCGTCATTTCAATTCGAGTACCAACATAAGATCTCTTCTCCTTTAGATTTTTCTCCTGGTCTCTCTCACGCTCTTCAAACTCAGTCTTTGTTTGTAATAATTCTCCCTTGGCCATTTCTCGTAAATAATTAGCATCATGAGACATGTTCAACAAGTCTTGATAATCGTGCTCCTTTGCTTTCAGTGTTCGCTCGATCGCTTGCAATTGATTGTCAAAACCTATTCTCTCTTCCTTCAAACGGCGCAAAATATGTTCATAAGTTTTCTTAATAGATTGTGCTTCGTTGTACTTAATCATCGCCTTATCCAATCGATTCTCCAGGATACGGATCTGTCTAGTCAAGGGTGATTCATCAGTAAGAATGGGGGCTCTTTCTGAATCTAAATCAGCTAGTTTATCTCTCTTTGATGCAGCTTTCTTCATGAGAGTTTTAAACTCATTGCATGCTTCATCATACTGTTTTCTCAGCATGTGTACTTGAGTTTCTAGCTTTTCATAAGTTCTTTCCTGGAACGACTTATTGGAGCCTGTTTGTTCTCTGTGTAACTTGGCAAGTTGTGCTTTCAATTCCTTGTTCACCTTCTTTACACTGTCCAAGGTATCTTGATTCTGCTTGACTGCCTTGTTTCTGGTTTCGAAGCTTGTTTTTCTCTCTGTTTCAAGCATTCTCCATCGTTGATAGAGTTCGTCGACTCCAGCAGCTACATCCTGATGATCTTCTAAGCGAGGTGAGCTCATATTATTCGTTTCTCTCTCTCAGATAAATGAACCACAGTTCGATTGAGAATTACTAGTTCTCAGCAACAAGCAAGACAAAAAAACGCAAGTTTTTCGTACGGGATGAAACCGCCATTAATAACGAACAAATAAAGCGGAATTTTACTCTCCGTAGGCTATACTCCTTCGCTAGTGTAGCAGCAACCAGGATTAGCATACAAGAGTAAACTACCTGCAGCAAACCATAAGCAGCTACAACAGCATAGGGGAATGTATAAAAGACTGAAAGCAGCCGTATACATTGTTTTGACTTCGCCATCAGCAATCAGACCCAGCAACAAGCAAAAGGGAAACACAGCACATGTCAAGCAGAACAATGGGTACGTAAATGTCACTCCTCTAACATAAACAAAGATAGACTTGAGTTTCATACCGCGAATAGCTCTAAAGTGGAGTAGATAAATAGAGTTAGCTACAAAAATGAACCAAAGATTGACAATGAACTATGACAATGAGAGTACCAACCTGAACGAAATACCCAGAGTTCCAACCGAACGTATCGAAGACAATACCAGTATCAATTGCACAACAGCAGCAAAGTAAATAGGAAGCATCAGCGTCGAGTATGACCACTTCATGTCTAGGTCAGTGTTGGCACTGCACAGGACAGCACTCAACACGAGTGCCAAATCGCAAACAATTAGAGATGAAGTAATGAGCCATACAGTTGTAGTCACACTGCGCAGGTAATCCTTGTATTTCCATTTGCTGAACCCAGTTTGAACTTTGACTTGTCCCTTGTCCAACTGTGCAATCATCACATTATTCTCGCGAGTAACACGTGCTGCACACACCACTTGAACCGTCAACAAGGCCGCAATCAACAAATACACTGGCGTCAATATATAATTCCATACAGATTGCTCAAAGAGCAATATCTTGAGACTGACCACCAACAGCGCACAGGGAACCCAAGTGAAATGAAACATGAGCACAGATGTGAAATAATTGGTTGAATCCATCTCAATCTGCGGCATCCGACATCTAAAGAATCGACTAAACAAGCTCGATATCGGTATCACACCCATAAACATGCTATACACAATGGGAATCAAAATAATGAAACAACTACAAAAGAAGGCAGCCACCATGCTATACGCGTAGGGCACTACATTGTCCACAGCCAATCCCCATAATATCATATTCACCACTCCAAACAACATCAAAAGAGATAGTGCAAACGCACTGAGATAATACTTTGCATGATGGAAAAAGGTGTCGACTTTGACCATTTCTCTCTCACGGAACTGCCTCGTCTCATAATTCTTGACTCGTCTTAAAAAGTCAATCAATTGATCCTTGTAACGAATACCGTTCGATTCATCTTCATCCGAAACACTCATTGCATAATTGTGCCAACTGTCTTCATTTGAGTGCGCTCTTCTTTGTTTCCCCCGAGTCGTAGTTTTTCGCCTTCTTATACTATTATTGCTGTCGTTGTTGATGAATGTATCATCACTGTGTTCACTTACATTTTCATCATCAGCATTCTCATTGTTCACCTTGTCATCTTCACCATCAACATCGTCTTCTTCATCATTTTCATCATCGGATGCCATATGAATCATCAACTGATGATGAGGATGACCACTATTACTACTACCACCGTTATGATAATTTCTATAATGCATATTCATAGGATGATTGTCAAGAGCATGAATAGAGTTTGGATGATTGGTGATTGGTATCCACCGATCACTCGCACTGATACCAAATGCCGAATTCTGTACAGCAGGTAAAAAATTTTGAAACTTGTCATCAATGTACAACAAGTGCGACAAATTCAAGTGACTCAAATGAGAAAAATTGAATCGGTTGCTATTGGACGACCGATATTGCATTGTCGGATTCACTACTCCATTATTATTCGCATTATTCGCATTATTGTTATTGTTATTACCAGTGAAGTATAGACAGCGACATAACGATTCATAGATACTTGTTCTGTTCGATTCAAGTGATTGGCCAAATGAGAACAAAAGTAGTTGAGGTTGACGGACCATAGTCGATTACTGGAGGCAATTTCGTGACATTCACGTGAAACGAGTGACAGTGTCAAATGAGTACTCAAATCACAGTATTGAAAAATGTGAAATAAGAGGTCTTTCTGATGCTCAAGCATATTCTGAACGTGGTGTCCCAAGCTGTTGTTATTGTTGTCTGTGTTTGTCCAAGCTTCAAGCAGTGTTTTTTTGATGTTGTGCGTCCAAGGTTACGTTTTCGAATTCGGGTTAGGAAAATAGATGGCGGGGAATGACGATCTTGTCCCGACACGTCAGCTGTGATGAATTCTCCTTGCTGCGGTCTTGATGCATTGAGAGAAAAAAAAGCTTCCAAAAAAATACTGAAATTATCGAAAGCAAACAAACGAAAGCATCGATTCTATTATTTTATATTAAAAACAATGGAAAGAGTGACAACCAACCCCAACGTATCACCCGTTCAAAAGAAGCGATTTTGGATGTTCTATGTCTCACTCATCACTGGTTTTGTTCTATTTTTCCATTTCATTGGAGTGAGTCCTCGTATCACATGGACTATTGTTAACATATTGCATGCATCCGTAAGTATCATCTCTCTCTCTCATATATCCTACCACACACGTGTGATTCAAACAACAATCACATTTTTTTTTGTAAGCATGCTTCTGAACAAGCGTAGACGAACATTGAGAGCTAACATGCTTTTTTTTTTTGCAAAATGAAAAATTGTGTGTTTGTTAATTCTCTCTACCTTGTAGATTACATTTGTGATGGTTCATTGGGTGAAGGGATCACCATTGGAAAGCTCTTATCATCCACAGGGCAAATACGACAAATTGACCTTCTGGGAGCAAATTGATGATCAGAGACAACTGACTCCAACAAAGAAGTTTTTTACTTTGATTCCATTGTTGATGTATGTGTGATTGTGATATGTGTATCTTGATGCAACAACTACAGCTGTAGCCTGCATTTCTTCTGTTTGTTTTTCTTGTCTAATAGCTCTCATGATCAAATTGATTGACACGGTGTTTTTTGTTTTCTTGTTGTGTAGCTTATTTATTACGGCCTATGTTGCCTATGATTTACTGTTGCTGAATATTACATTTGGAATGATTGCTCTTATACCAAAGTTCCCTTATTTCCACAAGTTTAGACTCTTTGGAATCAATTCAGAGTAAGACAACTGCTGTCAGTACACACTCTCTCTAATGAATCCTTAAAAACTGTTGTGTACTATCATCTAAAAGCTATACTACTATGCCTCACCAATCCACCAATTCCTCTATAAAATACAATCAACTTTGCGCGCCCAGTTTTTACTTTATTTTGATCGAACATAAATTCCCCGCTGCAACGAGAAATCGCACAAAAGCACAAAAAACACAACAACAACTTGAACAATCAAACAACAACCAATAATCATCATGGCAGAGAGAAAAGTCATTAGTAAATACTACCCACCAGATTTCGATCCAGCTGAATCTGCCAAACTCAACCGTCTCCACAACAAAAAAAACAAATCACAACAACAACAACAATCCAAATCACATGATCAAATCAAGACACGTATGATGTTACCAATGAGTATTCGGTGCACTGTATGTGGAGAATACATTGGTCGAGGCAAAAAATTCAATGCGCGCAAAGAAACAGTGCAAGGAGAGAGTTACTTGGGACTCAAGGTGTTTCGTTTCTATATTCGATGCACAAAATGTTCGAGTGAGTTAACCTTTAAGACCGATCCAAAGAATAGTACCTATGTCTCTGAGCAGAACTGTATGCGGAATTATACTCCGTGGTCCAACAGTACGGAAGACGATGAAGAGCGGGAAAGTCGGAGAATTATGGATTTGGAGGGAGATTCAATGAAGCAGTTGGAGAATAAGACGATGGAGATGAGACAGGAGATGGATTTGTTGGATGATTTGGATGAGTTGAGAACGATATCTGCTCAGAATCATCGAATTTCGATTGATCAATTGAAAGAGAGATGGGAATCGATGAATCATCAGAGTCAGAGTCACTCTCTGGTGGTTCGATCGAATAGTGGCAATCGTGGCGACATGTCGAGTAATGGTGGTGTGGATGATGCTCAGTTGACACGGGAAGAAGAAGAAGAGCTTCAATTGTTTGAAAAGGAGTTGTTTTCGAGCTATAACGACGATCATGATTTGAAGAGTGTGATATCGTCATCGTTTAGAGAGGAATGGAATAGTGGTGATGATGATGAATATGGTGATGCCTCTAATATCAAGAAGAAGAAGAGTCATCCTCTTTCTTCTGCTCCCTCTGTTGTTCACAAGAGTTTGTTGGACGATGAAGAATCATACATGATTGGGTTCAAGAAACGAAAGCTTTCCCAGCAGCAGGAAACTAACCATTCAGATCATGGTATTCATGAGAACAGACATGATGAAGAGGATCGACAGGAAGCCAAAGCAGTAACTGAGGAAGAACCATTGGTCAAAAAGAGAAAAGTGAACGGCGACGCCAATATTCATAGCTCACAACCGGTCACAGCTACGAATTCATTGTTTGATGATGCATTAATTTCCATTGTGACAACCAAAAAGAAAAAGAGCCCTTTCAAGAAAAAGAAGGCCAAGAAATCATCTGCCTTATCCGCTCTGTGTCAATACGACTAGTAAAAACAATGAAGCAATATTTTTTAAGTTGGGCGATACTCTTGTGCTTTGGAGTCAATTTCGGCAGTGAATTTTATCCGTAGTCGACGATGGCGAACAGTTAACAAAGTCCTGAATTATGTGAATTAGACTTACAATGAATGCATATTGTAATGAGACATCATTTTATTGTGATTTATTGGTGAACACTTGACTGAGGTCACCCATGCATTTGAAACTCTGCATTTGTGTTTTTGGATCCAAAATCTCCAGCCCAAGGTTCATTGAATCAGTTTTTTTCTTTGATTGAAGGGCCACCCAAAAAAAACACCGTTTCGATCGAGTTGGGTACTTTGCTTCTTCCAAACAACAAAAAGCTTTTTCTCACCACCAAAACCAACAACAACAGGACAACAACAATCGAGTGTTGAATAATCATCATGAGTAAAGCTCTCAACATTAGTCTCGTGATCATCGCTCTATCACCCTGTGTCTACTATGGACTGCCTCATTTCATTCAAAACTCTACGATTCAATTGTCTCTATTGGTCAGTATCATTGCCTTCCTGATCACTGTAGCCATCATACCACAAGTGTCTCAATTGACTGAAAAAGCTGGATTGGCAGGCAAGGATCTCAACAAGGGAGAACAAGGTGCAAAAACAAGGGTGCCAGAATCACTTGGTCTCGTCCCTGGTATCGTGTACATTATTTGTGTTTGTTTGTTGCAAGTCACATTGACCAATAACAATCATCATCATGGTGGTGGTGGTGGTGGTGGTGGTAAACATGATGAACACCAAAACAATCATTTGCAAGTCAATTTGAATGCTGCACTGTTCAGTTCTTGCTTCATGTTGTTCTTGGGATTTGTGGACGATGTGCTGGAGTTGAGATGGAGATATAAGCTCATTTTGCCCACTTTGGCCACATTGCCCATGCTCATGGCGTACAATGGATTGACAAGTGTTGTTGTTCCGAAGCCTCTGAGATGGATGGTGCCCCATGTGATTCCATCGAGCATGTTGTCATGGTTTGGTGTGGCTATGGCTGATCAAGGTGCTGTAGTATCAGTGTTGGAATTGGGAGTGCTGTACAAGGTGTACATGATGCTTGTGGCAGTCTATTCATCCAACACGATCAACATCTTGGCCGGTATTAACGGATTGGAAGCAGGTCAAACGTTTGTGATTGCCTGTTCCATTCTGGTGCACAATTTTATGGAACTTGGGTCTGTGTATCATGCACAACACATGTTTAGCATTGTTTGCATGCTACCATTTATTGCTACTACACTGGGTCTGTTAAAGTACAATTGGTATCCATCCCGTGTGTTTGTCGGTGATACATTTACCTACTTTGCTGGTATGACATTGGCTGTTGTGGGTATCTTGGGACACTTCTCGAAGACTCTGATGCTATTCTTTATTCCTCAATGGTTGAACTTTTTGATCAGTTTGCCTCAATTGATTCTACCGTGGATTGAGTGTCCAAGACATCGTATTCCAAAGTTCAATCAAGAAACTGGAAAGTTGTACTCTAGTAAGAATTACACTCTGCTCAATTTGATTCTGGAGATCACTGGTCCAATGACCGAAAGAAATCTCGCGATTGTAACATTGTGCTTCCAAGCATTGTGTAGTGTATTTGCCTTCTGGATCAGATACCATTTGTCAGCTCTGTACTATGATGAATAAAATAAATATGTTTATTTTTTACAAGGGCGCTGTGTGATTCAGGCCTCGACATGGTTAATGTCTTCCAAGTTTTCCAACTCTGATGGCTGGTCTTTTGCTGCAAGATATGGGACTGTGTTAGACATCGTTTCTAAGATTCTTTTTGCCAGTTCATTTGGTAGGATTGAATAGGAATCAAAAGGATATGGCTCAAGCTCTGTAGGTAAGGTTTTGCTGTCCAATCGAACGATTTTGCAACCATCTAGCAGGAGTTGAGCGCTACGATCTACATCGCCATAAGTTCTTACATGTTGGTAGGCATCGGCTGTAAGAAGTGTTGTTCCAGGTATTGAATATTGGTGAGAGAAGGTGAGGAAATCAGCCACTTCTCCAGAATAGGTTGTAAGGTGTGTTGTGGTGTTCATTTCAGTTCTTGGTTCTCCTACGTGGATAGTCGCTTTCACTTTTATACCTCGATACACGAGATCACCAGAATCTGGATTGACTTGTTCGGAAAATTCAGAAATGTTGAGAAGAGAGGAAGGCCAAGGAACTTGCATCAAATATACATGAAGCTCATTGCAAAATTCAATTGCACTCACAATTGACTTGAAAATGACTTTTTGAACTCGGCCCTTCTGAGCCCTGTATCCTTCGAAATCTATGATCAATTTCTCGATTAATTCTTTCAGAATAGGTATGGATTCCTTTGCCACATCTGGAAAAGAATCTATTAGATAGATGATGTCACATATTTCGACATGCACAATGACAACAAAACCATCTGGTCCTGGATTAGCTTCGTGTATCTTACGCGTCAAGTTCACTTGTTTATGAGTACACAGCAGGCAGGTGCATAGAAAAATGACCAGAATAAACATCAACATAACACAAGCTAAGAACACTGAAGCAACAATGATGCTGAAAATATCTTTTCCCGTTGTTCGAATGGCACCATGGCAAGTGAATTGATTTAATACACTCGAGCTCCACTCCTTCATCGTCGGACTTAAACTTACCAATCCACTATCAATTAGAAGACCAGGAATGATATCTGAACGAATCATGTGTCGTAAATACAAGTACACAGCAAGAGCATCATTACAATTAGTCATGTTGTGATGCAGATACCCCACATATACATATTCCGCCAGAGGATAAGCTTTTGAATTGTTTTGTGCTGAGCTCATGAGATCGATAATTGAAAGATTTGCAGATGTTGGAACTCCTCGTGTTGCCATTAATAATTGAATCGACTCTTTAGAAGGATAAATCTTCGTGTTCTTATCTGTTTGAATCGAGGCAATATGAGTACTATACTTTGTGCAGGACCCAAATGTGTTGTAACCAATAGAGTATGGAGTCATCTCAACCTTGTCTGTCATTTCCAAATCACTGTTTGTAGTGGTGTATCGCGATCCCCAACCGCCATACCTTCTTGCTCTCGGCCATTGGCGAAAATCTCCATAGTTAGTAGCCCAATTCGGGTCAAAGATTGAAAGGCCTCTCGATAGTATCTTATTGGTGATACTCGAGTCCCCCCGAACCAGGACCTGTATTTCTTTGGGAGCAAGTGGAAGTGATGGGTTTAATTGCCGTATCCTAGGGTCATTCCACATGCTTATCGACCCGTTAAAGATACCTGTCAACACATTCCCATCTAACACTAGGTCAACACTGCTCTGAATATTATAGATAATGCATATAGCTTGAGCAGAAAATGGTAGTAATTGAATATCTCCATCATTCACGTAGGATTCGTTTTGGGAGGGAAGAGGTACGATAGCAAATTCTACTATCCCTGTCTTTAGTGCTTCTAATGCAGAGCTTGAAGAATTGAACTCTGTTACTGATACAACTTCGCGCAGTGTGTTGTGTTTAGTGAAAATATCAGCCATCTCTGTCAATGAAAGAAGCAAATCAGGCCCATACACTCCTCCCGTGATTTTGGCCGATGCTGGTTTTTGATTTCTCGAAGAAAGAGTATGTTTGGATCTCTGAGAGAATGAAGTTGCACTCCCTGTAATAAACGATAGCAGAAAGAACAAGAGGAGGCATTGAACCAGAATGAGATGCCGTTGTCGTGGAGTGAGCGACCCAGTCAGGGATTGCTTCGGCGTCATCCATTTTCTAAGAGACATCGCTTGTGCAGATGCTAGCTCAATAGTACTACCGTAGGTGAGAGTGAATGGTGTTCTTTTCAACACAGAACGTCTTCCAAAGACAAAGATAGCCGTTTTGGATGAGTCGTAGTCGGGCACTCAAAAACTGCCGCAAAACTACGAAAAAGACGATGAACAACACGAACAAGAGTCATCCTTTCTTATTTATACAGTAGCAGTGCTTTGTGATTGTTGTGATTCTTCCACACCACTCTTGTCTAGTACTCTGTCCACAATAAAATCGAACCAATCATCCTTTAGTTCTTCTCCTTCCAATTTTCCATTTCCTGAAATCAATGTGGCTGTGCTCTTCTTTTGCAATTCGTCCCATTCATGATTAATGAACTCTAGGGACGAATTTGGCTTCTCTCTGATTTGAACAATGACTTGAACGGGTATCACTTGAGAGTCATTGGTCGATTCAATGAGCTTCTGCCAAGATTCATTATCATTGACAACGTCTTCATTGACTTCTACATGATAATCCTGTACACTCGTATAAACAATTGAGGAGGTGAGTTCCAGACGCACACTCTGAAACAAAGCAACAAAGCAACAAAACAACAACGAACACAATCGAAGAAAACAGCCAAGAATAAACTTACGAGATCGAACGCAACGTGCAAGTGAGGATGCTGCTCAGAGTATGAACTACACAATTGTTGCATCATGGCATCAAATGTTGTAAATCGAGTGTCAATGATGACATCTGACTCGACATGATTACCTGGTAGGAAGGTAATTTTGAGTTTTCTGGTACAGTTCTTGGGTATGTTACAGGTGGGTGATAATTCCATAGCTTACTGGTTGGTGGTGATTTTTCTTCTTGTGAAAATCTTTGGCGAATTTGTTTTTGATTCTGTCTCGAGTCATGACAAGAGTATTTTTGGATGTGGCTTTTTTCGATCTTAAAAATAGCACATTTAACGGAGAGAATTTACAGTAATTTCGCTAGTGACAACTTTATGTGGATTGTTACTTGGTAACCATTGTCATTCCTTCATCCAGACCACCAACATTGGACAGTTCATGGCTCAACAACCGAATCTGTTTATACCGAGCGTACTTTCTAGTGATCGTCAGTCGAGCGAATGTGTCAGCCATGTTAGCCATCGTCTCGTTATGCAGGGACAATAGAGCTGCCTCAGCATCCGAAGCAGACAAATGATTATCCTTCATTGCCTTTTGAATCAATTTCTTTGTTTTGTTTGGAACGTTGCACTCATAGGCACAACCAGACTCAAGAAACTCTGAATAAATATCATTCATCGTTTCAACCCTCTGCTGAGTGAACATGATTGTATCAGTCCGAACTTCTTCTAGCTTTTTCCAAAGGAGCACGTTCTCCAATGCAAATTCCTTTTCAGCAAATGCAGCGAACATATTGTATCCGAGTTCATTCCTCAACATGTCCAAGAGTTCAGCCTCAACCGAGCTGGTACCACTCTTCATATCTGTGAGTAACTCTCTCATTTCGGAAATGAGCTTATACATATCTAGAGATGATCGATACTTGACAACACTGGCAATCAAAGAGAAACCTCCGAAAGCAATAATTCTGAACAGAATATACAACATATCAAATATAAACTCTCCAATCTTGAGAGATGAGTTTGGTTGAGCCGATGGATCTAATCGATCAGCGATACCAAATACATAGGATACAATCATCATCGCCATTGCTAATGCCATGAATATTGATTCAAATCTGAATAGTAATGGGTCATCTCCTGAAAAATGGGTGACGAATGACTCAAGAGCAGATGTGGCCACCGAGATACCTTCATAAGCACCTTTCATATCCTTTCCATATCGTGCGTGAAGTCTTTTGCCCATAACCACAGTGACGTCCCAGATGAAAACAACAACGATCAACACTGCAAAACAGAATGACATGATTGAGAATGATAGCGCATTGATGATAGAAGCAACATTGGGAACTATGACTCTTGTTGGTTCCAAAATTGACAAGATGACAAAGTAAGCACATGAAACGACAAACACTGCGATGCCCAGAGCCATATAAACCAGTTTCGATGAAATCAGTCTCAGTATCCTCATGTACTTCTTGGTTGATTTGTCATTGCTTTCTTTTGCCATGATCGAATACAAGTTCTTCAAAAAGAAGAAGCGAATCATCTGCCACAAATAAATGAACAATGACAGAAGAACAAGTGGATTAACAATTGTCAATATCAGATATGCCAAGCTGTTCACTCCTTGGAAGTCTTTTGAACTGTCTGCTGATATTAACAATGAGTTCCTGATGATTCCATTCAGAAGGCACTCAATTAGAATGGCTCCAAGTCCAATCAATGGAGCAAGGAATCTCGACTTGATTGGTTGAGTGTTTCGCCACCAGATAGACATTATGATCAAAACAAATGATATCAGAGCAAATATCGAATACATGATGATCCATGTGATATACAATCCATCAGATGCCTTGTTCGGTTTCTTGGGATCATAGATTATCATTGATGTGAAACTTGTTGTGTGATTGCAATGACACACAATGTTGAAGTCGTCGAACTGAGCAAGCCAACATCCATTTGTTTGCCAAGCATTATCACTCGTTTCGTCCAAGTATCTACATTCAAATATATGATCTAACGCCAATGCACTACTATTATCTCTCCTTAACACAATTTCGATTGGTTTCGTTAAGTTGACAAGCTTCACCTTTTCATCCCCGTTCAAAATTTTGAATATGACGATTGGCGAAGAGATATTCTGTCCGTTATTTGACAATGCATATGGATTCATCTCTGGATTGAAGCTGACCGACTGCACTATGTAAGTACTAACATCGTTCAGTGAATCGATAGCATCAGGAATCATCACTGAAACGAGAGAGTTCGAAATGGAAGCATTGCGAAGTGTGGACGAAGTATCAACTCGAACACTCACAGCAAACGCATCTGTTGAAACAACGGTTTCATCCTCCAACACTAACTTGTCCCTTCCGATCAAGGAAACGAGGTGAGAAATGATATCTAGAGTCTTATTACCCAAACGGATAACTTGACCACCATAAATGTCGGATACGGCAGATGCCAATTGTTGTGTGTCATTTGACCCAAGAGAAATATCAGACGTTAAGCAACCCTCAACAGCTATGTTCAGAATTGTCATTGACTTATCAGTTGTTGAGAGCGAAAACAGAGAGCTGAAACTAGATATCACACTGATTGTACTAATCTTTGAGATGATGAACTGCTCAGTGATGGAGTCATTGCTGTTTTGAATCTCATCCAATGTACTATTCAACATAAAATCAACAATTCCAGAATAAATATTTGTGATTTGTTGCACTGGAACAGTGGTATTGTTGCTAAGACGACTAACCATTGCAGCAACAATGTTCAACACTAATTCACCATTGTCTGTTCTGTTATTTGAATTCAAACCTTGCAATAATAGTTCAGCTTGATTGAGTTGTTCAATCGCGCTCGCTTCAGAGCTGACAGGAATTGAAAACTCTGTCGATATTTCTCCTCCTTGAGAGTTCCGAACCGTGCATCGAACTCTCAGATGAGAACCGAAAGTAGGAAGAGGAGTACTTATGGTGCTGTAAATGGAGGAACCTTTCAGTACCACAAACCTCTGGAGTGCTTCATTGAAATAATCAAAAGAGTAATACAATGGATAGACTTCAGGAATATCAGTTGCATTAATCGATAGAGTAAACAATGTAGATAGTGCATCACCAGTGGCTGGATCAAATGTGAAACCTTCAATGGTGGGTGGAGATGATGTTCTTGAAGTGACAGAAGCATAGGAAACAAGTTGGCCGAATGAAGCATTGAGATAATGGGCTCTAATCGTGAAAGTATAACTGGTGTTGTACTTGAGCGTGTTTTCTGGGAGAACCAAGGGAAGGAGAGTCAAATAAGTTCGAGTGAGGGTGAAGCTGGGAGAGGAATCTGCTCTGACTGACCATTCATATCCAACATCAGAACCAGCAATTAAGTTTGACACATTGGCAGAAATTCTCAAAATTTTGCGCGGATTCAGAATGGTTGGCACAATACTTGCGATCTTTACCACTGGTAGCACACTCTCTTCACTGACGATCTGAATGGTAATACTTGCATTGCCAACTCGATTGACCACAAAAGGATTGGGAGTGTACATCAATGATATTGTATAATTGCCTGGACCTTCATCCAGAATGGTTGTGACTCCTGAAGCAAGTTGTTTGGTGCATGAATCACAACTCCATTTATAAGTCGCTCCAGTCATAGAACCATAAAGTGGATCGCTACTCTGATGAGCGTCCAGCACAATCTGACTTCCAGCCAACACCATTCGACTTCCACCACTAATGACAGCGTTTGGTTTTGTTTCTATCACTGTCACAGGAGCTGATCGAGTGGCTTCCAAATGATCAGAAACAATCTGAAGAGAAATATTTGGAGAAGCCTTCACCGTGAATGTTAAGTGATTCAATGTTGTGGATGAATATGGTTGACCTTGAATGAGCCAAGTCTTATTCATGTTCATCAAACAACTTGGAATTTCAGTCAGATATGCAAAGAGAGGCAAAGAGCCAGTGTCCTTGACAGATAAGGTTCCTGCTCCTGGTAATTCTATTTTGACAATCGCTTTCCGTCGATAGAATGTTAACGAGTTTGATGCTCCCAGTTGGTTTCCTTGGAAATCATGAATGAACAAGGTTATTGTCACATTTTCGTTAGAAGGAATGAATTGATTAGGAACAACCAACAACTTATTTTGCTGACTGAATAAATATTGAGTTAGTGTTTGCGATGTTGTTGATGCTTGCCAGACATAGTTCCTTCCACTCATATTATTGTTGCTCTGAGTGGATTGAACGACAATGTTCTCACAAGGGTCTACTGATGAGTGATTGGCGTTGATCAACACCTCTAATATTTCATTACTACAATTAAAACCAGTGTATCCCCATTTGCATCGACATTCATCAGGCAAAATACATGTTCCATGACCTGAACAAACAGCACTGTTGTTGAAATGTACTCCTAAACAAGAAAACTTGTTACAACTGAAACCACCATATCCTGGTGCACAAATACATGTGCTCATGCCAACGCATGCTCCGTGTCCTGAGCAATGGGTATTTGGGTTTTCTTTCACACTACAAATTGGAATGGCACTGGATGAACAATCGATAGTTGAGAGACGTGAATCCGATATAATGCTCGTCTCAATCTGAATAAAAGCACTGAGACTCAATGCTACACTACTCGATAAAGGATATCGTTGATTGAGATTAAAACTATTGCAAGAGTGTTGTTCATCAAACCACCAACCTGATTGAGATTGAGTTGCGCATGAGTTGTCTGCAACGCCTGGGAATGAAAACTGAATACCATCTAGTATAAAGTCAGGAAGGGAGGAAGAGTGAAATAGAGATCTAAAGTCAATGGTGTAGTTATTTAGACTTGATCCAACAGACATGTACCCTGCTTTCTCTTCAAACGTAGATGAAGTTGTGATCATGTCAAAATACACTTCAGCTCCCATCGACGTCAGCATGTGAAGTTTGTTCAATCCCAAGAAAAATTCGCCATCCAATAAACCAAAACCCTCCTTATATTCAGACTTGGTTCTGCTGAATGATGTTGATCCATCATATCGGTTGTGAACAACAATCGACTTTCTATGTGTGTTACATAGGACTAACATCGAGGCACAAGCTGTCGGACGAATCTCATACACACCAAAGGGAGCCCCAGGCCAAAAGGAAACAACATCAAAACAATCTCTGGCAATCTCATTGAACAAGGGTACTTGCACCGTATTTGATAAAGAATCCAAATATGGGAATGGGAGAACACTGCCTGTTCCATTCAGTAGAGAATCAAGGCTGTCTACTCCAGCTAGAAATAGGATCTCATCACTTGTAAACACTCCCCAATTGTTGAATTGAGCATTAAGTACCGGTGATGAAGAATTTAGCCTGATATATTGCAGCGCTGTTCCAGGTCCTCGTTGTAAAAAAGAATTCCTTCGTATTTTGACAGGGTTTCTTACATCAAGCAATCCTTGTGAAGAGTTACCTCTCACTTCGTTCCAACTGAATTCGATCGAACCTGGACATTGAGAAGTCTCCAAGAGAACAGATTCTTCATTGTCCAATATACGATTGTTGGAAATTGATGTTTGCCCATCACAATTGTGAGCAAAGAAATACAAAGGAGGATGATCACTTGTACTATGAATCTCATTGCCGGATATGTCGAAATAACCCCCTTCACCCTTCTCAATATGCATAGTTGTGTTCATGAGAGTATTGTTTTGGATAGAAACCCTTCCCTCGAATCTCGTCACATAGGATACACAGCTTATCCCCTTAAATTGGGTATTTAGAGCGATGAAATGATTGCCATAAATAGAGATAGACTGTACTGCATATGATAGGACAGTTACACCACTTTGAGCATCTATAATAGTGTTGTGTGAACATGTAAACTCCTCAAATGTAAAGTTTTTCGTATTGACGTATCGTATTGCATCACCTACTCCTGAGAAAGTGTTGTTGGAAACATCCATATCTACTAATCTGCTCGAATAATCATCCTGTAAAACTGTTACAGCAAAAGTATTGTTGGAATTTGCTATGAATGAACTGTGTATGACATATAGGCCACCAGTATTGGATGCCATTAGACAACCCGGGTCGCACGAAGAAAATGTGGTGTGGCTAACATTTGCGGTACCACCGTTGATAAGTACTGCCAGTCTCTGCACATCTGTGTAACTTAAGTTAATATGTGAGGTCGAGTCAACAGTAACGCTCCTGAAATGTTCTTGCAAGCAATGAACATTTGCTCGATAAAGGTCGCCCGCTCCACTTGCATTTAACCTACCACCTACCAAATGAAGGTTTTCATATACATACATTGTACCTAAAACAGTCAAAGAAGATTGCAAGGTCAAATCAGATCGAATATGATACTCGAAAGTAGAAGAAAATACATTCTCCCTAATGAGGTATGGAAAGTCGATGTAAACTTTAGGAATAGTAACTGAGTCACTAATTGCCATCTTAGCAAACACCACGTTTTGTTTCTCATTTAACAATGGAGCATCTTCACCCCAGAATCTCTGACGCTGACAAGCTGAGTGAACTACCCACAGTAATTCTCCTGAAGGAAATGAAGAGACAGCAACACCATAATTGACTCCGTCTCCATACAACACCTTGATACTGTCAACTGAAAATAGATTATCTGTCTTCATGATGAATCCTATTGAACTGTTTGCAGGAGCAGTTAGATGTATTCCATCCACTTCAACTGAACCAAAAATCTCTCCCGTTGCCACGTAACCCCCTACGTAAGATACTCTTCGAATGACCATAAAATTATCAGCTGAACCCTGTTTTGACAAAATGTTGTAACTAGTTGTTTGTCCTGAATCAGTAAAGGTTGTCACTGAGGCGTATTCATCTGGGAAGAAAATGTTCGAAATGTCTGCTGTATGAACTGGTGGATAACCGTACGTCGTTTTAGGATGTAAATAGTCCCAAAACCACTGTCCTAATCCCAAGGCAAGTGATCTATATTGCGCAACAAAAGCACTAGGTTGAGTCACGGTCAGTGTCTTTGAGAATTTTACCGATCCTTCTACAAGACCGGATACTAAATAGAATCCTAGACTATAAACTCTCAGCTTGTGACCAGCGTTGATGCCACTCGCAAGTGTACTTTGAACCATGAAATTAACCTGAACGATACCCACTGCCTGGCATGATATAAACACCCGAGTGGAAGTTGTATAGGTAGGACTAATAGAACCGATGTACCCAGTGAAACACATCCTGTCATAGACTGCTTCATAAACGATATCATAAATCTTTGAAATCTTTGTCCCAGAATGCGTGTTGCTGACAGTAATACATCCCACAATATTTCCGTCATAGTCCAATCGACACACAGTTGCCTGAGTAGAGTTTGAGCCGTCCGTCTGTGTGAAACCAGCAATGTGGAACTGATTATTTTCTGTTGTTGCTTTCGTAGGATAAAACCACATTGTAGATGTTTCATTCAATGCCTTGTACCACAACAAGGTTCCATTGCCTGTGTACTTCATTATCCCACATGGGAACTTTCCACCACCAGACAAAGATGAAGAAGAACTGAGTTGCCCAATCAAGAACACATCTCCCGAACCTGAAGTTACACCATCTTTGACAATAAATTCGTTATCACCACCAGCAAAATTGATATACTGTGCTTGAAGTTCTGCATTGATGTTGTTGCTCCACTGTGACAAGAAGAAGAGAGAAAAAAGGAGAAGGAGGGTACAGGAAAGGTGCATGAGATCATGGGAGGTGAATAATCCAACGAAGATGATTGTTTTGCTTTGTGGTGTTTGTTGTTGAGGAGATCAAAAGGGATAGGATAACCTAGGTCTTAGTGTCAAGTGTCAAAGTACGGGTGGTGAAAATATCCGTGGAACTGGTTGAACTGCTGGAGAAATGCACCATAAATGATCTTCGGATTTATGAGCCGTTGTTGTGGGGCAAACAAAGGCCGTTTCCGAAACAGAACACTTAGTCCAATGTACCTAAGGATGGCCTTCCCTTTCGTAGGCGAATCTCTATGTGGCCATAAATTGGATACACAAGAGTGACCTCTGCGTCTGGATATTTCGTGCATGTGTTATCAACTGCAGTTACCACGTGTTGTGGGTTAGGTTCATTGGTGGGAGTGAATAACTGAGTGAATACCTTCACCCAAGAGGTGGCTTGTTCAATGAATACGCCACGCAATCTGCGAAATGGCAAGGTAACAGTCCTAACTACATCATCGCCTCTTGTGGTGCTCAGTATCTCAGCTTGTAACTCATCTGTCAAATACTGCTCCATTCGTTGACGATCCTCTTCAACCATGCGCAATGGGTCAAATGTCACTTCATCCACAGAATCGTCATTGAACCACTTTTCATACATTTCAAAATAGTCCAACAATCGATAGGTGATGGTGTCAGTGTCGTGGCTAACATACACTGCACTACCAGGTCGAGCTCCTGTGACACGTTCAACATGCTGGATCATGTCTTGCTGACTGTCGCCCCTTTGGAATGGAATGACATGACCAGTGTCATAGCACACGTCCACTGGTAGATTGTCAAGTTGATCATAGTACACTGCGAGGTAAGTGATCTTTCCCATTTCTTTTTTTTCAGCATTATGCAAATTCCAACTTGCAGTCGTAAAAAAGAAAACAACAATTAAGAGATCCCAAGACAACACAGCGTTTGAAGGATCCGTGGTTGACAATGCAATTGCCCTATCTAACATGATGCTGATTCACCAGCAGCAGCAACATCTGATCCGGAGTAAAAAGTGGTACAAATTCAAACTTGCGAACAGTTGTCAAGCTGTTCTTTACAGTATCAACAGCTTGATCCAAACAAAAAGCACCCAGCAATTTCGGTCTCGGACTTCTGAATTCAGTAAAAAAAAACTCCTCCTGGTCAGAATTCTTGAGCGTCCTCGAATTTTGATTTCGGTGCGACCTCTCATTTTACAGGGTCCTAAATTGACCGGTGTCAATTGCGTGAATGTTGGAGGCGAGCTTCGAGCTAGCTACCTGCTGCTCTCTTTCACAATAAAAGGAAATCCAATAACAATCGAAGAAAGATGGGTGTTGTGGAAACAACCAACAATAACAACACACCCTACTACTAAGCACGAAACCAGAGGTACTCTGCTACTTGCGGCTCTCAGAAAACAATCATCATGCACCTGTACTCGGAACAAGAACTGGAGTTTAAGATCTGGAAAAGTATGACCATGATGAAACAGTGGAACACGGCACCGGCTGCTCTCTACGGTGGTGGACACATGCATGACCTCTACAGCTATCAAGCTCATGATGCCTCGATGCCTCAACTCGGAACAAGTGCAACATCGCCAAGTACAATGACCATGTTCCATAATGAACATTCAATTGTGGACACGGCTGCTGCAACAGGTGCCTCTGCAGACTATTATTGCTACTCGAGTGATACGTCTGTTCCATCCATTCTACCCCATTCAAGTAGAAGACGACTGGAACATCAGACTACTGCCAGTAGAAACAAGAGAAGGACTACCAACGCAAGTGATTCAAGCCACAGCAAAAGGACAAAAATAAGGCGTTCATCAAGCAGAAAGGGAATCGAACTACTAGTAGAAGAACCATTGGTGTTTGTTCAAGGTATCCTCTGTCCAAGGTATCTTCAAAACAATGATCGAGTCATGATCTCGATACCTGAAGATATGATGATACATGGACAGGTACCTGCTCATCTTCATGGAAGAGTTGGAAGAGTGGTGCTTGATTCACAAGAACAAGAGACAAAGCGACATGATGATTCTCAGGAAGAGAGCAACCTCGGTAACTTTGTAGAGATTCCAGTGGAAATTCAAATGAACGACAGTAAGAAAAAGAAGAGAAAGAATCGGAGTAGTGGCTCTGTTGGTCACCTCATGGATGATTATCAGTGTCCTGAGAGTGATAGAAACACCACAATGGTAGTTCGTGTACCAGTATTCTGTCTCTGTCTGCCCAGTTTCATTCTCAAGGAGAGGATGGCTCTTGATGGTCTCGATTGTACAATAGAGTAAGAGCAACAAGAACAGAGTAAATCTTTATCTGTCTCGTATTCATCCAACAAGTTTTCTCACCTTTTCACGCTCAGATTCTTTTTCAACAACAACTACTGTAGATCCACACAGTGTCGTCCAAAGCCCCACAAAAAGCACACACAAACCAAACACAAATCACAACAAGACAACAACCATGAACATTCAACCAGTGGATAACAACAACAAACAAAACTACATTAGACCCATTATTCGAAAGGGTCACCCTGGACTCGAAGTCATTGCCACTCCATTCACACTCATTTCCAACAACAACACCACCACCACTGATAACAACAACAATCACACGGACAACAATAAAATAATTATATTTGAAAATCAAGAATTGGCCAACCAGATCGCAAACGAGTTGAGAGAAACATTGTTGAGCACGGGTACTGCCATTGGATTAGCAGCCACTCAAATCAATAGACCCTATAGAGTCATTGCCTTTCGATTACCAGCTGATCGCTCAGAAGACAAAATCACATGCATACCTCTCACTATTGCATTCAATCCTACCATTGATGATTTTCATCAGAGTAGTGAGAATAATGTAGTGGAGGGATTGGAAGGGTGCTTATCATTGCCTGGTCTCATGGGACGCGTACCTCGTTTCAACACCATTACCTACAGTTTTATAGATGGAGAGACTGGGGAACGAGTGCAGAGAACAGTGAGTGGGAATCATTCTCGGTTGATACAGCACGAGTTGGATCACTTGGATGGTATGACCTATGTGCAGAGAATGACCGATATGAGCATGTTGGGCTACGTCGACGAAATGAAACAGTACAAGGAATAATTAAATGTACACTACAATTTGTCAATGAATGCAAGTTCAGTTCCATTTATGATTGTTGTCATCATCCTCTGATGCACAACAGTTGTAATCATTGTTGTGAACACATTCTTGGTTGTGGTTGCAGTTGTTGTTGCAATCGTTGATTAATCGCTCTGGCTCAGTCGTAGAGTGCAACTGCTGCTGCTGTTGTTGTTGTTTCCTCCGTTTCTCTTCCTCCTTCTTCTTCTTGTTCTTTACAAATTCTTCCATGAATCCCTCATAAATGTATTTGCGATCATGTTTTCCCTGCAAGAGTCTCACGCTGCAATTATAGGGATTCTCTTCCACTTCCATCCACTCTGGTGTATACTTCATGAACATCATGATAAAGGCTCGAATTGTCACACCGTGCGATACGACAATAATGTCCTTGATGCCCTTGGTTTGTGCATCATAGAGGAATTGTGAAAAGGTTTGAGCCACACGTGTAGCAACATCAAATCTCGACTCACCCAGTGGACATCTCGCATAGAAACGACCACCGAATCGAATCATCTTCTCAAAGTGCTCCATCTCATTACTGTACTTTTCTCTGATTTGATCGAGTGGAACACCTTCAAACAATCCAAACTGTTGTTCACCGAGCAACACATTTTCACGATACGTGTCAATGAGTTGACCGATGCGACACTCTGATAGGATGGCTTCTGCTGTTTGTCTTGCTCTCTTGTATGGACTGGTCCACAGTGCTACTTTGACCTTTTTGACTGGTGGCAGTTCGGGTGGAGATGGCAATGGTGTTACTTGTGTGATGGTACTCGTTACGCGATTGTCATTATTCACATCTCCATCTTCGTCATCATCTACATCATCATTGACATTGTCCTTACGAGTCTTACTTGAGTGATTGTTCGTAGTCGAGTGTTGAGATGATGATGTTGGTTGCATATGATACAGTTCACTCAAGTCATCCCATGAGAATGAATGAGTGCCTAGAATACTGCTGAACGGTTCTACATCGTCATCCTCATCATTTTCATTCTCGATTCCCTCATTGTTCTTCTCATTCAATGCATATGATGATTTGGATGCTGACAATTTCTTGGACAACGATTTTCTCATTCGTTTCATCAACTGGTTTTGTTTTCGCTTTCTGTCATTATCCTTATTATCACCATTATCATTATTATCATTACTTGAACTATCACTCTCATCATCGTCATCATCATCATCATCACTATAGTTATTATTCTGCTTTTTCTTGTTTTTCAATAATTTTGTCTTGTGTTTCTGCTTCTTCTTGCACCTCTTTTCTTCTTCTTCTAACTGCTGTTGCGCTAGTTTCTCTTGTTCTAACAATTGTTCTTGTTCATAGTGAGCACTGAACTGTTCATTGTACACTTGATTGATATGATTGAGATACTGGCGAATGAACACACCGACCGCATGAGCCTGTCTAATACCATTCTTTGACAATGGTATCGTATAATCACTCATGCATGTCAATAGATGCTTGTTGACATTGGCTTCTGATTCACCATGTCTCACCAACAGTATTCTCAGTCCCCGAGTGTGAAAGACTTGAGGTTTCCACGTACTGAAATCCAATTGATTCGGTGGAGGTGTTGTTGTTGTTGTTATTGTACTTGTTGTTGATGATTGTGCTTCTGATAGGTTGCTAATGTCATCTTTGACACCGTGTAGTTTAATGGATTGGAGGTAGGCTCTGAGCTCTGATGGTTGACTTCTCATATCAAATGATGTTCTTCTCGGTAGTCTATTCTCTTGCAGTGCAATATCACTTTCACTACTACTACTACTACTATTATTACTGTTATTAGTATTCTTATTAATATTATTATTGTTATTATTATGTGTATGAGGCTTAAAATGTTCATGATGATTGTGAGAAGTGGCAATTCTAGGTGATGATGACTGATGATTGGTGATTGAGTCTAATGATGACATTGATACAGATGAAGTGAATTGTTGTTGTTTTTGTTTTTGATCATCTGTTGTTGATGTTGCTTCATTGGAAGAATCCGTAGTTATTGTTGTTGTTGTATCCTTGTTTAATTGCATCAATGAAGGTGAAGATGAAATGTGCAACAATGTTTGATCAGTATTATTAGTACTCTCATTCATCAATTGATCACTTGTTGCCTCATTCAATACTGAAAGAGAAGAGAGTGATGGTACAGAGGATGATGATGTTACAGGAGATGAAGATGGAGTCTCACCACCATCATGATTCGTGTTTTGTTGATGAAGAAATGCTTCTCGATGAACACCACCCATAATCTCTGATAATTCATCCTTGGACAAGTGATGTCTACTGCGATCCAATGATGTATCTTTCTTTGTTGTATTACTTTGATTTAGTTCATCACTATTATCAATTACATTACTATTCATGTGTTGAGTATTGAGTGCATGAGTGAAATGAGAGGGAGGAGGATGATGATGATGATGATGATCGGATGCACTTGTTGTTGTTGTTGTTGTATTTGTGGTGTCGTCTTCTGTTTCTCCTTCTTCTTCTTCTTCATGGCCATAGACATCATATTCGAGTACACGATGGAATAGACTTAATTTGGTTCGGAGCCACATGATGATGAATGTCGTCAATATGGAATGTGTTCGGTTTCAGTTTGTTTCCACTCAAAAGAGTTCGCGGAGGTTTTTGGTTTCTCACCTCGGGATATTATCCATTTCTTTTTGCCTAAAACACCGCTATCACGCAAAACTTTTTTTAACACAACAGCATCGAACAACAATCATTTGATCTTTACAAGATGAACAAGAAGAAACAAGAACAGTTTAACAACAGCGACTACACTCAGAGTTTGATAAAGAATGCAAAGGGTAGTACAGGAATGTTCTATGCCAACAATGATTACTTTGTTCCACCAAAAGTTCAACGGTACTTGACTTCTCAACAACAAACAACGATAATTTCAACTTCAAATGACAACAATAGTGATAAAAATACAAAATCAATCGAAGAAGAAGAAGGAGAATTCAATGAATTTGTAGAAATGTTGCGTCAGAGTAATCATCCATCAGCCATCCCTCTCAACTCTATGCACACTTTTTATAACAAGCAGAATAATCAACAACAACAACAACAATTCAATTCAAGTGGTAATATTGTCGATCCAAAACTAGTATTTGAACAATCGAATCAATATGCACCTCGAATGATGATGTTGAATGAGGATGATGATTCTACTACTACTACTACTACTACTCCTACAACAACAACAACAACAACAGATACGACTACTCCATTGACTATTGACAATACGAATAATAATAACGACAGTAATAACACGATAAACAGTCAACAACAATCATTCATGTATTCAGATGAACAATTCATGAATCAAATGGAACTGTTTGAACAATACAAGCAATTCAATCAACAAATGAATGCATCACAAATGGATGAACAGAGACACATTCAATTACTACAGTTGAAGGATCAGTTGAAATTGACGAGTCAAATCTATCAGACTTGTTATCACAGGTGTCTCGGTCACAAGTCTCATCACTTGAACTTGCGATTGTACATGGGTCAGAAAATGGATCAGAAGAAGTCATCCAATGGACAAGATGAAGAAGAATACATCTTGTCAGTAAATGAAAAGGAGAGTATTGTAGAGTGTGTAAACAAGGAGTATGACACATTTGAACGCACTCGCAAACAATTTCTCAATCATTTTATCAGTAAGAATCAGAATGAGTATTCTGAGATGGCAAATCACGTGTATCAATATGTGCACTCTGCTCCATCATCATCATCTTCATCTCAACAACCACAACAGAATACGAAATTGAATCGTTTCCAACAATCGACTGTTGCCACTGCTCCCTTCTTACTGCCTACTACTGACAATAGTAGTAGTAGCAATACAAGTGGTAGTAGCAGTAGTAGTAGTACAACTGGTGGTGGTAGTGCGTTGGGTCGCTTAGTGGCACCATCTCCTCCTTCTTCAAATCAAAAACAGCAATAAACAGCATATGACACAACCATTCATTTATTACGACTATTCATCAAATGAGATCAATTCCTTGTTGCTCATTCTCCTGACATGATTGATCATGACTTTTAAATTGTTGAGAATAATGTCACAGTGTTCATTCTTCATTCCCAATTCTCTCAACAAGAGTACGACAGCTTCACACGTACTGGTTCGACTACCGGGGAACAATTGTTTTCTCAATCCATCAAACAATGGATTACTCAATGGTTGTAATCGAATACGTGGTATGTAACTCGGTATATTCTTGTTCATTCTTCTTGCTTCTCTCCATGTACCATCAATCACCAACACTACATGTTTCTTTGTTTGTTGGTCTTGTTGAGGTTGTTCGTCATTTTCGCTCCTGTTGTTATAGTGACTCTGTTGTTTCAATAAATCAGTTTCATGAATCGATAGAGAATCAGTGCTGGGGAACATGATGTATACGTTGTGAGTCTTTCCATTGTTGTTCAAAATGTCATCCAATTGTTTCTCATGTGCATTCAATCCTCGAATCAATAATCGACTGTCCTTCAATGAATTCAACACTACTTTGGCACTGTTGCTCGCTCTATGAAATTCCTTGTATGTCATCAAGAAGACAATCTCTACTTGATTGTACAACATCATGTTGTTGTTATCATCAGCAGTCGTAGTATTCGTAGTCGTAGTCGTAGTGGTAGTCGTTTGACTGTGATTTTGTTTCGGAAGGACAACAGGTGTCATTTGATCACAATGACAATAAGCAACAGTGGCCCAACAATAGTGGCAATAAGTGTCAAATTCATGAGCAAATCGAGTCGCAACACTCTTTTGAACCGTGTAATCTTGTTTTTGATCCTTGGGTAGAGTCTCTATTCTCTGATTAAAGTATTCCAGAGGTGCAATAGTGTTTGTTTTGATTTTATCATAGGGGTACTCTGGTAGATTGTGTTGCAACTCATGAATCACATTGTAATAGTTGGGGTTGAAGAATGGAATGCGATTGTGTTTCTTGTTGTTCTCTGAATGTTGTTGTTGTTGACAATCTGTATGTTCACAACAATCATGATGTGACATTGTTGTTGGTGTTGTTAGTTGTTGAGACGTCATCATGCGCAGCTGTGATGAATCGATTGTGTTGAGGAAGATTCTTCGTGTGAATTTGTTTGGGTTTAGCATCGTTTTCTCGAAAATTGAAGTTCAATCACGAACGAGCACAATAGAAAGCATAGATCCATCCCAGGACTTATAGAACGGACTAAGAAGAATTGGCTGAGGCTTGTTCGAGTGGATGCATCCAATTCAGTAGTTACCGACAAAGCGGACCCACGAGATAACATAAAATTTTTCTCATCACAAAAATATATATTGGTTTATTTCACATCAGCAGCCTTCATCTAAATTTACATTAATTTCATCCGTAATTTTACATTAATAAATATGTAATTATTAGTACATTATTACAATATGTAAATGTTAAATTTCGACATGTATTATTTTATTATGTCGAATAATTTGTAGTATTGACTTATTTTAAGATAGCATATTTCTGCGCGGCCCATGCATTTGTTCACTTCAATAGGTCCATTGTTTACCAGTGCTGTTAAGTTTGTTGTCAAGTTTGACGCAGTCAACGAGAGTTCTCACTTTCACAAACAAAAGCAAATGTCATCATCCTTCCACCGAAATCTATTGCTGCTGGTGGCAATCATCATCACCTTGATCGCAGCAGCAACGAGCACTCGTGTCAAACAACAAGAACAAGAGTATTGGTTCACTCAAAAATTGGATCATTACAATGCACAGGACACAAGAACATTCCAACAGAGATACTTTGTCTTCAATCATCAACCAGAGTCATCTACTGTCCTGTTGTACATTTGTGGTGAAGGACCATGTCCCAGCACACCATTCAACTATGTGAGAAACTATGCTCAACAATTGGGTGCTACTCTGTACACTGTCGAACACAGATACTATGGAAAATCCATTCCTCAACTGTTCTCCGACTTGTCCACTCCCAATCTCAAGTACTTGTCTTCTCAGCAGGCACTGGCTGACTTGGCTCACTTTATTCAAACAACAAACAACAAGAATAACAAGAATAACAAGAAACAATATCATTGGATCAGTGTTGGATGTTCCTATCCAGGTGCCCTGTCTGCATGGCTGCGCTACAAGTACCCTCATCTCATTATGGGTGCACTCAGCAGCAGTGGTGTAGTCAACACGATTGTTGATTTTCCACAGTTTGATCACAGAGTGTACTTGAGCAGTGGAGTCAAGTGTGGCAGTGTGTTGAGAAGAGTCACATTGGCCATGGAGCGTCAAATGCTACCACCGTACAATCAAGGTCAACTCATCAAGCAATTGTTTAGATGGAAGGACATGAACAAGAGCAATGACACTCTATTGAACAATGGTGACTTTTTCTTCTTGATGGCAGATGCAGCTGCAGAGAGTATTCAATATGGATTCCATGAAGAGTTGTGCTCAGTGATGGAACCATGGTACACCAAGTATGTGGACATTGTGGATGACATCAAGTTGATTGAGTCGTTTGCACAGTTTGTCACATCGAGCTACTATGTCAACTTTGGAGAGGATTCACCACTCGAGTACACTACTTACTTTGCATCACAGACAAGTCTAGCCAACAGTGATGCCAGTGTCAGACAGTGGAACTATCAAGTGTGCAGTGAGTTTGGCTATTTGCAGAATATGCCATTGAACAGTTCAGTTGCTATTCGATCTCACTTTATCAACAATGCCTATCAGATGCACAAGTGCAATGTCATGTTCCAGAATCAACTACCATCGACCCAGATCCTGTTCCCTACGCAACCCGTAGCCAAGAAAACATTTGATCAAATGTACTATGGAGGCAAGGAGTTGAGAACACACAAGAAGCGTGTCATTTATGCCAATGGAAGTCAAGATCCATGGTTAGAGGCATCAGTGTCCAGTGAACACGACGGTTTCTTGATGGTTCATTGTGAGAATTGTGGTCACTGTGTTGATTTGAGAGGTTGTCCTTCATTGCCAAATGGTGACTCTGGTGTCAATGAAAAGTGCATGGGTAATGGCAACCAGTTGGCTCAACAAGCAAGATCTATCATTCTCCAACAATTCAAACAATGGATTCAAGAAGAAGAACAGCAATAAAGACTGTTGACACCTGTGGAGCATTTGTAGTTCGCAACCGGTCGGAACAAGAAGAGAAATCACAGTTTCACCGCATACACAAAAAAGAATAGATCACAAGTCTCACACAATCCCCACACACGCATTTGTGCAACCAAATTAATCATGTCATTTCTGTTCAACAACAACAAGAACCAACATTGCAAAAATGCAAACAATGTAAAGTCCTTCACAGACATTAAACAAGTGATTCAACAATTTTCAACATTGACCTCTGATGAATTAAAGCACGCAATACGGAAATTGCCCATCACTGATCCCAATGATCGAATTGCACTGTGGAAATGTTTCTTGTTGAACAACACCAACAATAATAACAAGAGTGATAATAGCAAAAACAGCAACAGCAACAATCGGAATCATGCAAGTGGTGATACACAAACAGCCTTGCCAACAACAACAACAACAACAATGATTGATCAACAACAACAAATATTGTATCACAAATTGTTAATCAATGGTCAATTGAGTTCATTTCATCAACATAATCTCGATCGGATACGAAAGGACATTCATCGAACATTTCCTCACTTGGACTATTTCAATCCCACTATTACCACTACTACTCCTACTCCTACTACTACAACTACGACTCCTACTCCTACTACTACTACGACTACAACAACAACAACGGATGCCAACACTACAAATGATTCCACCAACAATACCAACAATACCAACAACAACAACAACAACAATACAAATAATCATCATAATCATCATACAAACAATACAAACAATGGTCAACACTTGTTGAAAAACATTTTGTATGCATACAGTGTATTTGATGGACAAGTGGGATATGTACAGGGTATGGCATTCATTGCTGGTTACCTATTGTATCACACTCGCAATGAAATTGATTCCTTTTACATGTTTATTCAACTCATGAATCACAAGCATTACAACACCAAAGACCTGTTCATCCATGGACTGCCACTGTTAAAATGGTTGTTGAGTGAGACGAATCGAGTGACACTTGATCTACTGCCACAATCATTGTCTCAAATGATGGATCAGGAGTGTATCAGTGCAGAAATGTATGCCTCTCACTTTTTTCTCACACTATGCACCACTCGTTTTCCATTTGATACAGTGAATCGCATATGGGACTTGTTCCTATCAGAGTCATGGCCCATTATCATTCGATTGATCATGGGACTGTTCCTGTACTATGAACAAGAGTTGATGGACAAGATTGTGAATGCGACATCAGCTGAAATGATTACTCACTTGTATCACTTGTGTTCTACCATGGATGTCTATACACTGGATCATCATGTTCTTCAATTGTTTGAGAGTGATGATAACAATGAGAATGAGAATGAGAGTCGTGATCGTCATCATCATCATCATGCTCAAGTATTGGATCAGATTGATGATGAATGCATGTGGTTACATTATCATCAAAATCAGAATAGTAGTAGTAGTAGTACAAGTGGTGGTAGCAGTACGAGTAGTCATCATCATCATCATCATCATCATCAGAATAGGAGTCATCGCAGTAATAGCAATAGTAGTAGTAGTAGTAGTCACAGTCATAGTCATAATACGAATAGCAGTGGTGGTGGTGGAAGAAATGTACAATTGGCACTCGATAGTTACCAACCATTTCAATTATTGTCATCATCACCCAGTAGCAATACGAGCAACAAACTAGTGGCGCACTTTAAGCGCAGATTTTCACTCTTTTTCTCTTCCAGCAGTAACAACAATACCTCAGAGGAAGAGAACAATCATACAACCTCTTCTACTACTACTACTACTACTATTGCTCACACGGCAACAACTGCTACTACCACGACAACTGCACCAATACCCATCAACAGTCACTCTGCTCATACTACTACTACTGTTCAGCAACAACAATCATCATCATCATCATCACTCAACAAGAAACAACAATCACATGCTAGTTACATCGTCTCACCACCATCCACTTCATCTTCATACACGGATCATGTCATTGAAAATTATTTGGATAATCCTTCTGTGGCAACATCTTCCAGTTATAATCTTGGTGCCAAGCATCATTCCATGCATAATCATGATCCACAACAAGAACAACAAGAGCAAATGATTGAAACTGCTCATAACACTAATAATGATATTCAAGAAGAAGAAGAAGAAGAAGTTGATGATGATGATAAGCATGAAGAGATAGAGGAAGAGGATGTGAACATGAATGCCCTACTCGAGAATGATGACCATGCAAGAGAACAATGTACAAAGGATGAGAGTGCCAAGTCAATTCATGATTCAATCGTAGCGAATGACGTTGACTCAACGGATGCAGTTGTTACTCCCGCTGCCAATAATGATCATGATCATCACCACACATTTAGTATATTAGTCAATGGAGATTCAACTGTTGTATTTACATTGAAGAATCATAATCAACACGTTCAGTATAAACATAAGAGTTGATCCATGATAGTGTGGTATCATGTGCATGTTCTTTTTTGTTATTATCATTGTTGTTACTCAGGACTCCTCCGAACTCGAGCACTCATTGGTCTTCCATTGTTCATGCAAGATGATGTGATGTTGTTGGTCGTTGTGGTGTTGGGTATGGTGGAATTGGGACGTGATCTGATTGCTCCTGCAGACTGTGGTCGTCGAGGTTGAGCTATTTGTTGTTGACTTGATGGCGTAGCTCCACTCCGTCTCATGGAACTGAAACTAGCTCTTCTCTTAATTTCGTCTCGGTGGTTGTCTTCTTCTGGTGCATGAACAATGATCATTGGTGACCACGTTCGAGGAGTCGTGGGCCTAGAAGTATTCTTTCTGGATGACACGAGAGTGGCAGTTATGTTAGAAGCAGAACTGATGTCTGACCGAGCAGTGCGTGCTGATAATGATGACTCCATGCTAACACAACTAACTAAGTCATCTATGTCGAGAAACTTCTTTTGTTCCAATTGATTTGGTTGATCAGTGGGGTTGGTGCTCGCTTTTTGAGTCATGTTTAGCTGCAGTGTGGGTTGTTGCCAGAAAGAATTTGGATCAAATGTATCAAATTCTTGTCTCCTTTGTTTCTTAACACTGGAATTTACATTGGGTGAATTCAAACATCCCCAGAAGCTTCAATTCAAACACAAGTGGCGAGCGATACATACCTTGATGATAGAGCCTTCGCAGAGTGAGGTCGAAAGGTTTTGTCCTTGCTTAAACTACTGTACATGGGTATGTCCATGGACTCGAGCTGACTCCTCTCATTGATAAAATAGGGAGTTTTCCACAGTGGTATTCGACTGACAGCCATCCCTCCACCATTTACATTCTCTGCCAATCGATTGTCATGATTTCGCTTCTGTACAATAGCACTCGGATCTAGGTTATCATGAATCTGTTTGACATCTAGATCAGATGATTCAATCGATATATCGCCAATTTTGCGCTTTGAATGATCAGTTCGTCGAGTGAATAATCGTGATTCATCTCCCTTCGTAAATGCACTCACTCGTCTGAAATTGATGTTCATGTGCGAATTTCGAGCTGATAATTTCTCGGGTCCTCCACTCTGAAGAGCACCTCTCCGGAACTCTTCCTTCCTATTCTATATTGTCAGTGTGATTTGTGAATTAGTCTTCCTCGACCAAGTAAGAAACTGAGCGTGGAAACGAACTTACAATCATTAACTCTTCTCTCGTCCGGAAGGTTCTCGTTTCGACCTGGTTTGTCATGTTAGAACTGCGAACGCTCATGATGGTCGTGTCAGACATTATCACCTACTCTCAGAATATATGAACTAATTTTTCCTCAACAGAAATCAAAGGGGCACTGACGGTTTATTGGGTAGTAACGGTTATCTCCTTCGAATCGCGTTTTCCAAGTTAGATAAATCACCGATCGTGACTACTGTTTTACGAGCTTCCGCAAATGAACTAGATTGAGGTGCATGCACTTGTAGAGTGCGTACTCCTTTGGAATTTGTGAAATGGATGTGACACCACCTGATAACAACAGATTGAGACTCTTTTTCGCATGTCTGACCGCTAATTGATACCGTTCTTCATTCTGCTCGCTCATGTTTGTTTCCATTGTTGTTGCTGTTGATGATGATGGAATCTCACGTATCAACACCATGGCATAGAGCATGTGTGCGAGAACAGAGCTATCGAACCTAGAGTCAGACATGATTCCTTCCCACACACGAACAGCCATTGGTATCTCATTGCTCTTCACGTACTCATTGGCTGCCTCAATATCTGTTGTATGGAACTGATAAAACAACTGTTCTCTCAGAATGAGCTTCTCACGTTCACTCGATGCATTTCTCTCAATAGACTGCTCAGCTACATGAAGTCGATTCAGTTTGGCACAGCACTCGATCGTAATCATGCATCTTCTGATGCGCCAATAAGGATCAAGCATGACCAACGAATGAGACATCTCTACATCCTTCAACGCCTCATTCTCCATGTTCAACAACTGATACAACTCTGCTCTAATGCAATACAGCATACCAATGTGAGGTGACATGTAGAGAGCAGAATCAATCTGCTTTAATGCATCCAACAATTGATCCTTGTTCTTCAATCGTTCACAGAGCCACAGTGTCTGATAAGATTGAAGCGTAGAGTCCTCCAATTGTCCAAACTTTAATGATTCCTTCATGTAGGAATCATAGAGGCTATGATAGCTGTGACCATGATGATGAGTAGCTGAATGCTGCTTCTTTTTGCCACTGTCCAGAACATGATGATCCTTGTTCTTGTTCTTGCTGTGGTGATGATGCTGTTGTTGATAGTACAGTTTGGCCTTGTACACGTAGAATGAACCGACTTGCACTGATTTGTTAATGGCCTTGTCGCACCACTTGTGTGCTGCTTCGAAATCTTGAGTCACATGGGCATGGATGTCCACTAGGAACTTGTACCGTATCCAGTTCAAGGTTCTTGATTTTGATCTTGGCTCCAAGAATATGCTCTGCTCCATGCACTTTAGTGCAATATTCAACTTTTCTTCATCCTTATTCATTTGTTTCTTATTACTACTACTACTAGTAGTAGAAGAAGTAGCAGTAGTGGAAGTAGTAGAAGCAGTGGACAATACGAGATGAAGAATAGCTTTTTGCATGTAGTGCAAGTAGTGATAGGGTTGTGCAGAGAGACATTCATTAATTGATTGAATTGACTCATTCAACAACACTGACAATGATGATTGTGCAGAAGTCATCGTAGCAGCAGCATTCGTAGCATTAATAGTAGTAGGAGTAGTAGTAATAGGAGTAGGAGTGGTAGTGAATGGAGATACAGAGAGACAATATTTCATCATGGATACAAAACTGGACAACAAGTGATACTCAATGTGAGCAATTTTTTTTGATGATGATGGATCATGATTCATAATGTTTGTGGTTGCTGATGTCATCATGACTACTCTTGCATCATCAACATTCGAATCTACCATAAACTCCTCTCCCATCATATCAATCTCTTCTTCTTCACCTTCACCATCAACCAACATGATATCATCCATATCATCATCCACTTGTTCATCATTCATCATGTGATTAGTAGTAGTTGTAGCACAAGTGTTGTGATTGAGTGGAGAGTATTGTTGATAGGATGATAAATCCTGTTCCATCTTTTCCACAATTTTCATCAATTTCATTTGTTGATATCGAAAATGGTCACTAATGGGACATCGTTTCACACCACCACCACCACTACTACTACTAACATTAACATCACTACTATTACTAGTATTATTAACTTGTTGTTGTTGTTGCTGTTGAACTCTCTCTTGAATCAATGTATAGAATGGAATCATGTATTCACACATGTATACGTGTGCTCTCTTGAGATACAATAATGAATTCTCAGAATCAGAATTGATCAACTCGTTAATCATTTCAAATGCCTGTCCATAATCTTCTTCTTCCAATATCAATTGATCAATGACACGCAACATGTTATTCATGTACTCTTGATATTGTTGTTGTGACTCGGAATCGACTAGATTGATTAGAAATTTGGATTGTTGCCGTTGTTGTTGTTTTAATTTTAGATTTAAGGAATGATTCTTGTTGTTGGAGTGCGATGATGATGATGATGATGGTGGTGGAGGTGGTGGAATGGTATTGTTGTTATGGTGGTGGTGATGGTTTGATTTAGGAGAAGTACTAGTAGTAGTAGTAGTGGTGGTGGTGGTGTTAGTCGTGGGAGATGTTGTTGTATGATTTTCATTATTGTTGGAATTTTTATTTTTTCTGTTGACTCCATTTTTACTATTATTGTTATTGTTTTTGGAGGAACGACAGAGAAGATGATTGGAATGATAATGTGAAATGTTGACTTGAGATGCAGGTGATATCAACAAGGAACTATTATTTGTTGAACGAGTGGATACATTTTTCAAACATTGATTGATCAATTGTTTGTATGAATGATGGTGATGGAGCATTATTGTTATTTGTACAATTTTTTTCTATTATTTTACACAGGAAGGCCTTCAACAACAAGAGCTTGATTTTGTTTTTTGGGCCAAGAAACTTTTTTATTTTTGATATTATTATTGTTTGCATCAAACATGATGGTTCGAACATGAGCACAGTTGGTATTTAATTTTAGCCGAAAAACCACCTTCAATCGCATTGAGCACCATTTCCACACAAGAAAAAAAAATCAAAATGTTAAAGTCACTGCTACGACGACACAACTCTCATCTCCACCACCACCACCACCACCATCATCATCGTCATCATAGTTGGTGTTCTTCTCCATCCACACTTGTCAATCAACATCGATCCTACAATATTGTATTTTTTGGTAGTGATCAATTCTCATTGTACAGTCTCACTAAACTGCACGAATACACAGTGAACAGTCATGGAGAACACTCATTGTGTGTCATGGTACCTGAAGAACTCACAAACAATAGTAGAACAAAGAGTGCCCCTGTGAAGCACTATTGTCAACAACACAATATTCCATTTGTTCATCCAGAATCTCTCACCAAATTGAAACTCAATGACTTGCACCGTTTACAATCTCTCTTTCAACAACAACAATATCAACATGCACAAAATTCTCATGACATGCAAACAGATACAAACAATACAAACAATACCAACAATACAAAAAATCATGAACAACAACAACAACCAGCATCACCACCATCATCACCATCACCACTACCACCACAGTTTGACATTGGAGTCGCAGTTAGTTTTCGCTACTTTATACCCAAATCCATTCTCAATCAATTCTCCATTGCAACACTCAACGTTCATCCATCACTGTTACCACAGTACAGAGGACCAGCTCCCATCCATCACACTCTATTGAATGGTGATACAATGACTGGTGTTTCTATTATTGATTTGAATCCAGAGGCGTTCGATGTGGGTCAAATATGGAAACAAGACAAGACAAGTGTCGGTGCAGATGAGTGCTATGATTCGTTGCATCATCGATTAGGTGTCATGGGATCAGACATGATTGTCACTGTTGTGGATCAAGTCCATCACTATCAACAGTTGGCACTGGATCAAAACGAGTTTTCACTTGACAATCAAAAGGATAATAATCATAAGAGTAGTCAAGTGTTGATTCATGCGAAAAAGATTACACCTGATCTCAAGTATTTTGATTGGAATAGAGATGCATGTCATGTCATTTATAACAAGTGGAGAGCACTGGGAGTCATTTCTTCTCCATTCAATCCATCATCTCTATCCACTTGCACAACTGCTAATACTACCAATACTACTAGTACTACGAGTACTACTAATAATGATGAGGATACGACTGTATGTAATCAACAGAAAAAGAAACGTGATGATGGTGATGATGAATATTTGTTTATTGAACTGCACAGAAGACCAGCTCAGGATCCACTTGTCATTCAAGAAATGCTACGACAACAACAACAAAATGCAACTACAACAACCTCTAGTGATGGTGGTGGTAGTAGTAGTTCCTCTTATCTGTATGACTCTGTGTTGCAATCGCTGTACATTAAGGCAGCAGATGGTCAATGGCTTGGATGCACCATGCTTCAGAAACCAGGCAAACGTGCATTCACTGCTCAAGAATTCCACCACCAACAACTAGTGAAACAAAAGAACAAGGACATTTCTAAAGCTATGAAAAGCAAGAAACAACAACAATAAACCATAGCGGAGGCGGGTTGCAGGAGGTAAAAAATTCCCGAAAAAAGTGGATCTTGCTTGTTGTTCCAAACACAAAACAACTCAGATGTCGAAGAGAAGCATTGCTGCCGTCGTAGAATCATCAACACTGCAGAGTGATGAATTGGTCAAGAAAGTGAAACATGATTCCATCACGTCATTCCAAGATGTACTCAGTCTCTTATCCTCTGACGAAATCCACTCCATTCTCCAATTCTTGTTCGTTGGTGAAGTCTTGATGTTATCGATGGCAAATAAGAGATTGTACTCACAAATCGAATCCACTGTTCGTGAGTATCAACCTCGTGTATTGGGTCCCGTATGGAGTATTACGAAAGCATTGAGAACAAGAAACAAGTTAACGGTGAGCCTGAACGACCAATTAACTCAGCTAAGTAATTTGGTGAAGGAACATAAATTGGAAATGAGTCAATTAACTGATCAATTGAGAATATCCGGACAGTATTTTCAAGATATTCCAGTGGCCAGCAATTGTATTCAATTTCTATCGACAAAGATTACCGATAGTGAAAGGCAAGCAGATGTCGTTTCCATCGAATGGCGCGATGATCATGTGAAAACAAGTATGTCATATGAAGATGCAGATTATGAAACATTACTGCCAAAGAAGAAGATGAAAATCCCAATTACTTGTGCATCCTCTTTGAAAGGATTAAATTTGGGTCTTAATCAGTGTTCAAGGATGGAGTTGTATCAAATTCTATCCAGTTGTTATGCACTGGAATCATTGACTGTTAGTATTCAGGATTCTAGTTTCTATCGCCAACTAACGACCGCTGATGATGAAGAGGCTCATCCAAACACTATCGATATTCCAGTCCTCCATTCACTCAAGAATTTAACTATTGATAATTGTTATGACTATGATACCAGCATTCAATTCGTAGTTGATCTTTTACAGCTTGCTCCTAATCTAGAGAGCTTTGAATTTATTTATACTCAAGATCCCGATGATCAGTTGCTTCAACACTTGGCAAAGCAATGTCCTAAGCTCAAGAAGTTGTATGTACAGGGCGATGATGGTGCGACTCCGTTAGAGAACCAATTTACAGACAAGGGTATTTTGAACTTTATGATCGCTCTTCCAGAACTTACAGATCTGGTCTTATATCACTGCTGTGGGGTGAGCGGTGAAGTGTTTACAAAGATTGGGCAATGCGGACAAAAGCTGCAGACGTTGATGATTCACAGAGATGCAATGAATGGAGATCTTTGTGACCAGTATCATAATGTACACTTTGGCGGAGGCGAATTGCGCTCTCTCAAACGCTTAATCTTTGACGGGACCTATGAAGACCTGCCAGACAATTTCACTGACAGTATTATTAAGACTGCTCCAAATCTGACGGAGATCATTTCAGAAATGGTGAATATTGATAAGATTGCGGACAGCATGAAGAATATGATATCGATCGATATCTGTCAGGAGAGGACACTTGTAGATGTTGAAAAATTAACAAAACTTCGTAGTTTAGAAACTTTATCAATTGAGCATGGTGAGTGTCCTATCACTATAAACCACTTGAACTCATGCTCATGGCCCAATCTTAAGAACCTATGCATAACCAGTGTACTACCACCAAATCCAGATGATTGGCTGAAAGCCTTAGTCAAAGCATGTCCGAATTTGCAAACTTTCGAATTCATGGATGAGATTGTGCACCAACAGGAAAAAGAAATTGCTGAGAAACTTGTTGTATTTGGTAGAACTCTATTGGAACTCTTGAAAGACACAAACGTCTGGCCAGATCTAAGAGTATTCAGGACTAGAGTCGAGTCAGAACGGATTCTTGCCCTGAGACCGAGGATTATTACAGAGACTCGTGAGGACATCAGTGATGCTCTTGAAAGGGGGCCAGGAGGTGGAATATCGAACGATTTCGAACGAAATTGGTTGGTGTATGATCCGTACCTTCTTACACCAACCAACTCTCTGGATGAACTTGTTTTTCTTTGATGGTACACACACACTTGCTCTGTACAACCATGTGGTGGATCAACAACAACAAATAATAACAATCAATCTATCTTGTTGTTGTTTAATAGATGTAAAGTGCGTGTGATTTAATTCAATTCTAGAATTGATTGGTCATGTACCAATTGACTTGCATTTGATTGCGTGCCTTGATTGCCATGTACACAATCATTGCAAACCAAGCCAATCTCGCAATGGCAATCAACGATGCTGATCCCATAAACGAGCTCACTGCAATCACCACACTCATAATCAGTATCCAACTCAGTCCCAACGATATGAAATAGGTCAACAATCGCACTCGTCTCTTCCAGAATGCCCAACCACCAATCAAGTGAATGGCAACACACATGAGAAATGCAACCAAATTTCCCAACTTTGCCCCCATTTTCAATCCATTGCCATTATCATTGTTGATAATGATACCAAAAATCGGCATTTCAATCGTAAAGTTTGACAGTGCACGAATCCATGGCACTCCAATGTACAAGTACATGAGCAACAACAAGTCAATCAACACCAATGAAAAATATAATTGTTTCACTCGTTTCAATCTTTGCCAATCAGCGTTTCTATACAACAGAAATGGACCCGTAAATGCATTCTGTTGCTGTTGTTGCTGCTGATGAATATGCTGTTCAATTTCTTGTTGGATATCGGCGTCATTATTTTCTCCGCTGCTGCTATTATTAGAATGATGAAACAAGTGAGCCATGTGGGATGTGTGTTGGGAGAGTGTGCTCGTGTGGGGTAGTAACGTAGGATGATCACTCGATAATAGTACAGTACGATTTCCAATCATTGTCGAATCGGATTTTGGCATGCATAATTGTGCTGGAATCGTGTATTGTGGGATCAATGAGAGTCGGTCTTTTTTTTGTATGGTTTCTCCAGTGTTTGGCGCCAAACCGGATTGTTGTTGTTGATGATTGTGATGGGAATAATTTGCTTCTTCTTCACCGTCATGAAGCATGGACTCGGCTTGTTGTTGACTCTCGAGTAGATTGAGTTGCTGTGATCGGAGAACAATGGTTGTTGGATGAAGTTTGTAGGTGAACCGTTGTTCTCTGCTATTATTATTGTCAGTGTTGTTGTTGTTGTTGTTGTTGTGGTGGTGAGAATCGTTGGACATGATTGTTGTTAATGGTTGTGTTGGTGGAGATGGCGATTGTTTTTTTTTGTTGACTTGTGTGTTCTTGTGCGTTCGAAAGGAAACAGGTTGATTCTATTTTTTGCAAATTGTTCAGGAAGGGATGAATACAAAGCATAGTTGCTGGGACAAATGGTTAGAACAAAGATTCAATCATTTATTCTTGATCGACTGAAGGGTAACCCAATCCACTCAATTGTCCAAAGTTCTCCTTGATGGATCGAATCGATACCCATCTGTGCAACATAAATTCTGCACCTCCCTTGTCATTTGTGCCAGAAGCACGAGAGCCTCCAAATGGCTGTTGTCCTACAACGGCACCAGTGCTCTTGTCATTGATATAAAAGTTACCTGCAGTGTTACGCAACATGGAAGCAGCCTTCGAGATGGCAACTCTGTCCTTGGCAAAAATGGAACCAGTGAGTGCATAAGGCGATGTTTCATCAACCAAATGGAGCACATCCTCCATGGCGTTCGGTGCCTTGTCGTCATACACATAAATGGTCAGAACAGGACCAAAGATTTCCTTGACCATGGTCTCAGACTTTGGATCTGTGGTCAAAATGATTGTTGGATCAATAAAGTATCCCTTGTCCTTGGAGTAGGATCCACCGTGCAGAATTGTCGTGCTCTTGTCATTTCTTGCTCTCTCAATAAAACCGGTAATGTTGTCGAATGATCTCTCATCAATGACAGCACTCATGAATGAAGTTGGATCGTTTGGTTGTCCGACCTTAATCTTCTTAACCTCTTCGAGCAGCATTTCCTTGAGACCATTGTTCCACATGCTGGCTGGGAAGTACGCCCTCGACGTGGCTGAGCACTTTTGACCTTGATATTCAAATGCGCCACGAATCGTGTTGAACACGACGTTTTCTGGATCGGCAGAAGGATGAACATAATGGAAGTTCTTTCCACCAGTTTCACCCACAATTCTGGGCAGTGACTTATAATTGTGCAAATTGTTTCCAATCTTGCCCCACAGCAAGTTAAAGGTTGGAGTGCTACCAGTAAAGTGCAATCCTGCAAATTCATTGGAATTCAGTGTAACGTCACCAAACTCTGGTCCAGCAGAAGGAACGAATTGAATGACACCATCTGGTAGACCAGCCTCTTGCAAAATCTTATAAAGGTAGTAATTGGATAGAGCAGATGCCTCACTTGGCTTCCACACGCAAACATTTCCCATCTGAGCTGGTGCAGAGCACAAATTCGATGCAATAGCAGTAAAGTTGAATGGAGAGATACAGGCGACGAATCCCTCCAATGCTCTATATTCCAATCGATTCCACACACCTGTTGCATGGTGATCAGCTTGAGTCTGTGCCAACTTTGCCGTATAATAGGCATTAAATCTCCAAAAATCAATCGTTTCGCATGCAGAGTCAATCTCTGCTTGCAACATTGTTTTTCCCTGACCCATCATTGTCGTACTGTTCAAAATATCACGATACTTTGAAGAGGACAACAATTCAGCAGCTCTCAAGAAGACTGAGATTCTGTGTTCGAATGGTAAGCTCTCCCATTCCTTCTTTGCGGCCAATGCACCATCAATGGCCTCCTGAATCAACTCACCATTAGCTCTATGGAGCTCAAACAGTGTATTGTGACGATCAGCTGGGAATTCTCTCTTGACAGTCGTATCAGTGAAAATCTCCTTTCCGTTGATGATACATGGAATTTGAATCGGTGTGGATTCTTTTGTTCTGCTGATCAAGTTATCACAGGCCTTTAGAAGTGAAGCTCTCTCTTCTGATCCCTTGGCATATTGTTTCTATCATGTTGTGTGTGTGTGTGCGGTGTGAGTGTGAGTTTCTCAACTTTTCGAAAAACACAAGAACTTGAATTGAAAACCACGACGGTGATAACTTACGACTGGTTCATTCTTGACTTCAGGTACATGAATAGCACCAAAGAATGTTTCTCTGTGGATGGCGCTCGTGGAAAATGATCGTTTGATTGCTTGATTGTTGGCTAATATTGATCTCATGGTAATGATGGTTGGACTAGCTAGTGATGTGTGTTATCCTTGCAGCAGGTTTGGTTTTCTTCTATGTGGAGGAATGCAACTTTCACAAAAACGATGCAGTCGTTGTTTATCCTATGTGGCGTGTTTGGTGTTGTCGTTATTTAGAGGAACGTCCAACAACGTTGTGGTTAGCCTTGCGTACAATTCAGCGTGACGAAGTCATTCCGATTTTGGCCTAAGAATTGGAAGCTTTTTCAGATTGATTGACTTTCTCCGACTTAAATTTAGCTCTTCGTCCACGTTTGGTAACGGATGCTCCTTGGGCAGCGGGCAAAAATTTCGTTTTCTGGAAGTGACCTCCGAAATCACACATGTGCTGACAGTGGATGGATGAGGAATAGTGTCTGTTTCTTTGCAGAGCTCAACGATGTTGTTGGATCAAGTCTTGGCTTGTTTGATTGTGTGTGCATGCCAGCGGATGTTTTTCAAGCTTCCACTTGTGAATTCCATTCTTTCCAAATGCGTTCGACAAGGCGATAGCGTTAATTTTTGGACACGTTTATGCGAATTTGAATCTGTGCTTTCTCCACGTGTCGCCTGCTTGCCTTTATTCTTGCAATTGTTGTTGGTGACCTGGACATTGTCATAGGTATCGATCCCTGAGCTTGTACCTTGCCATTCACCGAGGCCAGACTCGAATCCAGATCATAAGAATGAACCACCCTTGCAACAGATCTTCTCCAATTTAGCTCCCTAGACAGATATCCATTGCGATGATGAGATGATATCCAAGTCTTTGGTGCAGAAACAACACTTATGATCAGATTATAAAAAATTGCTCGTCTTTTGTTTGATGCAGGTTCTTGTTTGGTGAGTTCCCCGAATGTCCATTGTTCTTGCTTCAAAAAATCATCTTCCATCTCCCCCTGGCATATTTGTTGTTCCTCCTACGATAGAATCGTCAATATCTCATGTGCACTATCATCAATACTCATTACACTTGTAAAATCTCTCATATCATCACAATCTAACGGATCCTCCTCATCATTACCATCATTCTCAGTATCAACATCACGTTCTTCTCCTTGTTCTCCTTCTACAACATAGATTGTAGATTGAGAAATCATGGATGTTGGATGATGCAATGTGATTTCAGTGATTGCACACTGTTGTTTTTGTTGTTGTTGTTTTTGTTGTTGTAGAGCAATGGATGATGTGACTGATAAGTGATCACATTCATTATTACCATCATTATTGGATGAAGATGACGATGACGATGACTCTTCATCATCAATATCATCCTCGGGACCATCTCTATCAAACAAGTCAACAATAATGAAACCATCGCCACCACCACCATTCCTATTGTTTGCATCAATAATGGTGTCATCTTCATTGAAAACGATAATGGGTTCGTGATTGCCAGTGGAAGCAGACAAACATCCTTGTTTGCTAGATTGATTCAATTGACGATATTCTCTGACTTGAGCAGCAGATTGATTTTTGATGAGTTTACTGTTTGAAGTGCCCATGTTGTTTTTCGTGTGTATTGTGAGATGGAAGAAAATTGAACTATACTACTGGAGTGGGACAATGTGGATACTACTAGTAGCGCTATGGTTGTTTTTTTTGCAGGTCTGTTTCTGTGGTAACCACGGGATAATTGACTATTTTTGATCGAATTGTGACTCCGTCTTCCGCGTGCAAAATGGAAGCACAAGATTGAAGCAAAATCAAACAAAGAAGCATTTTGAGTTCACACGCCTATCATCGTCATGACAACAACCACCACAATCACAAAACAATTCGCTTGGGGTCTGTATCGCAAACTTTACAGACGCACACAACTCATCTCACAATATGATAAACAACAAAAGACATTGATTGACATTCGAACTGCTTTCAATCAAATCTGGCCTCAATTGAATGAAAACAGCAACGAAAACAACAATGACAAGAATGAATTCATGGAAAAGATGAAGAGTCGATTGACGTTTATTGAGATGACAACACCCAAAATGACCAATCTCGCTGCTATTCGACACATTCACGACAAGAACGCAACTCCGATTGATTATTCGAATCATGGAACGAGAAGCTTGTTCTTCAAAGGAGAGAGCGGAGAGATTATCGATGTAAATAAGCAAGTTCAAGAACAGAAGGAACAAGATGTTCAGTTGACGTCGAAAAAGGATAAGGCAGCAGTGAGCAATTGGACCTATGGTAACATTGACCCGGATCACATCAAGAAGCATGAACAATTGTTGAGAAGACAACAATTTATGGAAGGTCCATTGAAGGATTATCCAAAGAATGTTCATGGAATTGATCAGTGGTAATCCATCGCGTAGTCTTGAGTGTGAAAAACAAGAACAACAACAACAATAACAATTGCAAGTTTCTTTTCATAGCGTGTGTAATTGAAATTTTCAATGATCTATTTGTGTTTGTTTTATTGTCTCAGTAGCATGCTTGATCTTCAGTGCTTTCAAACAAATTTACACCTTCTAAATCTTCATAATCTACCTCTTCCGTTTTCGTTGTTGTCTCCTCTTCACTCAAGAGTGCAGGCTCTGGTCCAGGTCCGTCTCCATACTTTTGATACCGCGATGCAATCTCGTCCACCAGTCCAATATATTCTTCAGCTGTTCTGCACTTGTTACCCGAGAGTGTTCGTCTCAGATCTGCATTGTACGGCAATGAGACATAGTGATGCAAAAAGTGGAACAAGTGAGCCTTGGCATGAGCAATGCTAGGCACAGGATACTTGCATGCGGATTGCAAATACTCGTATGCCAAATCCAATCGATCCTTGTTGTCCATGTTGGCAAACAGTGCTGGATTGTCCAACAGACCACACGCACTCATCACTCCATCCACTCCCGTATGCTCCATACAATCAATCACATCTTGATAATATCGGACATTACCGTTTGCAAAGATGGGAATGTTTGGATGTCTCTCTCTCACTTGCTTAATCACATCCCAATCGGCCAATCCTTGATTGTGACCACGCTGATCTCTCAATCTTCCATGAACGACAATCATTTGAGCTCCTGCTTCAACTAGCATGTCCACATAGGCAAAAGTATCTTCAATTTTGGGAAAGATGCGAATTTTGACAGTCACCGGAACAGGTAATTCTCTGTGCAGTGTAGACACAATTTCCTTGACGAGTGCCAAATTATCCATCAAATAGGAGCCATAGAATCCTTTCTTTGCAATTCTTTGTGGACAACCCAGATTCAAATCCACACCGGCAATCACATGAGAGTTGCCTTGAACAGCTGCAATTTTCAAACAACACTTGGCACAATTGAGAACGACTTGTGGATCATTGCCACACAATTGAATCAACAGAGGAACTTCATCGGAGCATGTTTGAAAATGATCATATCGATAGTGAACATCCTCTAGAAAGACTTTTGAGTGAAACATGGGCGTATAAGCCATTTGAGCTCCATAGTTTTTGCATAGCATGCGAAATGCGAGTTCGGATTGATCCACCATGGGTGCAACAAGGTATTTGGGTGATCCTAGTGAACGATAGAGATCATATCCCGATAGTTTTGGTTTGTCAGAGTAAACCTGTAGTAAATCGTCGCTCAAATTCTCCCAATCGGTCATTTTTTTTCTTTTTCCTGTCCGAAATCGATGTTGAAAGTTGAATAGGGTCAAATGGGTTGTTGTTGCTCTTGTGCGTGTCGTTGTGGTTGTTGTGGGGGAGAAGAACAAGCAGCGACGAGCCAAAAGCATGTGGAAAAATTGTTTTTTCTTGGGCGGTGGTCAATTATGCTAATAGTGCAATTTGTTTGTTGAACCAAAAATTTTCCTGAATCAATCAATATTTGTCCGACTGCAAGGTTCTTGTAAATCTTTCTTGTAAATCTCTCGTAACTGCTCTGAGCTCTCACTTCACAAGTTGTGAACACTTAAAGAGTGAAGAACATTGAAAATGACTAAACCAGTTGGATACCGTAGACCAAGAGTCTTTCCGTTAACGTCACATCACCTAAAATTTACCGCCTTCCAGATTTTTTTCATACAGGAAAGGTGACGCTTTTCACATGTAGAAGGGCAGTTGAAGGCCCTGACAGGCCGAACTACAATAACCTTTTTCTATTTTCTGCAAAAGTCGCACTCTCGCAAAATAGAACTCTCTTTGGCGCCAAAGAAGCCCTGACCTTTCCATCCACTTCTTCTGGCGACGAAAAAAAAGCCTCCATTCCCTGAGACCAAAAAAAAGCAACCATAACACCTTTCGCGCCCTCCAACCCGAGAAACCACGGACAAGTTCCCAGGACGACAACCCATTTTTTTTCGGCCAAACAACCAAAAGCTTTTGCAGTCATATTCATCATCCATTTTTTCGACTCGACAACTAATCACAGATTTGAATACAAAATCAACACAATCACATCAACGACGCAAAACATTGTACGACACGCACAGTTAATCATCCTATTTTCAACAATAACAATCATCAATCATATCAATAATGAGAGGTTCAGCAGCACTATCACTCGGCCAAACTAGTTCGCCATCATCCTATCCTCTCTCTGCATCCAACTCGAGTCTCTATTCAGATGATTTGAATGAAGTGACGTATAAGACACAGGACAAGGGTCCCAAGAAAATCAATCAATATGTGTTGGGTGAAATTTTGGGTGAAGGTATGTTGATTTTTTTTTGCATGTTTTTCATGTGTTCTTCTTGTTGTTAGTTGTTTCAATTCGGATAACCTTATCAAGACATCACTCACTCACTCACACTCACACACACACAAACATGCATCGATTTATTGGGACATGAACAAAACAGGTGCCTATGGAAAGGTGAGAGAGGCCATTGACAGTCACACACTCAAGAGAGTTGCCATCAAAATCATCAAAAAACGGTTATTGAAGAAGATTAAGGGCGGAGAGGAGAATTTGAGAAATGAGGTGAATATTATGAGAAAACTAAAGCACGCCAATGTGATACAGTTGATTGAAGTGATACAAAAGGAGGAAAAGCAAAAGATTTATATTGTGTTGGAGTTTGCTGGTGCAGGAAGTTTGCAACAAGTGATCAACAGTCATCCGAATAAGCGATTACCATTGTGTGATGTTTGGCGATTTTTTAGACAATTTATTGAGGGATTAGAGTACATTGTATGTGTGTCATTTTTTGTAATCTGTGTGTGAGTTGTTTTTGTGTGTTTGTTTTTTTCATCATGTATGTAAACCTTATCTAACACTGGAAACAACAACAACAACGAAATTGTAGCACAATCTCGGTATTATTCACAGAGACATCAAACCAGCCAATCTCATGATTACACCGGATCGAATCCTCAAAATTTCTGATTTTGGAGTCGCGAGTGAATTGAGTCAATTCTCACAGAGTGACATGTGTACGCATTCACATGGTAGTCCAGCGTTTCAATCACCTCAGATTGCCACTGGCAAAAAGAGCTTCTCTGGATTCAAATTGGACATTTGGGCCGGTGGTGTCACACTGTACGTGCTCGTCACTGGTCAATACCCCTTCCAGGGATCCAACGTGTTCAATCTGTACGAGCAAATTGCAAAGGCAGAATATGAGATTCCGGGATGGGTGGAGAAGTCGTTGGCTGATTTGATACGGGGAATGATGAGCAAGGATGAGGAAACACGGTTCTCGATTCGACAAATCAAGGAGAATGATTGGTTCCAAACAACGCAGTACAATGATAAACCACAACCGAATCCGCTTGTTGATCGATGGCGGTCTTTTTCACTGTTGCCCTATATTGCAAAAGCTGTGAATACGACAATGACATCGACCGATCTGCCAACACACAGAAGATTGAGCCAGAGTGTGGCGAGTCAGAGGTTGAGCGCTGTTCATTTCTCTGGATTCAGTCTTGGAAATCGTCTGTCAACATCATCGATTGGCATGCCATCTTCACCAGCAGCCTCCATGAACAATACTGTCAGCAGCAGTAGTACGCATGCACTGAGTGATGATGACAGTGATGGAGATGCTGACTCGTTTGATGATCACAGCATGCGTTCCAATGTTGATGCATCAGGTGATCCAAGGCGATTAAGCATTGGCAGCAATTCCGGTATTCCAAGTCAAGGACGGAGCAAAAAGGACAAGGGAAACTGTAATGTAATGTAATTATGTAAATCCATTGTTTTTTGAAAGCCTGTCGTGTTGAGCATGTTTTGAAGTTTGTCAAAGAAGAGTGAATTGTCATTCGAATTGAAACAGAGGACACCAGTGATCTGGGACGGACCAACTTCTCTCTTCACTTTGTTGAGTTGCCCTTTGGAAATAAGAGCGCGAAAGAAGCGGCGCCATTCAATGAAATCGATCTCAGAGTTGTTGTGAAATTAATCAGTGGAAATGTTTGCACAAAACACTCTGATGTTAAAGTATGATTCAATTTTATCTTCGTAAACATACTCTCAGTTCTTTGCAATTCACACTCCTTTCTGTTTGCAGCTTAGATGAGAAGAAGAAAATATTGGAGATTTTGGAATCAAAGGATGCATGCATTAGGGATCTACAGAATCAGCTCGATTCCAATAATGAGGTCATCTCAGAGATAGAACAAAAATTGTTGAAGACACAAGGTCTACTCAAAAATATGGAGTCAGACAATGAGCAGGTAAGAGAGATTACTTTGAACTGATCTGACAATTCATCATCTAGTAGGTTAACACGCGTCTCAACAGAAATATAGAGATCAAATCAAAGAGCTGAATGACACAATAAAGAATCAACGAGAAGTGGAGAGTGATTTAAGGAAAGAAATTGCAGCGGGTAAGGAGCATGTAACCTCGTTGACAGAAATCATGAATTACGAACGGAACAAACACAACGCAGAGATTCAAGAGTTACAGGGAAGAGAATCTCTCGTCATCAATAGACTTCAGTTATGGAACGACAAGTATGCGAAACTGGAGAGTGAGAATGAGATGTTGAAGCAAAAGTTACTTGACAAGGAGCGAGAGCTATTGGAAAAGAATATGCTAATCGAACAGAGTCAAAACCATAGTATCGAAGAGAGAGATAAGAATTTGGATCAATTGATCACAGAACAAAATAATACGCAACGGTTACATCAACTTGTGAATGAAATGAGGAAAAAGCAAGACTCTCTTATGGTCAAGGTAAAACAATCAGAGAGTGACCTGGAGAAAAGCAAACAATGCGAAATGGAATTAACTAGGGCGAATGAACAGAGAGAACACCTTTCCAAAAAGTTGAAAGAGTCTAAAGAATACATTGATCAACTAAGACAGGAGATGCTGGGAGCGAAATCAAATAATGCAAAGAAAGTGGCATCTCTCGAGAGCAAAATAGTTGAGGTGAATAATTACGCCAGAGAAGAACTTGGAAAATTAAAGGAAGAGTATGAAGAGAGGTTAATTGCTAGCTCTGTGGCACTCGAAAAGATAATGGAGGAGAAAAATTCAATTGAAGAACACAACAAGCTGCTGACGAAGAGATTAACTGAATGCCTGGACAGTCTTCGATCAGCCAAGGATGAGTTGGAACTAAGTAGGAGAAACTTGAGCAACTTAGAGGATGTTTGCAAAGGAAAGATCGAACAAGTTAATGAAGAGAAGAGGGAGATACGGTTAGACTATCAAAACAAGATTGATACTATTAGGAAGTTAGAAAAAGAAAAGGATGAGATAATAGATGATTACCAAAAACAAATTAATTTGTTGCGTCAAGAGTTGGGAAAGATAGAAGATATTGAGGGAGAATTAGTTGCTCTTAGATTGAGCTTATCGACAGTAAAGAGAGAAAAGGACAAATTACTGTCCCTCATTCCAAAGAAAGAAGAGTTGATTGTGCATCTTAAAGAGAAGGTAAATCAACTCAGTAGTCGTTTGAAAGAGGAGAAGAAAACCTTCAAAGAGGAGAAGGAAAATCTCAAAATGAAACAGCAAGAGTTTGTTAATGCAACTCAGGCAAGTGCCTATGCTGAGGTTCTTCAATCCGTTAAAGAATCGGATGAAAGAGTAAAGAAGGCAGTAAGAGATTCAACAAAGAAGGATGTCATGGTAAAAGAGTATCGAGCAAAGATTACAGCTTTGGAGGCGAAAGTTGACGAGGTAGAAAATCATAATATCTCACTTGTAAGTAAAGTAAGAGAGTTACAGAAAAGGCATAACGCAACCCGGGATTACCAAAATCTAAATGTGAGATACACTGATATAGTGAAGAAAATGGAAGATGAGCTAATGGTCGCAACTAAAACTATCGAAGAAAAGAATGCCAATATCAGACAATACAAACAACGAATAGAGAAAATAATGAAAGACGAAACAACGAACAATGCAAAACTAAAGGAAGTTATTCAACAATTGAGGGACGATCTATCAACTTCGAACAAAACTATCAGTGAGAAGAACAAACTTCTTTTGTCTTTAAAATCGAAGTTGGATTCAGCACTAAATGACGAAAAATTTAAGGAGCTTCTGATACTAATTGCAAGAAGACAGATTGATCGAATTCAAGAAGTCACAGAGCTCGTGGACGCGATCGAAACCAAAAAGTACAAAACAAGATCAATCCGTCCTATTCACTCTTCCCAATCGGTACAGAATGTATCATTGTCCTTGTTGGGCTTAACGTACAATGAATACAGAGATATTATGGAATGCACAAATCCCGATAACGTTCCGTCCAAGCTCAAGACCAAAGAATCAAAATCTCTCGAGTCAATCGAATCTTTCCTTCAAACGATTAGCGATAGAGATGTACCTGTAGAAGAACTGAGCATTCATTTTGAAAACATCATTCAGACCAGAATAGAGATGGAAACCAAGCTGGATACGGTGTAGTACATGATAACTGCAGGTATAGAAGCTTGAGTTAGAAGAACGATATTGCTCTATAATACTGTCTCTCTACTTGAGACTGTGCTTGTTGGACTTCCAGGACATTGTCGTTGCATCTAAAGTTGCTCTGCTTGGCTTAAGATTCTCATTTGATGAACTTGATGTAGGTTAAGTTGTCCGACAACGTACATGTTACGGAGGTATTCGAAGAAAGTAAGTGAGGGGTTGACATGTGTGTCGAGTGATGGTTGATTTTGTGCATGGTGATAAATCATTCATTCATTTGTCTGGAATTCACACTCTATATGGGAGGCTGTACGCAAATCACAGACATTGCATTTTCTCATTTGGTTGGTGTTCACACACTCGATATGAGTTATTGTACGAATATCACAGTCAATGCATTTCTTTATTTGACGGGTGTTCACACACTTACAATGGATGGATGCGATCAAGAATCGATCACAGAGAAAGTACTACTTTATTTGAAGGGTAATAGCGCACTTAGTTGGTATGATTGCGGACGAGATATTGCTTTCATCGAAACGGTGACTGAGTATTGTGAGTACATTTCAGCAACTCTTGGTGGGATAAGAGACAAATCTCCTTTCGGAGACTGAATGTGATTCTCCAAAGCTGCTTCAATCGTAAAAGAAGTATAATGAAACTGAACACTATGTCTGTTGATTCTGTTCTTTGGTTGATTACTGTCCTGACAGTGTTTTCCAAGATCCTCTCACGTCTTAATAATGTATCCGAACAGCTTTTTCTGCCAAATAAGAAGCAAACAATTAATCACGACTTAATCCTTGGATAACATCTGCAATTTTTGTAATTCTTTCACTCTGCAGTACCCAGAGCTCAATTTCTTTCCGATTCTGTGCATTCAGAAGGTTCTGGCGGAGCCGCAAACATCTCCATAGATTGATTTTGAAACAAAATGCCGCGGCTGTTAGCCAATCATTTTTCCCAATGTTCCGCACGTAAACTGCGGAACCGCAATGCAACCCCACCAGGCTTCGAGAGTATAAAAGACATGAAACTCTGGCACGTTCTACATCAGCATAACAACACACAACACAACAGATAACAAACTACCAATTCTAACAACAGAACAACTCCATAACACGAAAATGAACTCAACAAAGCAAGAATATGAATATGTGCCAACTCTGAACTCTCAAGATGTCAACATGATTGTTGAAGCAAAGAAGCCAAACACTGATGATTACTTCCAGTTCACAGAGGAAGAATACATGGCATCGTTTGACTATCAACCTGTGAAACTGGTGTTCAACAAGGATCATGACAGTGCAAAGCTAAAGAATTGAAGAGTGGTGAGCTCACCAAGCAGCAAAACACTCGCACTCCTCTTTTGTATCATAGAGCTCACTCTCTCCAGTGGTTCCACACAGTCATCGCTCGACACCTGCTTGCACTCTTCTATTATGTTCACTCGGATAGTCTAGGTCTCTTTCAACTACATGACCTTTGAACGACATTTCCGTTCACTAGCTGACGAGAAAGTAACAGGAAATTGATGTTGGATTACAAAATTTTTTGTACATAAAATTAGAATTTAGTTTTCTTGTATTCAAGTTGATCATCATACAATTGAAGCACCAGAACGCCTGTACATCCTTTACAAGAACAATGACAGTGATTAATCAGAGAGTGAAACCACAAGAATCACTGGACAGCACTCAACATCACAACCTCATTCACGACTCAACGACTCAGTGTCACACAGACGATACGAGCAATGTCAACAGTGGAGATATGGGAAGAAGCGAGGAGAACACAATAATGGACAAGGACATGTTTGAAGCCAAGAGTGAGCAATCTGTAGAAATGGACAGTGATGTGAATCGTGTGAGTCGATCCGAGTGCGAGGAAGGTGTCATCTATCCTCTTCAGCGCACAACTCCAAAGGACACGAAGGACACAACAACTAGTGAGAGGAGAAACTTACAATCATCAACAACTGGTGATTAAACTTTTTACTTTCCAACATGTTCCTTTAGTTGTTGATGCTGGGTCATTAGTCGTTGAAGACTCAACAACCGACAGTTGATATTTTTGGCTTACAACAAGCGAATACACTCAAAAAAACTTTCCTTCCTGTGCTCGGTTCATGACAGAAACTAACGCATTTTGATAGAAGGTTGTTCTTATCGCCGATACATACTTTTCTTGACCTTTAACTACTTAACACAACTTGAATCACATTGACAGACACATTGACAAATTATCATTGTCATGTCACACGCAATCGCTCATTTGAACTCTGTTCATGCCGTAGATAACGCCATCATGAGTGAAGACGATAGACTTGTATGCATACGTTTCGGTCACGACAACGATGCTCAATGCATAGAATTGGATGAAACTCTGTTTCGGATTGTTGACAAATTCCATGATAAGGTGGCCTTCTATCTCGTAGACAGCACTCTCGTCCCACAATACAACAAAACATTCTCTCTGGTAGGTAATTGTAATCTTGTCTTCTTTCACAACAATCAGATTGTCAGCTTCGATTATGGTGAGGGAAGCAAGGATCGAATTGACTCCTCGATTCCCAACGTCGATGTTCTCTCAGACATCATTGAAACAGTGTACGAGGGAGCAAGGAGAGGCAAGGAATACATCGCAACAGTGAGAGACTACTCACCAGAGGTGAATTACTTGACCGGTCTGTATCCATCGGAGAGCATCTGATTGACACATCATCAACAAAGAATGGACATGACGTACAAATCTCTAGAAGTAAACCAACTATTTTACAATTCCCTTTATGTAAACATCAAGATCATCAACTGCACATTTTAGTGTATTCCGAGCTGGACCATATTTCCCGCATTTAGAAGAAACCAGGAACTTTTTCGTTTCTCCTGACACTCGACAACGGGAAGATTTTCCCTGCTCTCACACTTCTGTGGAAAACCGATTCACACACAAACAAGTCACAACTTTTCATTAATGAAGAACCAAAGATTAACCATTCTCCAAAATCACTTGTTTCCCTTTCCATCAGAGGCAGAGGAACAACGAAAGCTACAACAACACTTGTTGTTATCTCCACAGAGCACATCATCTGCGACTACGACTACTCATACTCATGCAAACACTGCATCTAGTGGTGGTAGTGCAATGATTGAAGATGATTTTTTGTCGATTGAAATTGTGGGCATGGGTCGATTTGTTCCTCCGTTTGTCATCCCGAGTGAAACCATTGACAAGATGTGCGATAAGCCCATTGGATTCACAGAGAAGACATGTGGTGTCCGCAATCGAAGATGGGTGCAGTGCGCGGAACATTTGGCAGTGAGAAGACCAAGTTGCATCAGCCAATCGTTTATTCAATCGATTGAACATGGCAACAAGACTGAGTTTAATGATGAAAAGGTGATTGATGTGGTTGAAATGGCATTGATTGCTAGTAGAGAAGCCATTGAAGAATGCGGAATTGAAGCTCATGATTTGTCCATGATTTTGTGGGCATCAGGAACACCAGAGAGGGCCATTCCGGACAGCTCTACATTGTTACATTGTGCACTGGGGTTATCAGATACTGGAATACCAAGCACCAGTGTCCATTCTACTTGTCTCAGTTTTCTGCAAGCGTTTCATATCGCTGCTCAGATGTTGCCTAATTTGGATAGAAGATTAGCCAGAAGAAGAGAAGCAAAGAGTGGTTCAAAGCAAAGGAGGAAACCTTACATTTTGATTGCTAGTTCGGAGGCTGCAAGTTGTGGATTGAATTTTACAGGAAATCCTCATTCGGCTGGCTTGATGGGTGATTGTGCTGCCGCTGTCGTTGTCACTCTGCCAGATGATTACTACAACAAAGATGCGGAAAATGTATACGAGGCGAAAACAGGCGTTCATAGGTGGTTGTTTGAGACGTATAGTGGTGGTGCAGAGTTGACCACGATTCGAGGTGGAGGAAGCAAGAGACATCCTAGCTTCAGAACCACCAGAGATGCCGATAACTTCTTTTATATGAACGGGAAGCAAGTGTTGCAGTTTACTGCCGAGAAAGCATATTCCTTTTTAGAGAGATTGAGACCTGGCTTGACTGTTGGAAAAGTAGATGATCTTGCTGCAATTATTCCTCATCAAGCATCGAGAGCTGGAATGGAACTCATGTCACAAGCATTCAACTGGCCAGATGACAAAGTGATCAAGACCCTGTACGAATTGGGCAATTGTATTTCCGTTTCACTACCATCTACCCTATATGAAGCCGTTAAAGTAGAGAAGTGCGTAAATCGAGGGGACAAAGTGCTCCTGATGGGCACAGGTGCAGGATTGTCGATTGCGGGAGTTATCATTCGCTACTAATAAACTCTACAAACAAAAAACATTTACGATTGACCGGGATCGAACCAGCGACCTTGAGCGTGTTAAGCTCACGATCTAACCAACTGATCTACAACCGCTTGCTACTTTCATCTATATATAAAATATTTAGCCGATAAGAGCGGGAAATTGGTACAAAACCAAATGTTGGTCGAACCACTGAAGAAATCTTAGCACGGTTAATGGGAAAAGAGGACCAGAAGAATGTATTGATGAAGGAGCTGGTCGCAAGAAGAGGGAAACAAAGGTTAAAAGGCTGGTGAATGCAATGAAGAGGTCTGAAAAAGGCAGGAATGGACAACACCAAGAGGAGATGTGTTGAGGTGATGCATCACCTCTTCACAAGCTCCAAGAGTATGGCTGGTTGCTGATGCTCTGCCGCCACAATCATACTAGTTACCTTGTGTAAAGAAAAATTTTTTTTTTTAATACAACAAATGGTACTCGCGGAACTTTTATTTGTCTTTTGTGTGAGAGCAGGCTTGCCTGCTCTCAATTGCCTAACATGATGTGGTACCTGCCCAGTGGAGTGGCAGGCCTACGCAACAGGATTCATTCTCTTCTTGGAATGTCGTTTAATTCCCTTCTTCAGGGACTCGTTGCCTCCACTACCATCGGGAGCACCACTGGTGAGGTCAGATGGTTCCGTAGTCCTTGTAAAGAGAAGAGACAACGAATAAACTGCAACAGAAAAGCGCAGCCATTAATTAATATCATAGTATAATTAACCATGCTCAACTCTGCGAGAGTTAACCAATGTGAACGTTAAGAAGAACGTGAATGGTGGTCTAGGAATTGCCGGGATGATCGAAACAGAAAAACCAAAAAACTGCTTCTTATCCAACCAGCGGTTGTATTACCAAAACTCTTTAGAAACCATCAGTCTTCCACATCACGCACTTCTGCTCTGGGAACATGTCTGCCAATTCTCGAGTGCAAACATCGTGTGAATCCTTTGTTACAACTTGGTACATGTAACCAATGTCTGAGGCGTGCGTCTCCACAACTGATTCAACCTTTAGGAAATAATCTCTGTGCCACTGAACAATCTTACCGATTTGAATACCGAAGAGATTGAACAGTGGGAGAGGCATCTTCACTCGGATCACTCTTGGAACATCTTCATTAGCAATTTGATCACAAGTGGGATGCTTTGCCATATAGTGTGCCAACAACTCACTAAATAAGCTCCACTGATCCACATGTTTCTCTGCAGCAAACTCTTTCACATTGACAACCTTAGTGTTCTCTATTGGATGAATGAACATGTAACCCAATAGTTTTCCCTGTGGATCCAACGAAACAAGTGGTGTGCTATTATGTGTTCTGGCCTCTGCGTTGACCCATAACCTCCAATATTGTTCATCTGTTCGCATGACAGTGCCGCAGAAATCATTCTCTCGAATAAAGGAATGATACAATTGACTCATCTGTTGAACCATAGAAGGTGAATCATTAAGGTTGGGCATAAGATCAATTGAGAATGATACTTGGCTCAGCTGTTCCTCCTCAAGACCATTTGTGCGGCCACACAGACTCAACTCCACCAGAGAAAAGTGCATCGGAGTTGAGTGATATCCAACCGAGGAGTAAAACTTTACGAGTGACGGACTACAGTGTAATGATGCGATCTCAAATTTGTTATCCTGCATGCTCTGATAGGCATGCTTCAAGAGACTGGACGCAATTCCGTGGCCTCTCATGTCAGATCTCGTACTGACTTCGCCTATTCCGCCCATGATCATCACCTTGTTCGTCCTGGTCAGTATTTCTCTGTGAAAAACTCTGACTGTACCTAGAATCTCATTGTTGTTACCTTCAGATACCACAAAGATTGATTCTACACATCGATGTGGATCATTGAAGAAATGGCGTTCGAAATACTCCCTGTCGGCTTTGGGAGCAAAGACCTTTCCAACAAAGTCGAACCACTCGTCAAGCTGATATCCTTCCAACGTTCTGCAAGACAACATGTGATCGTTTTTGAATTGTAAGAAATGAAAAATTGAAGCTGAGTTTTTTTGGAAAAATGATTTTATGGGTTTCTTGCTTTTGTTCCTTGCTAATCAGATCCATTCGGCTTCGAACACACTATCTGAGTAAAAGTTCCAATAGCTATGTACAAAGAGCTCTTCGATACAGGTATTGGCACACCAGGCAACTATCTCATGACACATGTGAACAGACACCCCTATAAGGTATTTCGGCTCACATGTGTAACTTGTACTCACATTGTGCATGTCCTTCAACCTTGCACACTCGTTCAGGTGTATACCTCAACGAATATGAATGAAGTCTAAACTAATTCCAGAACACAAGTCCGGACATGCCACGCGAACATAAAAAAATGTTCTGATCAATTGAAATATGTTTCAAAAGTAACATACCTACCGTAGGTGTGCAATAACGCTACTACCCTCGCACACAATACACAAAACGGCCTGTCTGTGCTGCCAAAAAGCGAGGGAATCTTCTGTCAACAAACAAACTACTGTTCTCCTGAAGATACCTAACGGACATTCTCTTCCATTGCAACCTCCATGAATCATATCAAGCTTGGGGTGGTCACTCCACCAACCACAACATATTGTGTGGTTGCACAGGCCATATGCATTCTTTGCCAAGCTGACTGAAACAATAAGTCATCAGTTGCGGAAGAGAACCTTAAAATGTGAGAATTCAATGCTGGCACAAAAACCAAATATCGAAGATCTACATGAAAAAAATTGACCAAAGTCTCTCGATTGATCACGATCGCGATAATTTCGATGGCATCATTATGGAGTTTAAAGCTATCGCGATTCACAATCGGTAATTCACTCCCTCACCTCTAATCTAAATAAACTTCTCAAACGAGAGAAACTCTTCAGGCGAGCAATCAAGTTCACTAGCTGAGGACGGACATGCTGTAAAAGCATCTAATGGAACTGGTTGCTTCAATGATTCAATAGTTCCCAACTTGGTTCTAGCAAGCTCCAAAGCAAGATCCTTCTCCTCTTCTGGAAGAGAATTGATAGAGAAAGCCAACTTCTCCAAAAGATTCAAAATCTTCTTGCTAGAGTTTGGACTCGGTTGAGCAACAACTGGTGACAACACTTGAGGCATTGTTGTTTGAAGAGGCTTGAGCATCAACTTCACCCTCTTGGTATCTTCGACACCTTCAGGAGATTCTTCAGCCTTTCTCTTCTTCAAGGTCTTTGAAGCAGGAACTGGAGGAGAGCTGTCAGACATCTCTTCTTCTTCCTCTTCTCTCTTGTTCTTTGGTGGACGTCTAGCTCTCACATGGAATGGAGCAGACAAGAGTTCTAAGACAGGGGACTTGGTCAAGAATGCTGGTTGAGATGCATCATAGAATGAAACCTTGAAGGCAAACTTGATATCATTGTGTCTATAGGAGTTATCCAAGAACTTAATCTTTTCAGTGCACTCATAGCACTTGGAGTCAGCATTGAACTTGAGCTCCACCATGGTGTTACCCTTGTCAATCACGTATTCATTATTCTTCTTTCTGATCTCTTCTTGAGTTTGAGGGTTCACAATTTGGATCTTGCTCATCAAAACTGTTTGCTTGTTGGCAAGGAAGGCGGAGTCCAACTTTTGAGACAGCACATATCGCAAAGACGAGTACAGCTTGTCTGGTACGTTAAAGTTGGCTTGCTTATCATCTCTAGTCTTAATGGCAATCTTCACAGTGTGTTCATTCAAAAGGTTTTGTGATTCAGGACAACATGAAATAATCTTCCAATCTCTACATCTCACCACAGGTTTCTTGGTTGGTGTTGGTGGGGCAATGTCTTCCATTGGTGGGCAAAGGATCGAAGACAACAAAACTTCTTGGTTTGTTTCCATATCTAGGGGCATTTGTGGGGCAGGGGCATTAAACATGTCATGGTCCATAGTCATTTGGAAAGCAGCAGAGTTCATCTCATCAAAGGCATGGAAGAGATTGCCAGCAGCAAAAATGTCATTGAAGCTGGTTGTTTGGTTCATCATCATGTGTTCAGACATATTGTTATAGTTAGGAATTCTGAAGGAATAAATAGATTGATGGTGGGAAGACTATGGAGGTTATGGCGTTGAGTCTGTTTATTGGTTTTTTATTTGTTAGCTAGTAGGACGATGGAATTTATTTGTGTTCTCAGAGAGGTGGGTACAGTGGTGTGTGAAAGCATGCACCCTGATATGCTCCCTTGCAAGAAAGGGCCGGAAAATAGCGCGGAACCTATTTTTTCTACCAATCACGTGGCATAGATTTGACTTTACAATGCGCAAAAAAAGAACCCGCATTTCGAATAGGACGCGTAAGACAAATGGAAGGGGGCGGTAGATGACGAGACCAATCGCAATGCGGTTTCGTCCGGATGCAAAAAGAAGCGAGGTGCCCTAGCTCTGCTCATGGGCTGTTAACAGTCATTACATGACGTCAAGAAGCTGTCATGACTGAGGAAGGATGACTTGCAAGCAACAGATGAAAAATCTACAGTTTGACATCGGAAGAGTCTTTCTCTTCGCCGTTTTCACCAAGCATTTCTGCTGCTTCGAGCTCCATTCTTCCTAAGGTCCTTCGACCAATTGGAGGATCTACTTTTCCCGTTTCCTCTAAATTTCCATACTTTTTGTGCTCGTAGGACAGAGTAAATGTAAAGTCTGCAGTTTCTCTCAACTCTGCATCTGCTCTCACAATCTCCTTAAAGATGACTTGCTTAAACTCTTCACAGTTCTGCTCTACTGACTCTGGCCATTCACCAACCTTCTCCAGTGTTTGTCTCGTTCTCGTGTCATAACCATGGAAATTCATGGATTCGAGCATGAGATTCACACCTGGTGCCTGAGGGACAATCGTCTTATACGCCAAGCTCATTGACTTTGTAATGATGCTCTCGTCCAACACGCCAATCATGACTGCGACAACCAATCCAATCATTCTTCGAATCTGGTGCAGCATAAAGCTCTGACCCAAGAATCGCACAAGGAAATAGTCTTGTCCATCGATTTGAATCATTGGACATTGACCATCCAACTGAACAGAGTACATGTGTCTATAGTTGGACGGATTGCCAATGTCGTTGCTTGTTCCTCCATCTGTAAAGTTGTGGAACGAGTGTCTTCCTTCATAGAGCTTGAACAATTGATTCAATCGTTGAATAATGGCTTCATTGTTGCTCGTGTCCAGATTGGTGGCTCTCGATGGCAGCAGTGCATTGATGGACGTGTTGGCAAACAGAGTGCGCTTTGGCAACAAGTACAAGTATGTTCTCTTCTTGCAAAAATTCTTGGGAATAAAGTAGTCGTGCACTTGAGTAAATCCCTGAACAACCACATTTCTAACCACTTCTTCATCTGGTTTCTTGCCCTTTTGTGGATGTTTTTTCGCTGTTTCGATAATGACTTGATTCAATCGATCGAGAAAGGCAGCGGTACCACCCAACTCTTGCATCACTGATGGAATCATTCGACAAACCAACATATTTCTCACTGCATGAACACCTCTGTCTGTTCTACATGCTCTGTTCAGTTCTAAACGCTTTGGACTCGTTGAGTCAATAGCCTTCAAATGATTCAGAGCTTCAATGAGCAAGCTCTCAATGGTGAGAACTTTTGGTTGAATTTGTAGACCAGAAAAGTTTGTTCCAGTGTATGATATCAGAATACCATACTTTTTTGGTTTGGTTGGATCACTCTTTTTTGATCGTTTTGATTGTTGTTGTAGTTCTTGTGATTCTTCTTCTGCTTGTGGATCGTTTTCTCCAAGTTCCAATTTTCGTTTCAAGTTGTTTGTTGTTGTCGAGGATGATGATTCATCTGATACACTATCGATCAATGTTACTGATGTTGAGGCTGATGGCAATGTGACAACATTCTCATCATTGCTCATATCAATCATGTTGTTATTGTTGTTGAGATCTTGTTGTGGTGTTGTAGTTGATGGAGTTGCTGTTGTTTGTTCACTCATGATTGCCGTTGATGATAATGATTGGGTTTTCACACAGGTCGATAGTGAAGAATTTCGAATTTCGTGTGAAAACTTGTCAAATTCGATCGTTTTGTTGATGTTGTTGGTGCAAGTTCACAATAGTTTTTGAATGTGTTCGCGCCAAAACATTCAAGAATTTTTGTGCAGATGGCGCCAACATATTTTCACCGAATATTTTTCCGAACTGCTGACAATCCGTGCAATTTCGCACTGAACGAATTTCCCTATCATTGTGTGGATCAGAGGTTGGGTGGGCATAATCTCGAGTTTAAAAGTTATACAATCTACTCTTTTTAGAGGTTGAGTGAGCAAACTTGGGTGTTTCATATTTAATCATTTTGAAGACTATTGTTCAATGCTGAGGCTAACTCATCTTCGAGCATTTTAACAGAGTTTTCCAAGTGTATATTTTCAGAGTCTGTTACTGATTTCTGCTCTTCCAGCTCTCTTTGTTTCTGTTCCAACCGCTTTACATTTTGAATTTCATCTTTCAGTCGTTGTTTGACATCTTTTAAGCTATTTAACACCATGTCTAGCTCTTCTTTTTGCTTCTCGACTACCTTCTCCAAATGTGTTTTTGCTTCTAAGGCATCCTTCAACGACTTACTCGTTGTACTTGAGGACTGCCCACCCTTGCTCAATTTTCCTAATCGTGAGCATTCTTGCTTGAGTCGTTCCACCTCAGCGTTCGCATGATAGAGCTGTCTCTTGTACTGTTCTTGTATCCGACTGTGCTTTTCGTTCAACAACGTGTACTCGTGTCTCACACTACTAACTTCCGATTTCCTCTCATCTACTGTTTTGACTGCTGATTGATAATCAGAGTTTAATTTTCGGTTGTTCTGAATTAGTTCTTCCATTTTGATGTTAAGTTCAACAATATCTTTCTTTAGATTATCATTCTCTAGTGTGATATGATTAGTCGTCATTAGTTTTGATCGGAGATCTTTGATATCTATAGTAGCTTGATTCAATTTGAGTTCCTGTTGATGGATGATGGACTCTTTTTGTTTTGTAATATCCATAATCTGCTTTGCAAGCTCTACATTTCTCTGTTTGAGTTTAATAATCTCCTCTCGAAGCCTCCGCCATAGTTTCTGACTTACGGAAGCGTTCCCTCCCCCCGATTGGTTTGTAGATGTTACTGACGCACTGACGGAAGTAAGAGGCGGTCTCTTTTTTGCTGGCGTGCTAGTTACGCTGAAGCTTGTTCGTCGATTGATCGTCGTTGAAGTTTGAATCGAGCTGATAGAGGTTAGATCATCAGAGTCAATATTAGATGTGGTACTTCTTGCTGAATTAACTTCGTCCATCAATGCTTCTATATCCGCATTTTGCTGAGCTACAATATCCTCTGCTTTCTTCTCTGACTGCGACAACGCTTCGCTTAGTACCTTAATCTTGAAGTTTGCTTGTGTTAAAAGGTCTTTCAAGCGATCCAATTCTGTGGAAAGCTGTGACTCCGTGACTCTTAATTGGAGAATATCTTGATCTCTGGAGCGAATTTCTTCTTGAAGATGACCTCCGATCGTTTCTTCTTCACCTTGGGCAGTGGGATCCGGATTGAGTATTTGATGGCTGGTTTCCAACTGTGTCTGCAATTCAAGGATTTTCTGGTTTAGCTCGTTGATAACAACAATCCGGGATTCCAGTTCAGTATCGTGAGTGGTTTCTACACGCTTTTCTTGTTCCTGGGACAACAATTCCAATTGAGCTCTCAGTTTCAAGTTGAGAGTGCGTTGCTCTTCAAGGGAAATTAAGGATACCACGTTCTCCTCTTTCTGTTGCTCAAGAGATCGCTTTAAGAGAACTAACTTCTCACTTTCCTGCGAACGGTGGACCTCATACTCGCGAGTCACATACGCTATTTCGTTCTGTGCTTTTTCCAAAGAACTCTCTAATTCTTTCATTCTCTCTGTTTTCTCGTATTGGTTGTCTGTGTTCTTTGTTAATTCAGTGTTTTCTTTCCTCAGGTGTTGAACTAGTTGGGTCAATTCATCTTTTTCTTTTTCCAACTCGGATATCATTAAGTTCTTATCTTCATTATCCTTTTCCAGTTGTTTTTTTGCTCTCTCAATTTGTTCCCTTAATTCTGATAGCATCTTCTCCTTTTTTTGTATTTCACCATACTCTTTTCTCATCTGCTCCAGGGATAATTTCATTGCTTCAAAACTGTTTTCCAGGTTGGCATTCTCGATTCGGAGTGTCTCCAGTTCCATCTCTTTATGTCGAGATGCATCTGAAATTTGAAAGAATTCCTGTTCCTTCTTCTGTACTCTTAACAACAGTTCCTCATTTTCAGATACAAGACTAGACAGCTCGCCTTTTGTATTATTTAATTCAATTTGAAGTTGACCCACTACATCTGATGATCTCTGGGATTGACTTTGTTGTTTCTCAAGATCCATTGAACTTTTGGTCCAATTCATCAGAGCTTCATCTCTTGCTTGAGTCAAAGATTTTATCTCTTGTTTTAATGAGTCAACAAGATGGTTTAAGTCGTTGATACATTTCGATTTTTCGGATATGGTAATCTCGAATTGGTCATTACATTCTTTAAGTGTTTTCACTTCAATCAGGAGCTTTCCTATTGTGTCTGAGTTTTCATTTCTGATGAGTTCTAGTTCTCTCATCTTGCATCTTAATTTTTCATTATCATCTGACCTGTCTCCAATGGCGTCCTCATACTTTCGGTTGTTGTCTTCAAGTTCCTTATTGGACTTCATAAGTTTTTTTTGTTCAACCATCAGACTTTCGTGTTCCCAATTCATCCGAGACAACTTATCTTCGAGGTATTCAATTTGTTGGGTTTGTTCTTTGGATTGTTGTTGTATTTTTGCTTGAACCTCAAGTAACTGTTCACATCGCTCATCTGCACTTAGGCGCTGGGCGACAGAATTTTGAAGTTTTTTCGTTAGTTCAGAGTTAAATTCTCTTGTTTCGTTCAGAAGTCGTTGGAAATCAAGAATCTCATCAGTTGATCGTTCAATATCTTGTTGGAGATCTTCTATTCTGGTTTGTTTTTGCTGAAGCTCTGCTTCAAGCTTATCCACTTCTAGTTGACTATTTGACAGATTCTCCTTTAAACCAGCAATATGGGTGGCTTGATTTTTGAAAGATTCATCTAAATTATCAATAACGGTTTGAAGTTTCGTCGTGAAAATCGTTGCTTCTTCCCCTTGTGTCCTTAGACGCTCCAGTTGATCTCTCAACGAAGTATTTAGTAAGCATTCTTCTTCGAGACGGTCCTGTATCTCGATCTTTTCAGTTGTTAATTGTTCAATAACCTTCTTTAGTTGAGATGTTTCTTCACATTTCTTGTTTGCTTCATCGAATTGCAACTCAACCTGTTTCAACTTATTGGTTAACTCTATTATTTGTTTCTCCTGATCCCGTGACTCTTTCCTCAAACCATCAACGATATCCTTCAATTTCTCTGAATTACTTCTAGAATCCTTCTCTCGCTCAACGATCTCATTCAGTTGTTTTTTCAACAAGGACTCAGTGACATGACACTTATCGAGTTCATTTTGTATTTCTTCTTCTGTTGTAGTCGCTTTCAAATTTTTCTCTCGTAACAGTTGGATCGTCTGATTCAACTCTCCAATTTGGTCCTGAAAATATCTTTCTGTCTCACTTACATGGAGTTTTTGAACTTCCCCTTCTCTCAATCGTCTCGACATTTCGTTCCTTAGGGTATCTACTTCAGAGGTAAGATCGTTGATCTGATTATTTTGTGTCTCAATCTCCTCCCTATGTAAAACGTTAATTCTCTCAATTTCTTTCCTCTGTCTCTCCCTCTCCACATTTGATTCCATCTTGTCGGCTTCAATCTGCCTAATTCTTTCAACCAATTCTTTAACTTCGGTATCCATTCGCTCTAAACGTGCTGTTTTTTCGACTAAATCATGATCCATATCATCTATTATCACATTTTTACTCTGTACCTGTTGCGCATAATATAGTTTCTCTTCTATCAGAGAGGTGATTGTTTCACTTAAGTTTTCTATCGTTGCAGAGTATTGACCCATCGTCTTCTTCATTTCAAGTTTTGATTGATGAGAAGATTCAGGAATAGAAATAAATGGGTGAAGATAACCACAACCACATCTAGCATGAACTACGGTGGATCCGTCCGGAAGGTGCATGAGAAGCTTTGACGCTTCATCTAGTCAACATCATGTCAGTAGAGAGGAAACAGTTAACATCTCCAAGTTGACATACCCTTCAACCTATGGTCAACATCATTTTCTAGGTGATTGTTCATTCTGCAATAATTATGTGAGACCGTAGGGCGTCGGATTCGCGGTAAAATTCTTGCAAAAACCGTTTCGTTTGAGAACATACAGGAAGCAAAATTACTTTTGATGTTATTTATTACATGGTTGGTACAATTATTGACCTATGTTCGTGATATAAATATTCACACTTTCTGTTTCGAACTCTTGGAGTGACCGGAAGTGAGGATTCACTCTTGTCATTTCATACTCTGTGTAATGATCCAATTCAATGTACCTTGAAGGTGCTAACAAGTGAGGTGGTGTCTGATGATGAACGCTCACACTGTCCACATACCATAAATGTCCAGCGGCAGTCATTGGATCGGTACGTGAGTTTGGTGCACCACTGTCCAACCGCACAGAATGAACTTGCATCGCAAACACGACGCCGTCCTTCCTTGGTACAATGATATCCAAGTCCACTTTGCGGAATGGTCTTGCAACAATAGCTGCAAAAATTCTTCTTGACCTTTCTGTGAACCTCACATTGTCTCTGTGCAATATCCTCCCCAGGTTCTCCACATCTCCAAAGATGCAAGTATTGTTTCGTTTGAGTGAATCACTCATCCAAATGAAGCGACCTTCGTGATTCGTAGCAAACAGTTGACTGCACGATTGTTGGAGAAGGCCCACCAGTGGATGAGTCGCCATGAGAGGGTCACTATTCGATGACGACATCATGGACTGATCAGGAGCGACAGCAGATGGATGAAGCTGCTGCTGCTGTTGTCTATGATGGTAGTGAGAATGTACACTACCATTGACTGGCTGTGCTGTTTGTGATGTAGCTGATGGCACATGATACGAAGCAGCAGCAGCATGAGAGTTGTTCACTGAAGGAGAAGGTGCACCTTGGTCGACACTAGCAAACAAATCACTAATGCTCGGAATGGCATCATTGACACCCTTTCTAAGCATGTGTCGGTTTGTGTTGTCATAAGGATTCAAACCCATACTGTGGTGGTTGTTGTTATGGTTAGGACCATGTGGTGACACACGATTGGTACCAGTGTTGGTTGAACCAAAAATGCTATGAATGGAGGTTGGACTAGTCTTGTGAGCCATCTGTTCAAATGATTCGTGTGGCATTGGTGGATAATGCTGTGGTTGTTGTTGTTGTTGTACATGTGCTACGACTAATTCTTGTGGTTGTTGCTTCAATGGCTTTGCAACACTTGTTGTTGGCAGGACATGAGGTGGCAATCGATGGTGAGGTGATGTTGACAAGGATGATGGAGGAGTAGAGGAGGAAGAAACAGAAGCACCCGAAGACCGTCGATTCACTGACTCGCCATTATCACCTGCATCATCATCATTGTCATCGTCATAGTGCTGTTCAGCACCATCTTCACTGTGACTCTCATACAGCTCTTTCTCATCAATGTCAATTGCATCTGTTTCATCATCATCACCCACGCTTCCTCCTGCTCCAATGAGCTCCAAGATACCCTTTCTTTCCTGGTTAATCATGTCAAGCTCTTCCTTCATTTTCTTGAATTGTTCGTACATGCTCTTGCTGCCATTTTGAAGCATGCATCTTCGCTTGTTGAGACTCTTGATCTAAATATTTAGTCATCATAATTACAATAGTAGGCATTGTTGATGTGTGTCAGTTACTGTACTGTAGTCCAAAAAATGAGACAGCGGACAAATGTGACCGTTCACATCGCGCGAAGCAAAAATGGGTTGCTCGGATGAAGTTTCCTTAAAAGAAACATCGCGCTTTCAAATTCCCTTTCTACCCGTGATGGATGCGATTCGCACGGAACAAAAAATTTGAAAAGAAAATCCCTTTCCTCAAAAATGGAACACTAAGGAATTTCTTAAAAAAAGTGGTTGAACTCACCTTCCGATAGGGCCATCGTTTGATGCCGTGTTGTCTGCAGCTTCTCTTGAGCACACTGGCACATATGCCAAGTGCTTTGGCTGCCTCTTCTAACGGCAGATGGAAATGTTGTTGGATTTCATCCTTTGTGACGTTGTATTTCATGATTGGCAATAAAGTAAATTCGTGAGGAAGCCTTTCTTGTTTTTGTTCTTGTTTTGTTGCCTTTTTGTTCTTGTTCAGTTGTTATGGAGCTTTTTCAATTTGACTTGTTAGTTTTCGGTCCGATATCTGAGCTATTTGAAGACGATTTGTTGTTTGTTTCGTTGATTGATTGGTTATGTTATTGGTTTTTGTTTGCTGTCGTCCAATTATTGTTATTGTGCTGTGTGGAGAGATTTGTGACTGCCCGTTGACCTCTTCCTTGCTGAATTCCCAAGTGGTTTAGCTGTTGGTTGTGCTTTTTTTTTATGAGTAGTTTTGTTGGTCTCGGCAGGAGCTGTGTTGTTCCTTTGGCCTCCAATGGTCGCTCGGCCGTGCTCGGGGGTTCGTATCTTTTAGGGTTTTGTGATGAGGGTATGTGGAATTACTCGACCTGGGATTCCTTTGTGCGACAATTTACGTTGGAAAGGTTTACTGCTGGCAATACAATACGACAAGAACAGATTAGAGTAACCAGAATTTACACGGTTAGTCTGATTAGGTTTCGTTATTATTTGATCTTCACTGCACTCACGGTTGCAATTACTTCTTCGTGAAACTGGTCGCCATAGACAGGTCTGATCCAACACGCGTTGGAACGGGAACTTTTAAAGAAGGACAAGGTTAATCACGACCGGATTCACCTTTGTCCGGATGGCCAAAAGCAGAGAAAACTGCTCGGAACGCTCGGAAAAGTCAAAAATTGGCCAAGAGAAACAGAAAAGCTATTTGTGAGCGCAAATTATCAACGGAGGTTTATTTTTCCTTTGACAAACTCGCGATTAAATTTTTGGATTTCATCTGCGAGAAGGATGTTATTGCGACGCAGCTCTTGGAATGCTTTCTGACCAAATACTTGCTTGATGTTACCTTCCCTGATGATGTACAGGATTAATTTTTGTCGTAGCAGCTGCCAGTCGTAGTAATCAGCGTGCTCCAAGACAACGGATACATTTGCGCGATCTATGAAATTCATCAGACAGCTTTCCATTTCCTCCCTGAGTTCCTTGAGACACAGCAGATCCGCAGCTCGGAGCACATCCAAGGCATTATCGGAATTAATCAGTTCTTGATTGAGCTTTCCGGTATAGATAAAGTGAACGATAGCTCTGATTGTTGAGGCATTATCGACTTGATCAAGATTGAGACGAATGACGTTTTGATTGATGGATGAGACCTTTTCGTACAGGAGCACAGAGTTCAAATACTCACTTTGGGCAGCCAAAAGGGCGGCATGACATGGCACAGGATTCGTACTAGTCTCAATGAGGCAGTCATTGTTTGAATGACTCAATAGTTGAACCATACTTGCTTCCAAAGTGTTTTTTGTTGTGACTATCTTTCCAGAGCATAGTTCTTCCAATCGAGTTAGTTGGAGAAGTTTGGCTAACCTTTGCAACTCTTTTTGTTCTTCTTCACTGAGAGGTGCACTGTTCATATCGTTGTTTATCTCCAAATCATAAAAGCCAATATGATCCGTGTAAATGAACTCAACAAGTGAAGTAAATACTCTCTCTGATGTTGATTGGTACTCCTGCTTTAGATTAAACTCAGTCACGTCAGCAATAGTGCCCAGACGGTTACATAGTACTGATGGGAACAATGGACATCGTTGTTCAATCATGTACTCATGAAGATGAACAGAGGTGTTCTCTGAGATGTTCAGTTTCATGTTGTACAGTTCATTCCCGTTGCTGAGCATTTTGAGATTGTTCTTGCTCGTACGTGGTCTAGATTCTACAACTAGCACCTTAAACTCTTCTCCAAAAGATGCACACATGACACTGCTTCCAGTTGATACTGGAGAACATAATTTCACATCCTCTGACGATGGGTTGTCGGATCCCGACGTGTACACAGTACCGTGCTTTGTAACTACCGTAGTGTAATATTTGCTACACTCGACAGTTTCAATAAAGTCAGTCGGATAGCCAAGTACTCGGCGTGGTTTGCATTCATTCAATCTTTGCTCTCTCACTCCTAATTGACCGCAATAGTCACTACCAAACACATACAAAATACCATTCACAGTTAGAGCTGCGGTATGGTACTCACCACAAGAAACAGATTTGATTACAATTTTGTCCTTGTTTTGCAGCTTGCTCCTGTCAAAGTCAGTTATTCTTGTCAGAATTGATATTGAGGAGCATGTTCCAAGGCCACATTGACCATGGGAGTTGTTACCCATCATCCAAAGATTACCGTTCTTATCAAGAACAGCAGTGTGGCTACTTCCAGCAGAGATCGCTGTTATTTGAGACATCGACTGTGATAATTCAATTTCTTGAGGAAATAGGTTGACCTTCATGTTTGGTTGTAAGCGAATAAAATCACCCATTTGACGATTGTCATTTCTACCACACCCAAAGAGCTTTCCTTCTTTCGTTAGAAATACAGTATAGTAATCACCACATGCGACTGAAGTGATATGTGTTGGATTTTCCCAAATAACGGGCTTCATATCGTGGATGTAGTCAGTATCTGTCGATCTACCCAGTTGATTATCAGTGTTACAGCCCATGACAAACACAGTTCCTAAATTGGTTAGAGCAGCAATATGAAGCGTTCCACTCGTAATATCGATCACATGTTCGCCTTTAGTACGCCCCTCAGTCAATTTCTGTATCATATCTTGATCTAACATAAGTCTAGGTTGCTCAACATTACTTGAGAAAATGGAGCCGGATTTTCCCATGCCATACACTGCTCCTTCATTTGTCAGGAAGATACAATGTTTTGACTTGGATACCACTTTTTTGAATGAGTGTCCCACGAGGATGGAGTGTTGATTTTTGAATGGGGTGGACAAGAATCGGACCTCATTTTGAAGTGGCAATACTGGTTGATGTGATTCCTTCTTCTTCTTCCCCTTACTCTTCTTTTTCTTCTTGTTATTCTTTTTGGCTGGCAACAGGAGAACTGGTTCACGTACTTCAATGTTTTGAACATGTCTTAGCTGTGCATTATCTGATTTCTCAGCGATGAATCTCAAAATGGAATCAGAAAACCCAGTGATAGTTATGTTTCGAGGATCAGTTTGTCCTTCATTCATGTTGACTAGAGTGCTGCCAGATCCAAACAAATCTATGCAAATAAATAACATATTGGGGTTCACTTTCTTCCTATACTGAGTAATCATCGATTGAATTACAAAGGAGTCAGTGAATGTATTATCCTTGTCCCATTGCATATCACTCAGGACAACAATTTGATCAACAATGGTCTTCTTGTCAGTGATAGATTTCAGGTAGGCAAGTGGGAACTCTCTAACTGATCCCATCTGTTCTACTCTGCGCAATACCAACTTCATGTTTTCAAGTATATGACCTTGTTTTATCAAACGAGTCATATTCTGGTAATTTGAATCGGGATAGACGAGACTGGGAGAGGAATAGATCATAAACTCGCTCTGTTGACAAACGAAATTACACATCAACCCCAAAAGAACACCAATCTCAATTGCAGAAGTGAAGTTACCAGCTTTGGCTGAAGAGCACACTGAGTTTTTCATGCTTTCTGAGACATCCACAAATATAGCAGTTGTTCCCTGTATCTGCTTGATATTATTAGTAACCGCGTGTTGTACAGCTTTGTCTAATGCCTCTCGATACTCCTTTATCAAATCTTCAGTTGGCATGTTCTCCGGAATGATGATTTTACTGGTTGTGGCCTCCATTTCTGCCAGTTCATCTCTGCTCATCTTCTTATACTTTCGCAATTGTTTCAAGTCAATATCAATGGATTGATAGGCAGAGAAGAAGCGAAATGGAAATTGTTGACTGTGTTTGATCGTATCAGCATCTCTCAATTTGTTGAGGATTACTTGATGATGGGATGTAGAAATGCCAGTCAACAATAAATTCCTCAAATTTCTCAGCATGGCCATGAACGGCAACTTACCAGAATCAATCAGATTCTGCCAAGAAGTGGCATTATTTCCAGTTGCAGACAACTCTGTTTCCCAAGTCACAGGCACAGGTAGTTTCATTCTTGTTCCGACTCGCAGTGGATCAAACTGTCTTAATTCAGTGTCTTTTCTCTTTCCTTTCACTCTCGTCAAAGGAGCCTTATCTAGATTTTGCTTGGTAAACTCTTCTTCTGTTGCTGGATATTTCTTGCCTAGAATACTAAGAACGAATTCAGATGGTTCAGTCATGTGCAACTGACGAATCATCTTTTTCATGCTAAATTGAGGCTTATTGTTAAGTTCTCCTGAAGGCTTCAACTTCTTTGAACCTTGCTCCTTCTTGACAGCTGGTCGTTCAACGTGATCAACACTCTCTTCATCACTATCAATCACCTCTTCACTATCTTCGCTATCGTAATCAATGTCTTGTTGAGGCTGGTCATTCGGGATATCTTCTCCCCCCTGCTCAGCCGAGTCCTCCCAATTTACATTATTTCTGCTATTTCTATTATTAAGAACTCTACTGCCGCCTCTGCCTCTTCCTCTTCCTCTTCCTCTGACAGAACTCATCTCGGGTGTTCTTGAAGATTGCTTAGCCTTACTCTTCCTCTCCTGGAATGTTTTCTTCAAAAACTTACGTTTCATTGATTTTTCCTTGTTATACTTTGCTAATTGATAAACATCAAAATCCAAAAACTTTTCTTTCATAGCCTTTTGCAATACATGGGGAATATCTCTGCCTGGAACGACTTGGTCTTTCAATTCCTTTAATCTATTCTCCATTTCCTTGCTGTTCATCGGTTTCAATAACGTTCTCATCACCCTTGTTTGATCTGGATGATAGGTCATCCATTGTCGCAACAAGTGTCTTCTAATCACGACGTAGAACGAACATACTTCTAACCAGTCTGATGGCAATCGTATCGAACTCAGATAATACTTGACATACTCTTGCTTGCTCTGTGGACAGATGGCTGCCGCTGCCAACAAAAAATTGGCCGTCGATCGAATACCGAGCTCTATTCGAACATAGTGAGCCAACTTCAACACAAATTCGCAATCACGACGCGAAATCTTGAGCACCAAATCGAGCATCTCATGCTTCGCCACATGGTCACCCACCATAAACACCAGATATTGCACGAGAGCTACATACTGGGAGTTGGTGCAGTAGGGGTCACTGCGAGAAGGCAACAGAGAACTAAATGACAAGTCATTAAAAAAGGAGGGTTCACTAATGAGACTGGCACACACTAGATTGAGCAATTTTTGCTTTGGATTCAGAATACGGTATCGACCCTTGGAGCTATTGAATGCTTGCACGGGAGCAGAATTTCTTGAGGGAGCTACTACGTTGCTGTAGAATCCCCAGTCATCCTCATTATTGGTTGCTTCCATGAGTTTGGTCTTTCTTGTTTGGTGGTTGTGCTCTTCTTTCTGTGTGTTGTCTCGTGCGTGTGCTTGTTCGAGATAATCTTCTGTGCTGTGAACTTATCCATGAAGCTTCATGTTCTCAGCACAATGTTTTAGTTTGTCCGATGTCGGGAGACCCACTCGGAGAAAAAAGAAAATGGATATCGCACAACACGCAAACCAAAACAAACAGACAGACAAGACGTAAGAGTACACAATCATGAAGCGCAGATTATTTATCGGACCATTGGTGCACAGCATCTCATCTAAAAAATTAGAAATTCTTCCTCAGGCAGTTCTTGGTGTTGGACTCGATGGAAATATTGAATTCTTGTACAAGACAAAGCAACAATTTGATCAAGCATCAGTCAATGTCACTGATTTTGAGACTGTTGAATTGAAAAAGTCTCAATTTTTGATCCCTGGTTTCGTTGATATTCACACTCATGCTCCACAGTACATTAATTCTGGATTGGGTCTCGATGAAGAGCTTCTCAAGTGGTTAAATGTATATATCTTTCATAGTTTTGATGTGTATTTGCGTGTCATTGTATTTTGCTGCTGTTATTGTTGTTTTTTGTGTCATTCTTTACTTTTTTTTAAATGTAATAAACAGTTTGCAAAGTGTAAAGTTTGCTCTACTTGTTGTTGCTTAATGTTGATTGTGAATAAGTGTCTCACTAACTGATTTTGGTTGTTGAAATGCACGATGCTTGTTTATTGTATTGTATTGTTTGATCTCGAGTAGAAGTACACATTCCCTGCTGAGAGCAAGTTTAGTGATTTGAGTTTTGCTGAAAAGGTTTACACAGCTTCAGTTCATCGTCACTTGAGAAACGGATCCACTACTTGTGTCTATTTTGCTACGATTCACGAGGAAGCTTCCACTCTGTTGGCCAAGATTTGTAACGAAGCAGGACAGAGAGCTTTTGTAGGCAAGGTGAATATGGATATGATGGCACCTGACTTTTACATGGAAACAACACAGAATAGCTTGAGAGACACTGAATCCTTTATTCAGAGAGTTCTGGAACTGTCGGAGAAGTCTGGTCAACCAGGATTGGTTCAACCAATCATTACGCCACGATTCGCTGTCACTTGCTCCACAGAGCTAATGAAGGGTTTGAGTGCTCTAGCTCAAAAATACAATTTGGCCATTCAGTCTCACATTAGTGAGAACAAGGGTGAAATTCAATTGATCAAGAGAATTCATGATGAAAAGACCTATACTCACACCTATGATCAAATGGGTCTGTTGACTGATAAGACCATTATGGCTCATGGCATCTTCTTGACAGAGAACGAATTGAACTTGTTGAAGGAGAGAGGCACTACTATTTGCCATTGTCCTCTGTCCAACTTTAGCTTGTTGAGCGGTGTGGCTGATGTGAGAAGACTGTTAGACAAGGGTGTCAAGGTTGGATTGGGAACTGATGTCAGTGGTGGTTACTCACCATCCATGCTCAATGCCATTCGAAATGCAATCATTGCTTCCTCTGCACAACACTCGCACCACCATCACGATTACAGAAATATGGACGACATGGTCAACCAATTCTTGGCTGATGCAAACAAGGAAGAAGCTCCTGTTGCGCAACAGCAATACAAGGCATTGACCATGGATGAGTTGTTCTATTTGGCCACCATCGGTGGTGCTGCATCTGTTGGTCTTCAGGACAAGGTTGGTAATTTCGAACCAAGCAAGTCATTCGATGCTCTGTTGATTGATGTCAATGCCCAAAACGGACCAATCGACTCATTCCTTGCAGAATACGAAGTCATTTATGATATGCAACCAGAGTTCGCCACAGAAGAAGCCAGGAACTACAAGAAGGTTGTTGATATGTTCGAAAGATTCATGCACTGTGGTGACGACAGAAACATAGAGTCTATCTTTGTGCAAGGCAGACGTGTATAAATGGTGCATTCAAAAGATTTGGTATTCATAATTCTCTGTGTTCCCATCTGATCACATACAAAATCCCGACAACACCTCTTTTGATTTTCCAGTTTCTCGTATAGGGCGGTGTGCTTGTTAATGATGTGTTCCGCGTCGCTCAATTCTCGTCAAAAAGGAATGTGACCCGTGAGACTATGAGCTTTCATATCATCATCAAAAAAAGACTCTGAAGAGAAAAACGATAACAACAACAGGTAGCCATAACGTGTTGAAAAACAACATCACCATCAACACTACAATCAAAAAGAAACCACACTGACTCATGGGCCAAAAGCTTCCAAAGCCCAGGTCAACTGATGCCCATCCAGACAACACCCAACCAACATCCGACTTGAATGATGACACTTCCTGTCAACCATCGCCTCTTTCACTGAGAAAAATCGTTGGTAGAAGCAAAAGCTTTGCACCAATGACGTCCAACACTCGGATAGCTTCTCCCAGGAAACGAGCATCTATACCGACATTAACACCACCGACACCAACAACGGCAGCAACCGAACAATATTTTCAGCGCGTTCTTCAAAAAATTGAGCGGGCTTCGATTTACTCCGACTATACGAGAGAAGAGATGATTCGGTTAGCGAAACGATTGTCAGATCCAAGAAAGCTACGGAAGCATTACTTGAAGACGAATTTTACGAGAGTTGATCCACCCATGCTGGTGCGTACATGTTCATTTTTTTTCATGTTCTTTTTTGTTGTTGTTGAAGATTTTTTGTATTCACTATTTTTTTTTGTTAGAGAGCTCCTGCAAAATCACCTCGTAATTCCCCTCGTTACTCTCCTCGTTTCCCTTTGAATAGTCATCATCACCATCATTCTCATCAGTCCAGTAGTAGTAGTAGTATCAACGGTGGTGATAGCTGTGGAGATCTTAGCTCTATATTTGAAACTGCGATTTCAAACAGTGCCAACCAGAATAACCTTATTCATAACCACCACCTAGAGCTATCATCACCACCTTCTCCTGTGCCTTCATCATCATCGTCGTCATCTTCCTTTTTCTTTCAACCAAGTGATCACTCCATCAAGATCAAGCTCGTCATTTCAGACGCATTCAATTGGACCGTGTCTAGGAAGCTACGTCAGTACATGAGTCCTCTGATTCATCAAAGTTCACAATACAGTCAAGAATATGGTCTCTTTCATTCTGCTGTGCTTGTTGGACCATGGAAGCTTGAATGGCTTAGCTCTGGCCTTTGTATCCCTCGTCGCTGTACCTCTGAAAAAGCGATTCTCACTGTAGATGTTGGAGAAATTGAGGGTTCCGACAGAATTGTAAACTTTGCGCACGAAATTTCAGAGTTTATTGCGGAAATGAACGGGAGCTACAGTTATTCACAAGCACATCGATCAGAGAATCGAATCAATTGCCAACATTTTGTCGATTTGTTCTTTGAGCGTTTTCAATTGCAACCAAAGCATGGTGCTTCATTGGAGAGGTACTTGGATCGGTTGAGGCGAAAGGGTTCTACTGGTATGGTGTTTGAGTATGATGAGGAGTTTGCCTCTCGATTCCACTTGTCCTCGAGCAAGATCAAGTTTAAATCTCATGTGCAGCTCGATTCCTTTGTGGTGCAATTGTTGGCTTCCGATCCGTTCTTGTCTGAGAATTGGCCCAACGAGTACGAACTGCTCAAATCGTTTGATAGAGCCATGTGGATGCGTATGTACTCTGAAGAGCGACACAAAGCGGAGCAACAGCATCAGGAAACAGAGGAATCACAAGGAGCTGAAGCACAATCAAAAAATCATGAGTCTCCAAGAAACAAGAAGAGAAGTCAATCTCAACAATCGGCAGCCAAACGACGAAGCAAGTCTTCTTTGGTTCATCAACCATTGAGCCGTTCGAACAGTACGAGCACTGCGAGCTTTCATTGTGCACATCGGAGTATGGATTCTTCCATGATTAACGATGTAGCATCTTCTTCGAGCAGTACGAGCGAAGGTGATGAACATCATTATGCACCAGATTATTTTTGGGTGGATGAGGATGGTGTTTCTTGTCCGTTTAAGAATCCGAAGCTAACGGGCAGTTATACTCTGCATTATCAATATTTTGATCATCCTGAGTGAGTTGTTTTTTGCTGAAAGATGTGATGGCGAAGGCCTCACTGGATTTTTATTTTGAAGAAAGGCGTGGCTGTAAATATCAGTTGAGCGGCACTTATGTGATGGATTTCGAGCAAGTTGTTTTTTAGAAAAACCTCAAAAAAGACCCGTACTGGGTTTCATTTTGCAAGATGAGTTGATCTTGGTAGTTCGTTGATTATGAGTCCGCAGGGAGAAATCATGGATATGAGCTCGAAAAGAGGCTCATTTTTTAAGATTCTCTGCCTGGGTCATGGGCTCAATATTTACAGACTGGGTAATAAAGGACAAATTAAACCAAAGAAAGTGACGTATTAGTATTGTGTGTCTACGAATTGAGCGCACCAGGAAACAACATCCAACGTTTCCTCCACTGGTTTCCTTGGTTTCTCGTAGTTCGTTTCATATGAGATAAACAAGCGAGGAACCACTAATTTTAAGTCTGCGGCCTCACCATACTCGAGGTCCCATGAAGTTGGATTCACTCTTCCGAAATGTTTTACAAGCAGGGCATACTCAGGATTCTCTGGAGAGTCAATTTTCTTCAATCTGATAATGTCAGAGCGCTCTGATGATGGGTTTCTTCTGGGTGTAGTAAGTGTCGGGAATAGATAGTCATGGTATTGGGGATAGATGAGAGCTAGCTTGTCCAAGAACTTTCTGGGTTTACATTTTGTCTCTGTCAATTTAAAATCATTGTTAGTTAGAAGGGATATGTAAACATGCATAACACAACTTAAATACACACTTTCATACCGCTCTTCAAAGCTTTTATCCACAGACAGGAACGCATACAACTTTGCTGTACTTCCAAAGATATCTTCGCTGTTGTGTACTGTTGTTGGACTCAAATAAACCCTGTTAGATAACACTAACCACAACAACCGGTTAATCTGAAAAGAGATGAAGGGATTAATTTTGTTGACCAGTTTGTTACAGATAGAAGTTGTACATACGGCTTCATCTGACAGTCCACATACTTTGTCTGTCTGAAGACAGCGATTTGTTAATAGTTTCTTTAGAAGACTCAGCTTTGGAACCTCGTTTAGCAAGTCATTTGGAATGTCGTAACTGCGGGACCATTCTTGTTGCTTATCATGATAGATACAGGGAAATGGATCAACCACCCCTTGCTTGTCCGGCCACATGTTCCATAGTATGTATCGCAAGAGATGTTCTTCATGTTTGATATAATGTCTCAGAAGAGAAAATCCAAAGCCAGATTTTCTTGCACGGTTCAAACAGTCCATAATATTTACGAATCCAGGTCTGTACCTCAAAGTGACAGTCCTTCCCGACACCAAACACTTTGAATTGGATGATTGTATCTCTGATTGAACCAATTGCACCATTCTAGAAAGAACACCACGACTAGCGAGGCAACAAATCTCATCGAACATGGCATAGAAATGAGAGTACCTCTTGAAGAATCGACTAATTGCGCCTTGGAGCAACATGGACAAACCAAAATCATTTCTGTTCTGGTTCATGTTCATTGCAACTCTAAGAAGCGACATGGAGTCATTTGCTTCAACATAGAGTGTTCTTTCCTCATTCTTTCTGGGATGTTCGTTGTGTATGGGAGAGTCATCATTCAACCTAGATGGTTGAAACACTTGTACATGCACAGAGCTATCATCTATTTTCTTCTGGAGAAACTCGCTGGGTGAAACTCCCAGATCCAACTTCACATACAGTACAATCTCGCTGCCCTTGTCAATGAATCTTGCACTAAAAAAATTGTCCGATTTTATGGGAAACAATTGTAAAGCTTTCAACGTCAAAAGAATGTGAACAAGTTGTCCCTTGTTGTTTTCAGTGCGGCCAAGCTTACAGGTTGTATTATTCTCCATCATCGCTATTTCCTCTTGTGTCACAACAACACAATCATGCACTCTTTGTTGTAGCACGAGTTGTTTGGCCTCGGATCGCAAGTGGTCAATAAGGGCACAACCGGCATAGATATTTGATTCATGGATAAGGAATGGTTCACTGCCACAGAGAATCTTCTCGATGCACACTCGGGTGCCACAGAAAAAGGGTTCTTCGGGTATCATTTTTTGTCGAATTGTTTGTTTTAAAGCAGCTTTTCAGCTTCGAAAAATTTCGTGAGAGTGTGCTCAGTTGAACTTGATCAGGTTTTGTAACGTGTTACGGGGCGCCGTACAAAAGTTCAAACCCTTGCGCTAACAAATGAGAAAAGAGCTCAAAGAGAGAAGAAGATTCATCAAGAGCGTAATCTCCAACATGTTAAAGCGTTGCACATAAAATTTCACAAATTGTTAGCCATTGTTATGAATGTAATAAGAAGAGAGCTTGTATCTCTCCTGCATGTGCGTATTGTGAAGTGTAGAATTACTCAAAATTGATTTCAGTCTTCTCGAAATACAACCAGCACTGGGTGACAATCTATTTTAATGGGAAGGTTAGTTTCAACTTTGAAAAGAATACATGAAGCTCAACATAAAATACATACCACACTATCTAGAAGAGTGGATCCTAAGGCACCAACAGCCCACGGTAACTTGGACAATATAATATCGGAGCCGGCAGCATTCAGAGCAATTGACACACAAAATATGAAATTGCCTAAAGCAGCCAGTATAAACATCATAACTGATAGTCCATCTGTCGATTTTCTTGTCCAATTCTTTGAGATCTGAGGAATTCTGCTAATGATAGCAAGTACGGCCGCTATCCAACCCAGAACATAACCGCCAATACCTAAACCAGAGTGAATAGGATACAATGGAGGTTGATGAATCGGTTCACTGATTACATTGTTTTCTGTAGTTGCTTGCAAGAGTGATCTGCCTCCAACATGCCTAACGTTGGTTGCGACATTGATCGATTGCATGGTTTTCGTGCCTGCTTGTTGATTGTTCAACAAGACAAATATCACGACTCCACACAGTAAGAGCGACAAGGGCAGAAAAGTGTACAATCGGTTTTGATTTGATTTCTTTCTCTGGCTACCGCTACCAATAAAGGGCGATCCCTCCGAGTTTGAAAAGCTCTGTTCTCGCAGGAACATGAAAGATCGATTGTTTACAGGTGTGGCTTGCGAGGTTAAGGGCGTTCCAACATGGGCTCTCTGATGATCAACCTTCGATTGATAGAAGTTATCTTCTTCCTGTGTGTCATACGCGGTCAGCACCTCAGAATCCGTCTCACTGTACATGCTAAAGAGCGATGATTCTGCATACACCAGCATCAACAATCAAAACGACAACAAACATGAAAAACACTTCACATTAGTACCAACGTGATATTGAAAATCAGAGCAATAAAATTCGTTCCATACCATTTTCACCCCTTCTAGGATCTCTGGCTGCTCCTGAACCTCCCGTCGCTGAAGGCGATTGATAATAAGCATAACCAAAATTTGGGTTCGGTGTGTGCATCCCATTGCCTCTCGTTGGACTAAAATACAAGCTCCGACTTCCAACATTGGTATCCGAATAGTTCTTCACCATGGTACCCACAGAGTTCGATGTCATGACGCGTCGGAGTTTTTGTTCCTTCAACATGGTTTTTCCCTTGTAAAACAACCATTGTAACAATAACGTAATATCCATGATTAAATAAAATATTCCTGAATACAACTACAATGCACAACATTTACAGACAACAGTAAGATTAGTATACAACAACAAAAAGAGGTTAATCAACAACAACAAAGAAAACATAGTAAACATACCTGTGTACCAATGCTATAGATGAAAACAGAGGCAATGACATTGAGAACATCAGACATTAAAAACAGACCCAAAAACAAGCCACTCAATCCACTTGCGTCCTGTCTTCTGATATTGAGAACGACTTGAGGAATTTGTGAGGAGACCCAAACGACCACTGAGCCTATTCCCAACCAAAATCCACCCATTTCCAACCGATTCATCACACATTCACCAAAAACATTGTGAATCCACACGGTGCAGTTACCGTACTCTCTATTGCGATCATTATCATCATCATTGGTGTGATAAATTTGCGCAATCATCGTAGTCAATACACTTTCATTTTTGGCGCCAAAATAAGTATTCAATGAAACGGTTGAATCGGCAGTTTCTCCATGAGTGGGAAATAACAAGAGCAGTACCACGGCGAGTATCACCATCAAATGAAAAAGCGTAGCATTGTTACAGGTCCACCATGATGATGATGCACCAACACGATTATTATGCGTTTTTGAGGATCTTACAATTGCTGTTGTAGTGCTCGTTAAACTGAGACTACAGCTACCACCGTGCATTTTTGTTCAAAATTGATGGATATAGCGATATGGCAAATAAATAATTTAGGTTTCGAGTGTTGCGTTGTTTTTTGCTGCTTTTTGAGGTTGTGATGTCCAATCAGAAGGTTTTTGTGGGGAGAAATTTTTGTTCGTTTTTCACATTTTTCTGCGACCATGCCGCAATTCCCGCACCTGAAGAGCGATATCTTATTCCTATCCTTCACCTTCTAGCTCAGCTAGAAACAGGGATTGCATGTTTGTGTCAATGGAGCTCCGTTCTGTGTGGTTTGAATAGTACTAATTGAAGTGTTTATTCTTTGATGATCTTGTATTCCTCTCTCAGAATATCCAAAGACAATGGTGTCAAAGTGCCTTCTTTTGGAAGATCAGCAGGTGACGAAACACAATAGAACGTGGTGTTGCGAACTAGTTGTTCGTTCCTGAGGATGAAAGCCAGATCCCAATCAGTGAATCCAGGGTATAAGTCATTCTCTATGGCATTCATTCTTTGCTTTTCCTCGGCAGTCCAAGCCGCGTTGAATGCGAGATGAGGAACATGAGCGAACCTTGAAGAAACACTTTCGTCCTCTAGGTCGTTATCCTGTGAAGTCTTATACTTTTGACACATAGAATAGTGGAAGTGGCGAAGATGATTCTCATCTTGAATCATGCGTTCATATCGCTCACGAATCACCTCTATTCTTTCCTTGGTATAGCCACACAGGTTAAAAAAAATGCCATCCTGGAGACCAGCAGTCAAAATACTTCGACCAATTGCGACTGTCCACCATTGAACAAACTCCCTGTACAGAGCGTAGCTCTCGTGATTTGGATCCTCAGCCGCAGCAAACAATACATTGCAGTTGGCGAAGAGAGGCACATTGGGACATGGCTCAACAATGCCATAGTCCTTTCCTGATGGATAAAGATTTTGGTAGCAAACAGAATCGAAATGAAGAGAAAATGGAACGAGAAGATCGTCGTTGAATCCGTGAGCTCTGTTCTCAGATGGATGCTCTTTTGAAAGAGCAAATGAAAAAGGTTTTCCATCGGGTCTGCGAAGGATACCGTCATTTAGGCATCTTTGTGGTACATCTGTCATGGTATTATACTGGTGGGGTTTGGTTTCTTTCAGATTCCACAGGAAAAAGCAATTCGATTTTGAACAACCAAAAGTAAAACTTGAACAACATGTTCGTGCGAACTTCAAGTTGGACAACAAACAAGGTGACTCCGTTCTCGGAGCGAAAAATCCGTTCTGAATTCCACGATGTATTCACACTACAGTGGACAAAATGCGCACAAAGTGTTGGGACACAAGCTTACAATCTTCTGGGAAGATCCGTGAAGTGACACCAAACTTCTGCGCACAATCCCTAGGTCTTTAAAACCTCTGAGGAAAGATAACTCCAACAAACAAAGACAAACATCTAAACATTCATATCTGAGGTACAACATAACACAAAACAAATATTTGAATAGACAAAACAATGAGTACTTTAATAATTGGAGCAACTGGCCAAGTTGGACAACAAACTGTCCTTTCCCTATTGGATCATGGAGCAAGGGATGTGAAATTGTTAGTTCGTAGTGAGGAAAAGGCAAGAGATCTGTTCAAGAACCACGAGAGCAGTGCTGCCTTGCAGTACTTTACTGGAGACTACAAGACAAATCTCAATGAACAAGCATTCGAAAATCTGGAAAGAGTATTCTTTGTGAACCATGAACCTCAATATGACGTATCCATTGTAAAGAAGGCTTTGGAGAAGAATGGCTCTTCCCTCAAACAAGTCGTAAAGCTCAGCGCATACGGTGCATCTTTGGACAATGACTTTGGAGGATTCTTGAGAGGTCACACTGAATCTGAGCACGCAATCTACGAGCTTGCTAAAGAGCATGGTTTTGCCTTCGTGTTCCTGAGACCTACCATGTTCTGTCAAAACTACATTACCTTTGATCTCCAGAGCATCAAGCACACTGGCAAGATCTACAGACCAGGACTCCCCGACAAGATCGATTTCCCATTGACATTTATCGACACCAGAGATATTGGTGAGGCTGCAGCTGTTACATTGACTCAACCAATCGAAAAGACCAGAGATCGAACCTACGTACTCACTGGTCCGGATGTTCTTACACCACAACAGGTCGCAGACCTCTTCACGAAGATTCTCGGAAAACCAATTGAGAATGTTCCATTGGACGATCCTTCCTACTATCGATTGCTCATTGAAGTTGGTACTCCAGAGCATTACGCATTTGGTATGGTGAAGCTCTACCAAATGATCAAGTCTCATCAAATGATCGTGGTGGGTGATTATCAAATCTTGACCGGAAAGGCTCCAAGATCTTTTTCTCAATTTATCGAGGATCACAAAGATCACTTCTTATAAATCTCAACTACAAATTACTCCCAATACAATTCCCTTTCCTTATCATTCCCGCCAAAAAGTAATTTAACCGCCAAAACCAAGCGGATGGAAGTAGAAAACACAGAAAAGACCGTTGAGATCAACAACAATGGGAGATCAACAGAAAATGATCCTGCCATTACCTCAGAGAGATCCTCCTCACCTCCAGTAGAAGTAGCAGAAATGGAAGAATCCACCACTGAACAACAACAACAAGAAGAGGACCCAGACGGAGAAATTAATTTTTATCCATTGTTGACTGTTTTTGAACAAAGGTCAACAGCAGCAACATTGACAGTTGCCCTATTGTTTATTCGAAGGTTTTTGATTGATCAACGGTTTCATTCACTCTTTGACAATAGTCTCTCAGTCATTGACGATTATCATGATATGAGGAACCATGCAAGTGAGAATGGCAACATAGCGTATGATTTGATCGTGAGTGATCAAAGTGGAAAAGTACTCAAAATGACTCTGGATCCCAAATGGAACACTCGTGTGATGAGTGGTGAGATTAGAGAAGGCATTTTGATTCAAATTACGAATTATCGCATGCTTTTTGATGAAATGGTTCAAGGTGGAGGTTCGGGCTTGCTGTTGGTTCATGAATTGAACGAACTTGGAGTGAGTTTGGCTCACCGTCAACCATTGAAGGAATTTTGTGCAGAGTTAAAGTTGAAATTGGAGCTTCAGTGGAGAGAATTATGGTTGAAGCCAGTTGTCAGTGCGAGACAATACTATTTGCCGTTGTGGGATGATGATAATTTTGAATCGTGTGAGAGATTGGAGCGATTGTCAGTTGAACAGCAGGAATCTATTGGAATCGATTGTCAATATCTATCTACTGTCGATAGTGGTACGATGACCCGTCGAGGACTCATCAAGGGAAATTTGATTGGACGAGTTCATAAGAAGACTCAATTGAATTTGTGGCGTGATGAATCGAATGCGTTTCCCTTTAGTTTTATGATTCTTTTGGTGGACGAATCGTTGCCAAAGGGAGTGCCGGTCATTGTGTGGAATCGATTCGCATTGAACTATTATCGCGATATCAATGTAGGAGATGTTTTATTGATTATTGATTACGAGTTGAAACCAATATCGGAATCAGATCGTTATTTCTTACCGATGGAGCACTCGAATGTCAAGGTGTCCGTGAATCCTCACAAAACAAAATTGTATCAGATAGAAGATGCTACGACAGAGTTTGCGGCGTTAGACTTTCGATTGGTTTCCATGAAAGAGCTGCATCGTTGTGTAGATGGCACGCTGGTCAATGTAGCTGGCGTAGTGGTTCGAGTGAGTATGTTCCTTCGGGAGCGTGTTCACTTTGATAACGAGATGAGTCACATTCGCCCCAGATACACACAGTTCCGCTATGTAACATTATTGGATCAATCACTGAAATATGTTCATTGTAAGCTTTATACAAACTCGAGAAAAGATCAATTAGATGACATTGAAGTTGGGCGCATTATGGTTTTAACAGACATGCTCGTAGTGAGTGCTTGTCCTTCGTCATGGATATCTCAGAGAGAATTTTTGCTGCAAACAACATTTGTTTCTTCAATTTCAATCGAGGACGAGCTATTGTCACTGTATTCTCAGGAAACGAAGGGTTATATTCAATCATTGCACTCATTTGTTGCCAATCAGCAAGAACGAATTGATAAATTGATTGAATATGGAACAATGAGTTATTTTGCTCCTCATCTCAAGGTGCCGACCTTTCAACTGTATCAGCAACTGTATCCAAAGATTAATTTGGAGTACTTCCGGACTCTTTGTAGTATCAAAGAAAACATGCAACACATGGAAACAAAGATGGTTGCCGTTCAAGCGAATATAGTATCACTGAGTCGCGTTGGAATGAAGAAACGAAAACGTCAAGCGAACGAGAAGCAGAGCAAACGCAAAAAGCAGCTCGATATGGATCCAATCACCCAATCGCAATCGCAAAGTGATGATGAGGAAGAAGAATTAGAGATGGAGGACGACAGTACTTCACCTGAAGAGTATAGTGATTATATCTCATATTCTGTGCTACTCACCGACATGAACAATACGAGTACACTTGCATTAGAATTGTACTTGTGGAAGTTTGACACCTTCCATCAAGTTAACGAACTTTCCGAGGAGGAATACTCGAGTCATGAGCGATTATCTCTTTGCAAGTTCTTTGCCATAACAATGCCAGAACTTTCCACGAATGACAACGATGAACAAACAAAGGATGTCGTAGCTACAATTTCTGAAAGTCTGAAAGACAAATTATTTATTTTCTCTATTCAAGCGGTTAGAATCACTGATCAAGTTCACTATTTATTGTCACAGAGTTTCCCTGTCAAATAAATACTAGTTTTACCATGGACTTTCAAGTGTTGTGAATTGACACCACCGTGAAGCCTTCAAGTATTGAATGAGTAGCTTCATAGACTCCATGGAAGTAAACCGCTCCAGAGTTGAGAACAAATGACCAACCACATATCTGTTTTGATCCTGTTCGATAGCTCTTTGGACCGATGGGAGAGCACTATTCGCACCAGCTCCTATCCGTGCTAAAGATATAGCTGCGGTGAACCTAATCTGCTCATTATTGTCAAACAACAAATCAGATAAGCGTTCCACAACCAACGAGAGCAATTCATCGCCCTCATCAACGTTGCAAAATATTGTTCCGAGAGCTTCAGTGAAGTACAGACGCACATTAACATCGGAAGTCACTACCTTCCACTTGAGGAGATATCTAATCAACTGATCCAATTCCTTTTCGTTCAACTCTTGTCTTACTAGTGGACCCCATTCTGAGAATACGAACATTGCTGCCGAACGGACAAGTTGCGACTGACCTGTTTTAGGTCCCTTTTGGAAAACTGACATCATCTCCTTCACACATTCTCTTGATCTACAAGCTACGAGTCCATGAGCAGCATTGATACAAACTTGGTCACTTGGCGAGTACAATCGTGAAATCAATTGTTGATAATTTCCTTTGAGTCCCAACGAGTATACTGTTGCGAATCGATTCAGCTCTGATGGACTGTTAATATCCAATACCAACTCTGAAGAGTCATTCTTGTCTTCTACGATAAAAGGAATGTTATTGATCCAATTCCAAATGGCTCGTGCAGGAGGATCCAACTCTTCATTATACTTGAAATCATCCAACTGTACATCTTCATAGCTCGGAACATGCTCTGGTATCGTTTCATCATCCATACTCGGTTCCACAATTCTTCTGAATTGAAATTTGTACATTTGTCTCTCGTGTGCGTCGTTTCTTGTTCCCCTATGTACCAAATCATAGTGTATCAACAAAATGGATCCTGCTTCACACTCCAAATATCTGTCGGTGTCTTCTCTCCACTTCTTATCAGCCCATTCATTTATAAACTGTTCTTCACTGCTGTTCTGAGGCTTAAACTTCTTTGGATCAATGGAGCAGTAATGTGTGCCTCTTCTCAGTGCAGTAGGACCCATGTCCAATGTTGTTTTTTGCGGATAGTACATGAGCATCACATTTCGAACTTGATTATGTCTCAAGGGTCTGCTATAACCAAAGAACGAGTCCTTGTGCCACAATTGATCTTTTTGTCCCTTGAGAGTTTTATGCGGGAAGCGATGTGGCTGCATTTGATAGTCCTTACCTAACAGTCGACCCAGAACAGATACGACTCTTGCATCTGAGAAGAGATGATTCAATTGAGGGATTCGAGGTAGGATATTGTTGCCTGGATTGCCCTCAGATTGAATCACATGAGAAGCATATTGGAACAAGTCAGCGTGCCACTGTGCATCCATTCCTAGTTCCGTTGGTGGGATCACCAGATAACCATCGATTAAGAATCGTTTCAGATCAGAGTCTGACAGGGCAACAATTCGATTGACCTCAGATGCAGATTGCTGTTTGGAGAGTATAGGAGGATTGACCTGACTGTTTTCTCTTGAGGTTTTCCTTGTGTGAAGCTTTTTCGTCATCTTTGACACGTCGTTTGTTATGTTTGTGTTTTTTATTCCTTGGAGTTCCGTTTGGCTCAGTTCTGAACTTGTTTTATTCCTGCGCGCAGAAAGCTGCCACAGGAACTTCAACATGGAAATACACTCAGGTTGTATGAGCAATTGAACCGCCAAAAACTCATCGTTTTCCTCCTCTAGAGAGACTCTTGCAAAACTCGCGAGCCTTTTACAGGTTTGTTCTTGACCAACTATGGTTGCATTTTCCACGTCGGCATTATTGCAGATCGTGGAAATTTTTTCCCCATGCATTTTTCAGTCTCGACAAGAAACTCCAACAAGCAGTGAAACCCTCAAAGAGACATGATTCAGCATCAAGCTCAACAACTTAGATCTCTCATCCTCCTCCGACGTCGTTCCATCACCCAACATGTCACATGCTACTATACTCATCGACGATGCATGAGCCATCAACAACCACCACAGTACAATCAACGTCATCAACAACAACAACAATACAAGAAACATCATCATCATCATCAGGATACGGGAGGATATTTGGACTCTTTTTTTCCAGTAGAAGATGACAATCAAGTGTTGTTGGGCGATCCATCTTCTTCTTCTTCTCATCATCTCTCACAACAACAACAACAAGTGAAACATCATCAAAAACATCAATTATACAATACTCTATCAAATGACAATGTTCACACAAGGATGAAAAAACAACAACAACAACAACATGAAGAACAAGTAGTAGAAGAACAACAACAGAGAATCATAGTAGACGTGTCAAATTTGGATGAAATGATTGATCATGTTCAATTCTTTGCAAAGACCAATCAAGTCACTGATTGTGTATACTACTTGGTCATCATGTTTGAACAGTTTGGTTCATCATCATCATCACAAAAATTGAAACAAGTGGCCATTTCATGCTTTATTGATTTGCTGTATTTTGCACAGAGGAAAAAAACAAGGTTCGGTGAAGAGTTACGATGGAATCGCAACAAGAAACCATTGTTGTTATTACAGCAGCAACAACAACAAGACATTGCCAATCAAAAATCATCATCATCATCGTCATCGTCATTGAATAAGAATGATGATGAGAAAAAAGAGTATGGAGCACTGTATTGGTTGCTTGATTTGGCAACGAATCCACAGTACAAGAATGCTCTCTCTTCAATCAATCAAGAGGAGAGTGATGGCCTGGAACAGATGATGACGACAAATCAAGAGGAGAGTTTGGATGAGGAAGTGAGACGTCATCTATTGGAATTGTCATTGCAATCATCATCATTGTCATCCTCTACGCATCATACAGTCACTACAGCAATGGCAACAACAGAAACAACAGAAACAGCATCTGCTGATGACGATTCGATTTGGAAACAACTCCGACGACAAAATTACTTGTTAATATTTGGATTTTGTGTCCAGTATGATTTATTGAGGGCGTCACGTGCCTTGTTGATTCAATTATTGATTGCATCGTTTCACGTACAATCCAATGAACAATTGTTTTATGCGAGTGAGATGAATCGACATTATGTGAATGAAATTATGGCAATTGCTGATTTAAATGGTGATAAGGAGGGCATTTTGAGTGTGCTGGCACCAGTTGTGGAACACTTGTTGGACAATTTGTTGTTTGAGAGAGCGACATATTTTTTTAAACTGTTGTTGTCTCACTTGTCATGTGATGATGAACATCAGGAACGAATTTTAAAGTTGGTCATGTGGAGTGGCGCAGGAGAGCGTGATCATTTATGTCTCAGCTTTTTAAGAGCTGCTGACAGTGTATATGGATTCACTTCGTTGGATTTGGATCGTATTGTTCGCATGAGAATTGATCGATCAAGGCCTCTCTCAGCAGTGACTCTTGTTGTTGAAATGTTGAGAGACAATTTTATTTTGTCAATGCCTATTTATATGGAAGTGCTCGATGATTTAACAAGGTACATGAGCGATGTTTCACTGAATTATCACTTGGTAAGTCATAGTGAACTCTCTCAAAAAACCATGCTTGTCATTCCGGCAATGGATCTGATTGAAATTTGCATGAGATCAGACTATGAGGAATTGCAAGATGTTCAATTCAAAATTGCCTTGCTGCGGTTGGCTGCAGAGCTTGGTCAAACAGAGAATTCGGTGACATTGTACAAACATATTGTGGCTCAGTCTCAAGCGGACTTGGGACTCGTTGCTATTGTGCTACGTTCCATGCAGAGATGTGGCATGTTCTATCGTGGTGAATTTTCTCTCGCATGTAAATACATGAGTCAGGTACAGTCAGAAAGTGGTATCAAGCCCAACGTTGATCTATTGAATGGTATGATCTCGTGCTCACACAATGCCTACAAGAGCTTTGATCTTTTAGATGTTTTTATGGAGGAGTTTGGGGTCTATCCAAACCTAGGCACATTCTCTGTGATCATCAAAGGTGCAGATAGTTTTGAGAGGTCACTCTTCTTTTTGACAAAGATGCAAGATTATGGTGTAGAACCGAATGTTGCCATTTTTGAGCTTCTCGCGTCCATGTGTCTCAACAAATCCAATGCGTACAAGCTGTTACGTCAAATGAGGGAGTATCAAGTGCAACCAAACGAGCAAATATTGGGTGTGATATCGAGACGAATTCAGAGAGTTGACACTGAGGGAGAAACAGATTCATCGTAAAAAACGTGCTTCAAGTAAATCTCCAGAATTGAATGACCAGTGGCAGCAGACTACGAATGGAGAGACGAACGAAAAATAGTTTTGACCTCTCAAACGAATAAATGTTTTGATTAGGTCCAATTTCGTCTTGGTATGACGATGGAGCTGTCTCTGATTTATCAAGAGTGTTGTTAAATTGTTTTAATGCCTAATCTATCCCCAATCGCAACTTTAACTTCGAAAGTTTCATTTTTTGTCGTTTCGTGGAGGTTGACCGAGCGTTAACTTCTTCGGGTTTTCTCTTGGGCTTTGGAGGCGAAGCGGGTGTCATCTTATTACACACGCTAGTTGTGTATAATTTTATACATGTTGTTTACAAACGTTTATTTCGATACTGTTATTTTGCGGCTGCCAATCCCTCATCCAAACCACCAACATCAGCCAGTTCATAAGTTGACACCCGTATCTGCTTGTAGCGGGTGTATTCAGCAGTATCAACGAACCGAGTAAATGTGTCAGCTATGTTGGACATTTTCTCGTTATACAGTGATTTTAGAACTGACTCGGCATCTTCAGCGGACAAATGATTATTCTTCATCGCCTTTTGAATCAATCTCTTCGCTGTGTTCGGCACATTGCACTCATAGGCACAACCTGACTCAAGGAACTCTGAATAAATTTCATTCATCGTATCAACTCTCTGTTGGGTGAAGATGATCATCGAATCAGAACGAACTTCTTCTAACTTCTTCCAAAGGAGTACATTCTCCAATGCAAATTCTTTTGCAGCAAATGGAGCAAACATCTTGTATCCGAGTTCATTCCTCAATATATCCAAGAGCTCAGCCTCAACTGAGCTGGTACCGCTCTTAATATCTTTGAGTAACTCTCTCATTTCGGACACTCGTTGATACACTTCGAGAGATGATTGATAATTGATAAGACTGGCGAGCAAGGTGAAACCTCCGAAAGCATTCATTCTGAACAAAATATACAACATATCGAATATGAACTCTCCAATCTTGAGAGGTGAGTTTGGTTGAGCTGATGAATCCAATCGATCAGCAATACCAAATATGTAGGAGATAATCATCATTGTCATTGCCAATGCCATGAATATGGATTCAGATCTGAACAATAATGGATCATCTTTGGAGAAATGTGTGAAGAATGTGGTTGTCACTGACCGTAGAGCACCAAGACCCACAGAAATCTCTTCTTGGTGTTTCTTTTCGTGGCCATTTCCAACATACACCCTTCTACCCATGACCACAGTGAGATCCCAGAGTAGTGCACCAATGATCAACACTGCAAAACAGAATGACATGATTGAGAATGATAGAGCATTGATGATAGAAGCAACATTGGGTACGATGACTCTCGTTGGTTCCAAAATTGACAAGATGACGAAGTAAGCACATGAAATGACAAACACTGTGATGCCCAGAGCAACATAAACAAGTTTCGATGAAATCAATCTCAATATCCTCATGTACTTCTTGGCTGATTTGTCATTGCTTTCTTTTGCCATGATCGAATACAAGTGCTTCAAAAAGAAGAATCGAATCATCTGCCACAAATAAATGAACAATGACAAAAGAACAAGTGGATTAACAATTGTCAATATCAAATATGCCAAGTTGTTCACTCCTTTGAAGTCTTTTGAACTGTTCGCTGATATCAATAATGAGTTTCTGATGATTCCATTCAATACGCACTCAATTAGAATGGCTCCAAGTCCAATCAATGGAGCCAGAAATCTTGACTTGATTGGTTGAGTGTTTCGCCACCAAATTGACATTACGATCAACACAAATGATATCAGAGCAAATATCGAATACATGATGATCCATGCAATATACAGTCCATCAGATGCCTTGTTAGGTTTCTTGGGATCATAGATGATCATTGATGTGAAACTTGTTGTGTGATTGCAATGACACACAATGTTTAAGTCGTCGAATTGAGCAAGCCAACAACCATCTGTTTGCCAAGTGTTGTTACTCGTTTCATCCAAGTATCGACATTCAAATACATAATCCAGTGGCAATACACTTGCATTGTCTCTCCTTAACACAATTTCAATTGGCTTCGTTAAGTTGACAAGCTTCACCTTCTCATTCATGTTCAAAATCTTGAAGATGACGATTGGTGAAGAGATATTCTGCCCATTATTTGACATTGCAAAAGGATTCATCTCTGCATTGAAACTGACTGATTGCACTGTGAAAGTACTAATATCATCCAGTGAATCGATATCATCAGGAATCATCACTGAAGCAAGTGAATTTGAAATGGAAGCATTGCGAAGTGTCGATGCAGTATCAACTCGCACACTCACATCAAATGCATCTGTTGAAACAACAGTTTCATCCTCCAACACTAATTTGTCTCTTCCAATCAAGGTAACAAGTTGGGAAATGATATCCAGAGTCTTATTACTCAAACTGATAATTTGACCACTATAAATGTTGGATATGGCAGATGCCAATTGCTGCGTGTCATTTGAACCAAGAGAAATATCAGAAGTCAAGCAACCATCAACAGCTATGTTCAGAATTGTCATTGACTTCTCAGCTGTTGAGAGTGAAAACAGAGAGTTGAAACTTGACATCACATTAACAGTATTAATCTTTGAGACGACAAACTGCTCAGTGATGGAATCATTGCTGTTTTGAATCTCTTCCAAGGTATTGGTCAACATAAAATCAACAATTCCAGAGTAAATATTTGTCATTTGTTGCATCGGAACAGTGTTATTGTTGCTAAGACGACCAACCGTTGCAGCAACAATGTTCAACACTGATTCACCATTGTCTGTTCTGTTATCTGAGTTCAAACTTTGCAATAATAACTCAGCTTGTTTGAGTTGCTCAATCGCACTCGCTTCAGAGCTGACAGGAATTGAAAACTCTGTCAATGATTCTCCTCCTTGTGAATTCTGAACTGTGCATCGAACTCTCAGATGAGAGCCGAAAGTAGGAAGCGCAGTACTTACAGTGCTGTAAATGGAGAAACCTTTCAGCGCCACAAATCTCTGAAGTACTTCATTGAAATAATCAAACGAGTAATACAATGGATACACTTCCAGAATGTCAGTTGCATTGATTGATATCGTAAACAATGTTGAGAGAGCATTTCCACTCACTGGATCAAATGTGAAACCTTCAATTGTTGGTGGAGATGATGTTCTTGAAGTGATAGAAGCATAGGAAATAAGTTGGCCGAATGCAACATTGAGATAATGGGCTCTAATCATGAAAGTATAACTGGTGTTGTACTTGAGCATGTTTTCTGGGAGAACCAAGGGAAGGAGATTTGAATAAGTTCGAATGAAAGTGAAGCTTTGAGAGGAATCTGCTCTGATTGACCATTCATATTCAACATCAGAACCAGCAATTAAGTTTGAAACATTGGCAGATATTCTCAAAGTTTTGAGTGGATTCAGAATGGTTGGCACAACACTTGAGATCTTTAACACTGGAATCACACTTTCTCGACTGACGATCTGAATTGTAATACTTGTATTGCCAACTCGATTGGCCACAGAGGGATTTGGAGTGTACATCAATGATACTGTGTAATTGCCTGGACCTTCGTCTAGCATCGTTGTGACCCCAGAAGCAAGTTGTTTGGAACATGAATCACAACTCCACTTATAAGTCGCTCCAGTCATAGAACGATAAAGTGGATCGCTACTCTGACGAGCATCCAACACAATCTGACTTCCAGCCAACACCATTCGACTTCCTCCACTGATGATAGCGTTTGGTTTGGTTTCTATCATTGTCACAGGAACTGATCGAGTGGCTTCCAAATGATCAGAAACAATCTGAAGAGAAATGTTCCGAGCAGCTTTCGCAGTGAATGTTAAGTGATTCAATGTTGTGGATGAATATGGTTGACCTTGAATGAGCCAAGTCTTTTTGATGTTCATCAAACAACTTGGAATTTCAGTTAGATAGGCAACGAGAGACAAAGAACCAGAGTCTTTGACAGACAAGGTTCCTGCTCCTGGCAATTCTATTTTGGCAATTGCTTTTCGTCGATAGAATGCTAATGAGTTTGATGCTCCTAGTTGATTCCCTTGAAGATCATGAATGAACAATGATATCGTCACATTTTCATTCGAGGGAATAAACTGATTGGGAACAACCAACGTTTTGTTGCTTTCGTTGGCCAAGTATTGAGTCATATTCTGGGAGGGTGTATTCGTTGCTGAGGCCAGCCAAACATATCTCCTTCCATTCATATCATTGTTGCTCTGAATAGATTGAATCACAATATCTTCACAAGGGTCTATCATTGAGTGATTGGAGTTGATCAAAACCTCCAGTATTTCAGTATTGCATTTAAAACCAGCGTATCCCCATTCACATTGACATGTATCAGTGGCAACACAACTTCCATGACCTGAACATACAGCACCACTATTGAAGTCCATTCCAAAACAATTAGATTTGTTGCATCTAGAATTAAATATTAATGAGTTCGATTCTCCTAGTTGATTCCCTTGAAGATCGTAAATAAACAATGATATCGTCACATTATCATTCGAGGGAATAAACTGATTGGAAATAATCAAAGTTTTGTTTTGTTGGTTGAGTAAATAATCTGTGATGTTCCCAGAAGATGTTGTTGTTGATGCCTGCCAAACATATTTCCTTCCACTCATATCATTGTTGCTCTGAATAGATTGAATCACAATGTCTTCACAAGGATCTATTATTGATTGATTGGAGCTGATCAACAACTGTAAACTTTCAATGCCACAATCAAAATCTATATATCCCCATTCACATTGACATGTATCAGTGGCAACACAACTTCCATGACCTGAACATACAGCACTGTTATTAAAATCTATTCCAAAACAATACAACTTTGTACAATTGGAATTCAATGTTAATGAGTTCGATGATCCCAATTGATTCCCTTGAAGATCATAAATGAACAAGGTTACTGTCACATTTTCATTCGAAGGAATGTACTGATTGGGAATGATCAGAGTTTTGTTTTGTTGATTGAATAAATACTCTGTGATGTTCTGAGAGGATGTAGTTAGTGCTGAGGCCAGCCAAACATATCTCCTTCCACTCATATCATTGTTGCTCTGAATAGATTGAATCACAATATCTTCACAGGGATCTATCATTGAGTGATTGGAGTTGATCAAAACCTCCAGTATTTCCGTATTGCATTTAAAACCAGTGTATCCCCATTCACATTGACATGATTGAGATGCAACACACTTTCCATGACCTGAACAAACAGCACTGTTGTTGAAAGCCACTCCAAAACAAGAAAACTTGTCACAACTGAAACCACTGTATCCTGATTCACAAACACATGTGCTCATGTCAACACATGTTCCGTGACTCGAACAATTGGTGTTTGCATTTTCTTTCACACTACATATTGGAGGTGCAGCAGATGAGCAATTCAAAGTTAAGAGGCGTGAATCTGAAATAATGCTCGTTTCAATCTGAAGAAAAGCACTCAATCTCAATGCCACACTGCTCTGCAAAGGATATGGTTGATTGAGATTGAAACTGTCACAATCAAGTTGTTCGTCGAACCACCAACCTGATTGAGTTTGAGTGGCACATGAATTGTTTGAAACATCTGTGTATGAGAATGGAATTCCATCCAATATAAAATCAGGATAGGAGTATGGTGGAAATAGAGATCGAAAGTCAATGGTATAGTTGTTCAGACTTGATCCAACAGATATGTAAGCAGTTTTCAATTCAGGAGTTGATGAAGTTGTGATTGTGTCAAAATACACTTCTGCTCCCATCGAAGTCAGTGTGTGAAGCTTCTTCAATCCCACGAAAAACTCGGCATCCAACAAACCAAAGCCATCTTCATATTCAGACTTGGTTCTGCTGAATGATGTCAATCCATTGTATCGTTTGTGAACAACAATCGACTGTCTCTCTGTGTTGCAAACAACCAGCATCGAATCACAAGTCGTTGGTTGAATCTCATAAACACCAAATGGAGCTCTCGGCCACAAAGAAACAACATCAGAGCAATTTCGAACAGTCACATTGAACAAGGGAACATGAACTGGATTCGAGGAAGCGTCCAAGTAAGGGAAGGGGAGAACACTGTCGGTTCCGTTCGTTAGTGAATCGAGACTTGCTACTCCCGCGAGGAGTAAGATTTCAGATTTTGTGAACACTCCCCAATTGTTGAATTGAGCATTAAGTACAGGTGGAGTATTGGGATTGGCATATTGCAATACAGTCCCGAGTCCCTGCTGTAAAAAAGAATTTCTTCTGATTTTGAGAGGGTTTTGCACTTCAAGCAAACCTTGTGAAGAGTTTCCTCTCAGTTCGTTCCAACTGAATTCGATTGAATCCGGACAATTGGTCGTATTCAAGCGAACAGGCATTTCATTGTCTAATATTTTGTTACTGGAAATCGATGTTTGCCCATTACAATCAGCAGCAAAGAAGTGCAAAGGAGAGACAGTAACTGTGCTCTCAATTACATTATTAGATACATCAAGATAACCTCTGCTGCCTTTTTGGATATTCATTGTTGCTTTCGTGAGAGTGTTGTTCTGTATTAACATCCTTCCATCCAAACCGGTTACATTCAACAGAGAAAATTGTCCAATACTTATAGCTTCAAACTGCGAATACGAAGCGATAAATCGATTACTATCAATTGATACGGATCTTACTGCATCCGATCTCACTACCACACCTCTTTGAGAGTCAATAATACTGTTCAATGAGAATTTAAGCTCCTCAAACGTAAAGTTTTTTGTGTTGACATATTCTGCTGCAATGCTCACTCCTGAGAATGTATTATTGATAATATCCATGGTCACCAATATGTTCGAAGAATCATCCTGTAAAACAACTATCCCATCAAAATAATTGGAGGAATTTGCCAGGAATGAACTGTACATGACAGATAGACCTCCAACATTGTGACCCATCAAACACCCCAAGCCCATACCGCAATAAGAGAATGTGGTATGATTCACATGAGCTGTGCCACCATCGATCACCAATGTCAGTCTTTGAACATCTGCATAACTCAAGTTAATCTCTGAATTTGAATCAACTGTGATGTTTCTGAAACGCTCTTGCAAGCAATGCACATTGGCCACAGAAATATCAGTTGTTCCAATTGCATCCAATCTCCCATCTTCCAAGTGAAGGTTCTCATAAATTTGCATTGTACCGAAAACAGTCAACGAAGATCTCACAATCAATTCAGACCGAATATGATATTCAAACTCAGGAGAAAACACATTGTCTTCCAACATGAATGGAAAATCAATGTAAATCTTGGGTGTGATCACAGATTGAAGTGATGTTGTCATCCGAGCAAACATCATGTTCTGTTTCTCATTCAACAATGCAATATTTTCACCCCAGACCCTGTTGCCACAATCTGAGTGAGCAACAAATATAAAGTCAAATTCGTCAAAAATAATGAGAGCAACACCCTTGTTGATTCCATCTCCATGAAACACATCAACACTCTCAACTGCAAATGAACTATTAAACTGAATGATGAATCCCATTGAACTGTTTGCAGCGGCTGATAGAAGTCTTCCATTCACTTCAACTGAACCAAAAATCTCACCAGTGACTAAATAATGTGGTGGTGATTGGATCGCACTTCGAATAACCATTATCGGCTGATCCCACCGTCGACAGAAGGGATTTAACATTTGACACAGCTCCAGCACCAAAAATGTCAAACGACTTGATTGAAGCATCTTCGTCTGGAAAGAAAAAACCGCCAGTGTGGAAAGGATCACGAGAAGGGGGATAGCCATATGTCGTTTTAGGATGCAGATAGCGCCATGACCAAAAAGTACTTTGATATTTGGCGACAAATGCAGTTTGCTGAGTTATGGCTGGCGTGGATTGGGGTGAGAATTGCACTGATCCTTCGATAACACCAGCTACGATATAACTGCTAGTTAAATCTTGCAGTGAATAGCCAGCGTTAATTCCTATCGCAAGCGTACTTTGTCCAAATATAACAGTCTGAGGATTTACCACCTTCTGACACGATACAAATACACTGGTGAATGTTGTATGGGTATCATCAATATAACCCATATATCCAGTGAAACAGACCTTGCCAGAGTTCTCATGAACAATATCAAAAATCTTTGCAATTGTATTGTTGAATGGATTCGGATTGACTGTTCTGATACATCCCAACAGATTTCCATCATAGTCCAATTGACATGCAGTTGCCTCACTCGAAAGTGAGCCTTCCATTTGGGTGAAACCACCAATGAACAACATCTGTGTGAAGCCACCATCCTGTGACAAAGTTGCACTTGTGGGATGAAATCCCTTTGTCAATGTTTCATTGATCAGAGCCTTGTACCACACCAAAGTACCATTACCCGTGTACTTCATGATGCCACATGGATATGTTCCATTTTGAGACAAAGGAGAAGAAGGACTCAATTCACCAATCATGAACACACTATCATAAGTCGCATCACTATCACTGTCTTTGACTGTGAATTCATTGTCACCACCTGCGAAATTGAAGTAGCGTGCCTGAAGCTGCGCACGAACACTCAAGTGTGACAACTGTGACAAAAAGAAGAGCGTTAAGAGGAGGAAACAACAATGCAGTAAAAGCGCATCCTGTGTCTTCATCTCGAGATGTCCTTGAAGATGGTATCCCAAGTATTGTTGAGCAGTCTTGATCGGTCTGTTGTTTTGGGGAGGAGGATTGGTTAAAAGATGTCTGATCTGTTGCCCAAGAGAGGAAAACCAAACAACGACATCAAATGTCGCGCGAAAAAAGCGCTCTTTCTTTGAGGAACGTTACGATTCAAACGACCTGGAGGATTTTTTCACACGGAAGTTTGAATATCAACATCTCCCAACATGATGATTTTTGTTGCCATGATTTTTCACATAGTATGGTACATACATCACTGTTCATACATAATCTCGCGAGGTCACTAGATATTGATGTATGGTTGATACGATCTCAAATGATATAGTGAATTGGCCAGTGATGCTCAGTCAAACATATCATAACGATAGATATTCATGTTGGTGTTCACTGTGCACTTGTACGATGTTGTCTTGTTTCGTTGAAGGATGCAAAATCAAAAAACAGTACATGATGATGATTGATGATGATGTTCGTGTATTTCATACACTCCATTCTGGTTGACAAATTATCGGTGAATTAAGGTTGGGAGAATAATTATATCTGTTTTCTGGGACAGAATTCAACATATGTCGAGGATTGCTGAAAAACCAACCAAAAAATGAACTCAGAAGCTTTAACAATAACACTTGCAAATAATAGAGTTTTGGAAGAGCTTCAATTAAATAGCGACATTACAAACATTGAGAGAACCGATATGTTCTCAAGACTCAAGGATGACGCTGACGCTCAGAAAACTTTTTGGGATACTCTGGCCAAGGATAGACAAAACATACGAATACCTCATGAGAATCAACAAATTGAAGAAATGATTCTTTTCTCTAAAAGTCAAGTTCTCACTTCGATATATAAATCAATGAGGAGATACACTCCCTATGACGATTTTGTAAAAACAAATTTAGTACATATGCCCTTGTCAATTTGGAACCATTTGTTCAAAAGACTCACCATTCATGAGGACGTAAGAAAAATACCCGTGGGACAGAGAGATTGATTCGAAATTACGCAGAATTTAGAGCCATAGGTAGACTATCCAGCAAGAGTTTGGAAGGATGGAAGGACTTCGCTTCCCAAAGCACCATCATTATTTACTATCACGAACAACATGGATCATCTGGATTTGTAAGTAAGGTTTCAGAGTATATGATGATCAAATGCAGGAGATGAATGAGAAAAGAAGTATTAATCCAGGGGAGAAGAATGATGAAAAGAACTCTAAATATGATCCAATGTAGAGAGTCTATTTCCCAAACAATGAATCAAGCTCGTTCTTTGAAGATACATCAGAAACGAAGAAAAAGAGTTAGAGTGTCAAACAAGGAAATCAATATTGTTCGTTCTCATCTCACCACTAGTAATTCGGTACAAACTGAGGTTTCTCATAGTTTCATTCTCAGAACAAGATTAGCGAGGAAGGATGACTTCTGTGCCGAATGTTTGGACGACGGAATTGTTCTTTGCCGTCATTCATGTTCTGCTTCTTACCACTTGGAATGTTTTCAAAGAACACCGTCGAATGATGAAGATGAGTGGCTGTGGAACATACAGATCATTGCAAGGCTTGCAAGAAGGGTGGTGATTTGTTGTGTTGTGATGTCTGCACAAATGCTTATCATATGAGTTGTCTTCATCACCCATTGACTTGAAATCTACTTGGTTTTGCCCCAGTTGCACCGATACAGAGTTAATTTAGATAGAAAGAAGTTATAAAACCATTTCTGGAATCGTAACATAGTTTTTCTCTATACTTATCGATCTTTTCTTGAACTTCACGTCCGTATGTCATGTGATCTATGTCCAAGCAAACGCTAATTGCATTAGCAATTGTATATACCCCACAATCCCAAGCATTATTCTGTTGCACACATTCTTTCACATTTATCGCTATCCAAGAATCTTGAATATTCGAACCGTACTTGTGAAAGTACAGGTCCTGAACATATCGACTCAAAAATTCTAAATGCTGGAATTCGGAAGATTGTTTGAGCTTTTCCGATCAATAGCATGTAAAAATTAAGGCATTGATCATTCAATCTCTCTTCTATCAATCGATACAAGTCTCCCATCGTCAGATCGGTCGAGAACTTTTTGTTGACAATACTGGCTACTTCTCAATTAACGAAGCCAGAAAATTCAATTTTTCAACCTAGGGGAGAAGAAAGGGATGAATCTGACCGAGAATTCATCAATATATTGAAAAACCAGTGTTCAACTGGTATCTTCTGAAGGATTAGTGTTATCTCCCAATCGTGCTCGTTTCGGTGATTGTTCTTCTTGACTTTGAGTTGTATACTCACTCCAGAGAAATGATGTAATTTCAGCTTTCAGTCGTCTCTTTCCAAGCGCGATTGACTGTTTTCTTGCCGTCTCTTTTAGATCAATTACCTTGTATTTTGAGAGATCTGCCTCACTGTTGCAAGACGCAAGATTGATCACAATTCCGATCTTAACTTTTTCACTAGTGTTTCTACTATCTTCATTTCCTTTCTTCGAGGCAATGAAGTTTGTTCGTTGGGACAGTTTGATTTTGGGGTTCTCAACTTGCAGTGAATCTATTATAGGTGAAGTCCTTTTCAAGCTGTTCCTCAACTGTTCGTCGAATTTTGTGAACTTTCGTTCCCTAATTGTCTTTAATATCCTATCTAACCTGCCTAAAGAATAATTTCCCCTAATGTTATACTTTGAGTACACGAATTGCTTTCGGTCAAACCCTCTGATTGTTTGATAGATATAGTCAGAACCCATTCCTTTCGAGTCGTTATGACCTGTCGACTCAACATGAAGCATATCCCATGGACTATCGCTTTTGCCTTGTTGTTGCTGTGATTTAACCTCATTTTCTTTATCTCAGAATTTCCTCGTTCCCCTCTCTGGTACGTTCTTCTACCTGGTGTTTCGTTCTCCTCAATGTCGTGGACAAAATGCCATCCAAGCATTAGGTAAGTCTTCTTCTTCATAATTCGTAATCTTTGAATGCTATGAGGTACAATTCCTTTTCTCTTTGTTGATGTTTTTCAGTCAAGTTTCTCTTATGAATCATCTTATTAAACTTTCTCATTGCATTGTATCTTAGAAGTTCGTTGGATGACAAATCTAGAATCTTTCCAATCTCTGGCATTAACGCAAGTGCTGTACGCCAGCCCATCACACTGATCTAGTTGGGTCTGCCCGTAACTTCTCGTCCAAAGAAGTTGATTCCAGTCCTTAATTGATTGAATAACCGCTGGATTATACAAATCGATGGACTACAATGCAGGCTGAAAGCATTAGAAAACAGAACCCATTTTTTGAAACAATGGTCGCTCAACTTCTCGATATCTTCTAAAGAACTGGAACTGAGAATAGTTTCAGAAAGCCCTTGTAATCTTCTGCAATAGGTGCTTTTTCAGTTTGTTTTGAAAAATTTTGATAAATCAAATGGGATTTCTATCCCCAAAAGAAGACAAAAAAATTTGTAGTCTGCTACAAAAGATATTTCGAACTTGAACAATGTGTAAGCACCACTGTCTCCATCTTCATAGAGCCTTGACTGGAAAACTCTTCAAAAATTTGGAAAAGGTTTTCGCAGTACTTCCGGACAGTGGTGTCGTCCTCTATTCCTTCTCCGAATGCGAGTAACCAAGCATTAGAAAAGAGTTGCAATGCTGTAGGATCAACAAAGTTTTCCAAAATGCCAAAGCACGCTATTTTGGATTTCCTGAAACCTTCTCCTGCAAAAGGCATATCAGTGTACCCATCTCCGCAGAATAATAGCTTAATGACATCCACCGACTTGAAAAAAACAGTATCACCGTCAATAATTGGTGTGCCGCAGTTAATACCACTCTTGTTCGCTTGTTTCAGGTGTTGTTGGTAATCATGAATAGAAATGATAAGCTCAAAATGTACATTGGCTTGCTTTTCAAGATGCAATTGAAAAATCTTCCTTTCTAAAGGAATAACCGATCTGGTCTGCATTGGAAAGGCCTTTGATTAACTTGTATTGAGGGAGTTTCGAATCTAAAGCAGTTAATCCAGCACGAACCTTGTTGTAACTTGGCCATAGCGCACGAGAGGAATGCCTTTGATTGTTGCAGGAAGGGGGCATTTGGTATTGGGCGAATACTTACGTACTAATAAAGATCGTACTCTTCTCCATTTATCCACCGCCATATCGGACAGCAGATACAAATCAACTACTCTGTGTTTTTGGTCAGTGTCTTCTCTATCTCTTCAGAAAAATCCTTCCTCTCAGTTTCAAGAATTCCAAGGTTCAATACTTTATCAGCCAACTTATCAGATCTCAATAGAAAAGTGGTACATTCAATTTTGGATATTTACAATGTATTTCCGAATCTCGAGGGAATCCAAGAGCCTGCCTCTCTACACGAGGCTCTGGTGATGTGGTGCCATGTGGTTCATTCGACCTACGATGAATCGTACGCTTGTGGGTAGATTGTGAGTCCAAGTTACTTTCTTGGATATGTATTGAAGAGATTTTGACCAAGGGGCATCCCACAGATAAAGTCTTTCTATGTGAACACATGTTGTGATCTTCCAGCAAAAGCCTCATTCTTCTACATGCAACAACATAGTGGATACTGCTCCTGTTTCTATTGCAAAAACTCGGGTAGTTACATTGAGGGAAGAATGTATTTTCCTTTATTGAGAAAGTCTAACATCAAGTGCATGATATCAATGCTACCAGCATCAGAAATCCCATACACTCCACTAGTTTTTCTCAACATGGCCTCGTCTTTTCCATTTCTGAGTTCAGAATAAACACTAGCAATATCTTCTTCCGCTCGTAGGAATGATCAACCTTGATTAAACTATGGACAAAAAGTATGTAACTTACATTTTTGAACACCTTGATACCTAAGCTACCACTAACACGCTGTAGTACGACTCAACAAACAGGGCTCGGGTCGATCCAAAGGTATGGCAACTATTAGTCCTACAAAGAATACCAGAGATTTCATACGCTCAATTGCGAAACATCATGAATATTGGAAAGCAAGACAGTCGAAAGGGGTATGAGTGCTGCTATCCCATGGTATCAACATCTCCAGGAGAGGATGAAGAATCCAAATCACAAATAAATTCTGGAAAAATTCACTGAAGTATGTTTTTGTTCCTGACACAATCACTTTAGGGTAGCAACAAATGCCACGAACAAGTATATCTCTATTCGAAACTCTCTCTTGTATGGCAAAAGTAAAAATCGAGACAACTCCTATAAGTACATGAGACAGTCAGGTGTTTTGTATGAATCATTCTCGTTGGTGAAAAAACGGTCTTTTAAGTATTTTGTACTTTCTCCAAAGAATCCATCACATAACATAGATAGCTCAACGAACACACAACTACTGTTCACTTCAATACACTCAATACTTCCAATTCAAGGGGTGACAGCTGAGAATAGTGTACTTTTAGAAATTGGAGGAATTGACACTTATGTCACATTGTGTGTCACAAGTTACCAGGAACCAAGTTAATGCGATATTGGTCAGCTCATCTGGTGGTATTTACATAATGTACAGGTTACCAGTCTAGAGTGTGGAATAGAGTCAGTCTTAGTATGTACATACATAATCACAAACCATGCATAGGATCCTTCAGAGTCATCTACCATAGGATCATCCATTTGAGAGTTCGATAACTTGTCTGTTTCTCCCAGATCTTCTTTGGGAGACTTGAGTGTTGTCATCAGACATCGCGTCATCGCTATCACTAGCACTGAATTCATCTTCTTTTATTGCAGTGCGCTTTATCTTCTTTGGTGATGGTTTTGCTTTCCTTGTGACTCCTCTTCGGTTTTCTGGATGATCTTCTGGCAGGAAGCTTCTTCCTCTTGTGTGTAGTAAACACACAAATACCTACGTTGTCTGGATCATCTGGTACTATCATGTAATTGTCTGGAGCTACAGCTGTAGTAGTGCTCTTGATCATTCCATAAAACGAGTTGCTTGCATTCATGGGTTGACACCAGATACACATTGATCGGTGATCCTTGACTGCCAGTACTTGAGCATCAGCCAATGCATGGTGTTTATCATGTATTCCATCTGGATTATTTTGTGCAAGCTGGGGAGTTTCATCTGGATCTTCACACCTTCGAGTTGGTACTGCATACTTGCTATCAGCAAGTTCCAGATCAAATGGTATTTTGATCCCACTATGACCACTTTTGAAAACAGTTGCTGGCCTTTCAAACATTTGCTTCACTTTCGCTTTCAATTCAAACGCACTTTTCTCTATTGGCACTACACTACTGGTTCCACCAAGTGTCACACTTTGGACTAGATCATCGATATCTGCTGGTGTATTTCTTTCCATTAAAAGCATCCCAAGATCATTGTACTTTGCTCCATAGTAACTGGCTCTCAGATTACTCACTCTAGGTAGATGAAATACTGCAAGTTCTGCTGCTCTCCTTCCAGCGTCGTCACGAGTATACATATGACCTTCTGCCCGATTTAGACAAGTACTTGTCATACAGTTCTTTGGATTTAATACTATTGATCTGTTTCTCATCAGCAATATGGATAATGACTGTTCTTGCCCAATTGCATATTGTGTTTCCGATCTGTGTATAGAAACTGCAGCATTTCTCCTAACTTTGTACAATGAACATGTGTATATCTTCGCATGATATCTCTCGCTCTACCAAATAGACCTTCCAATGGATCAGCCAATTCTATACGATATCCACTCTCTAACTTATCATCGAAATATGGCAGACAGCCGTCTTTTGTAATACGAGCTTCGAATAATAGATCTGGACGATTTCCTTTCAAGATCTGAAGATTAAAATCTTCTCCACATCAGATATCTCAACTGTGATAAAGTTAAGACTTAGGTGATGTATCTTGCTGTCGTACTGATCCGTGTTGCTGATTAACTCCGCTTTCTGCAATGGTATTAACACTGATCTATGATGTTTAGCATCTGTAAGTAATACATTTCTAAACGTCTTAGAGAGATGACACACACAGCTTACTCCAGATATGTCGAACTCTGGAGTAACAGTTCTCACTGCTTCTGCATTAGCTCCATCTGAATTGATCACCTGTAAAGTTGATACTGTTCTCTCTGCATACATTCATTGTATCACGAAGCAGTTGTGCAACATCACTGTTCTTCTCGCTTACACATGTTTTGCATGCAGCAACAATACTAAGCTGTTCGAAGAATGGCAAAGCAGAACTACAGTTGCTTCTTGCCAAGTGTTCCAGTGCATTCAAATTAGTGAAGATCTGTTCCTGCAGTACATCACTGATCTTGTATATTCTGCCAGACACTCCATATATCAACCCTTTCGATCTACAAACAGTAAGGTTGACTTGAATGTCTACAGAGTCAATCATTAAACACCAGAGATTATCCAACAAATTCACATTCTTCAGCAACTCACTACACAGCTGTATGTAGTTTGTATAGACTCCCATATCTTAGATCAGAGGGCCTTTCTCATTATCTAGAAGAGTCAGAGATGGTAGAATATCATTGATCTTTCTGGGATCATATTTGTGCTACTGATCTTTGTGTTCCACTTAGTAAAGTAATCTCTGATATATACTGTCACCCATATAGCTACATTGACTGTGAGCATACAATTGCATCTGGAAATCTAAAATGAAGCTTGCTGTTTTGATGTTTCTAGTCGCAACATCAGAAAAGTGTCATTCCACCTCCGTTCAGCGAGAAGCTAAACTCCATTGACTAGATGATGAGAGTTGATAATGGTATCAAGTGATCTCTCTTCTTCGGTATGTACATTAGATACACTACGCATGTACTCATCAAATTGGTTTTGATCTGTGACAGGGTTGATCACAATGAATATGCTTTGCTTCAGTCTGTATAGCTTAAGCATTCGTTTCAAGTACAGTATAGTTTCCTTCTTCTTTTTGTTTTCTGTGCCTTCTATTAGGATGTCCTGCCCATTATGTGATTGGCACTGGGTGCCTTAAAGGAACTACCTATATCCCCTTAGCATTTCGATCTTCTACTCATCAAAAATTTGCACATGATGAATCGACAACAGCATCAGCATCGTCTTCATCTGCTCCATGGCAATAACACAGCAACAAAGTGAATCAACAACATTGGTCTGCTTCTTCACGACAAGGCACGAGCAACCACACTATGATCACTCATATCAACAACATCAGAATAGTCAATTCAATCAACAACCACAGCATCAAATAAAGAATTTTTGTACTTCATTACATAGGACATGTATTATCTTCCAGTAAATGTTCTTGATACGCGTATCCTTACTTGTAAAACCTGTGCCACACTCACAGATTATGAGTGGTTCTTTGCTTTTCTTACCACAGAGTGTTCGGGGTGCTGTGGTTCGAACTCTCTTTCTATATCTCTTCGAGCTTTCCTTCGGCATGTTTGATCAGTCCTTTTTTTGAGTAAATTTTTTTCGCAAACATACAATGAAGATCACGCACTACCAACACCTTCATGGCCCAAGATGTTGTCTTTGCAGCAAAACAACATATCGAATAGTACATACCACTATGGCCATCAACTTTTACAAATCGTCCAATTATCGCCTCTGTGGGAATCACTATCGACGATTAATGGAATTTCTTAAAAACAACCAAAACATAAATCATACTAACATTTTTATTGATGCCAACAGTGGAGGAAAGTTCTTTGTAGCCAAAAAAATTGTTTTCGTGTTAAAAAACTGTAGTCACAGGGAGACGGAGTTAGAGCGGCATATTCTGAATTTAGACAGAAACAAATCTTTTGTTCCTTGCACCCACATGGTAGATCGCACATCAGACCTGTTGATCAAAAAAACACCGATCCGCGTGCGGAAATAATTATTTTGAACTGGCACGGTCTTGAGGGTGGTGAAGCAGCGTACAGTTCCGTCGTTCATGATTCAATTTTGTAAATTTCTTCATCCATAAGAAAAACGCGCATTCCGTTCCGAAAACTTTATTTACATTGTATTGAACAAGCTTTTGTACTGCTCGGCAAGCGTCGGGCAATCTGAACTGCCTGAAGGTCTACTGAGGCGATTGGAAGATAGATCCAGTGGCTGCTCGACCATCAAAACGGTTGGTCGATACAGCGAGTCATTTTGAATTGAAGAACTTACCAGGCATTGATGTTGACTCGGGAGGACGAGAGGATGATCTACGATCTCATGACACTTTCCCTTGTCAATTGTCTTTGGAATTTCGGCTCCTTTGGCTGAGGAAGTATCAACGGCTTTCTTTGACTTCTTTGATGGTGGTTCTAGAATTTCTGTTAACTCTGACTCTTTTCTGTGTCAATGATGAGGAAACAATAAACTGAGGTTCAACCGTTGACACATTGGATCGAGATTCTAGTTCTTGTTTGGTGTCAAAAGCATCTTGCTCCACTTCTTGAATGATTTCAATTGCTCTTTTCAATTGAGGCCTGCTGTTAAATTTTGAATTCAACACATGATGGAAACTTTCAACGATATTATTCGTTAGATGAAGGTCAATATCCTTCGGCATGACACATCGTGACCAGAGTAAATATGGAAACATCGCGTGTATCTGATCTAAACCGATCCACGTTCTCTCAATGTAAGTAACGAATCGCTGATACCCCGATTTCAATGAGTAGTAGTTCTTAAAGCTCATTCTCAGAGCGATGAACTCTTGGTAGGTGTTTGCATGTACCATGGATGTCAGTCTGGAGATCAAATCAGTTTTGTTCGAACTATCCTTCATATCAGCACTGACCACTTTGCCCCCATTGCCTTTCGTGACATATCTGATGATTGCTTGCTTCAAATGGAACTCGCACCCTACTACGATCGCGTCCGGCAACACAGACGCGATAGCATTGTGCATTGCCTTCTCAAAGTCCACAGAAATCAGGATATTTCTTACTTTGGCTAGAGAGGGCGCCAATCTCACAATATGATTCCATAGATTGACATAGGTTGTTTGAAGCTTCCTTTGAAGGAATGCGTGCATGACAGGGAGAGATTTCTTCCATTGTCTCTTCTTAATCACTACTGAGATCATCTGCTCTATACCCTGTGGACAGACGGCATATGTTCCATCCACAAAAAGTGGATCACCAGTTGAACAACCCTTGAGCAACTCTACTTACCAATCAGCACTGTACTGAATCAAAAACTCTGGATACAGGTGAAGAGTTCGTAAATACTCTTGATGCTGGATGGTTTGTCTGAACTCTGAACGAATGTAAAGTTCCTGCCAGTCTTGGATTGTGGCAGTGTAAACAAATTTTTCTTTCGCTTCTGTGACTTGTGAAGGAAATATGAACCATTGCAAGTCGTTCCTGTTGCCTCCGATATTGAGTGCACTGCAAATTGTTCGGGAATTTCTCATCCTCTTGTTTTGCAGTACATAGGTTCTCAATTGCTCTTGTCTTGAAGGAAGAAGATCCGAAATTAGGGGTTTTACTTTTGAGGAGTAGGATTATGGGTTCCCTTGTAGTAGTAGGTACTCTCCTTGATGATACTTGACAAAGGATTTGCATTGGAAGGTGCGGTAAAATTTACATCGATACACACACTGATTGTTCGTTGACTCATGATGGTTGTATTCATGCTCACCAAACATCAATTGCTTTGTATGAGTTTTGTCTGGTTGTTGGTATGGGGGTGGCTCACACACACCATATCGGTGAACTTTCCTTGATGATGTGGCTCTCATCACCACCATCGTACTCTGAGTCGCTTGTCTCACTGTCCATGTCTTGGTGTTGGCGGTTGGTTCTGTTTTCTGGTCCAGAACAGGAACACGACGGAACGTTGAGTTTTTGTATTTGAAGGATTTGTTTTGTAAAGTTGAAATTCACGTTTTTTTTGGACCGGAACATGGGAACACCGAAGGAATATTATGAACGCGGGAACGGTACGCTGCTTCACCACCCGGTCTTGATTTACAGCTCGGACACGATCCCTCCGAACTCAATCAAACATATCTCAATATACCGTCGCACTACGACAGATCAAAAAAATTTTCCCGAGCAGTAAGTTAGTATTTTTTGGCGCTTGTTGTATATTCCGCAATACACAACCGACCGTAGACGAAAATTGGGCCATTTGTGGATACGATCGCCCGGTTACGGAGTCCCAAATCCACAAAGATGAGATAGCTCTCATTGATAGACTTTTGAATGGTTTTTCAAGTCTCGAGGACTCTCTAATACAAACCATGATCCATATGAATGTAAATGGTCATGGACTGAAGGGTTTTTGGAAACAAACAACAATTACATATGCACCAAGAAGTTTACAATAAAAGTTGATCAAATTGTATACAATGGGAGATGTCAGACATGAGTCCCAACATTTTTTGGGTACCTTTGATGCATACCTCTGAGATTGAAGCTTGAAGTAATGAAGACTTGATAGTAAATACTGGCTTTGACCTAAAGAACAAGGAAGGGTAGACGAGAGTAGGAAACACTCGAGAAATAGAAGAGTAGAAGGTTATGAACGGTGGTGACTACAAACTGCATAGTGAAGAAGTGGAACAGGCTTTTATAGGATGTAGACAGAAGATTCGATATTTAGTGGTTTCGAGCTGCAGATACTGGACTGTTACAACGGACGCTGCATGGTTGTTATTATCAAGAAAATATCGAGTTTGCACAGTTCCTTTGAACCTGAAATCAGTTGTATTTTGAATAGAGAGCCAGTTTCTGCAGAACCACCTTGTGCAAACATGATTCTTCTGCACCGAAAATTCGTATGATTTTTTATCGGAGTTAACTCAACCCGAAGATTTTTTGTGATACTCATACGTTGAACTTTCAAGATAATCCTCCCACACTGTTGAAAACGCAATTTAGTGATCGACAAATTCCACGTAACCTGTAGATGCCATTGTCGACCTCGGATACTTCATCGCCTCCAAACGTCAATTCCTTTGATCCTCTGTCCTTGGAAAGTCTTGTTGGTTCACGACACAACCATATATTTCGAACAACAGGTGGATTCTTGATCCTCACGAGTATTTTATGCCCAAGGGTCCACGAAAGTCAAGGGGTTGGGAATCGAAGATCAAGCAATTAGCACAAAGGGGCATATGATAATCAAGTTCAATGATGTGGAGTATGTATCATCTGAGGGCTTTCTTCTTCTTGTGATCCAAGATAAGATTCTTTTTCATCTCCTGCCTTATGCTGTTAGAATTTACTATCAAGACAAAGGTTTTGAGAAGTTGGATTCGATGGTATCAGTTATTTCTCACTTACAGAAAAACCATGATCCCTATACGACCAGAAGCATGGATCAAATCCGAAATGTAGTTACCCGAACTCGACGGGCTGAGAAGCACAATCCAACATCTAATTCTAACCTTTTCTTTGAGATCATAACAGTTGAACGAGTCCATTCCCTTCTCAGCCACCAATAACTCCTTAATTAAGACAGAGAAAAAGATATTGGCCTCTGCCTTATCTTTTCCGAACCATACACCGCAGAACATGACGTTTTCAACCTTCAAGGTTGAACCGTTCCGATAGCGAAAGTTCATTGCAAATCATGAAGATAGGGATTGCACTAAACTGCTTTCTCAAATTCTGCTTGTCCACTTTCATTCTCATCAGGGAATATATTCTTTGGACTTCATATGCGACCGTTTACTACAGCATGTTTGGAAAATAGCTACTTTCGTCTGTTGAAGCTATTAACAAGAAGGAAGAAAACTTTTCCATGAACAAGGGAGTATCCCATTATGCTAGTAAGATTGTCCAATACAAAGCTGAACTCAAACCGGTGATTTAAGGGTTGATTCTAACAGAACAACATAATCCTTTCGACTCAATGCCTCGTTCAGATTACCGATATGAGGTTTATTTACTAATAAATCTGGATGGTTGGAACTAAGGTTTATAAACCAAGCTGTGATTATTCGTATTCCAAACAACCCTAACACGAACAGATCCTTAGTTAGAGTCTGTATTACTTCCTTTTAAAAACAATATGAACCTAGAGGATAGAAATACGACTCTTCTCCATGATTCTGTCATTGAATGGCCAAAAAGTGACATGATCGATCGGACAACCTACCAGAGATACAAGAATATTGCCGATGGTGTCGAACACTACTCAAATGCTGACGACTTTATTTTACAATAAAGTTGATTTATCTAATATGAAACTTGAAGTCATCTCCTTGTAACGCTTATTGTGATTATGACAGGCACCTGTCATTAAACAAACAGAAGCTGACTGGTGAGATGCTTCTCTCTAGCTCTCATGCGTTCACGTGCTTTTCTGAGTTTCTCCTCCCGTTTCTGTTTTTCCAATAAACGCCAATCACGAATGAATGGTGGCACGGAAGAACTTGCAGAATTTTCTAGAAAGACTTGTCGCGCGTTGACTTCCGGTTTCCTTTTTGGTTGCTAGCAAGTAGTTGTAGAGGGTCAGAAGTGGAAGTAAATGAGTCGTGGATGTATCTACAGAATTACTAGAGGACAGCAGATTGCTCAAAAGAAAATTCGAGGAGATGGAGCAGAAGGTCGGAAGCACTCAGAAGAAGAATATTAAATTACAGTATATATTGAACAGCTATATCCAGAGCACAAAGGAAATTGCACCAAGTACAGAAAATTAATTGAAGAACCGGAGGAAGATCGTCGATAAGGATTTCATCTAAGTGGCGTGTTCTATCATCTCTCAAGAGAATCGAATCCTTCTTGGTTCAAGACCTGCAATTACTTTTGTGTGATCGTGAAGAAAGTTGTATCTAATATTGAGTTGGATGTCGAAAATAGGAGTTATTGCTTACCTGGGTACAAGTCAGGAGGGAATCCCACCAATTAACAGGAGAAACCGAAAGGTTGAATCGGTATCACAAGAAGAACTATGTAAATATAGTTAAGGAGTTGAACTCCCTAAAAAATGCATAGCGCCATGACTCAAAAACCCAGTGTAAATTTGCTTCATTGTTCGGTCTCCCGCTAAAAATTATGAGCCAGTCAAAAAAAACAAAAACAAACAAAAAACAAAAAGATGAAAAGCATTTCTTGTGTTGCGCCGCACAGCGCAGCGGAAAAACAGTCGCCGCGAAAGGCAAGTATGCCAAAGTCAGAAATGGAATGATTGGGAAACACCGCTGTCTCTCGTCGTCCATCAATGGTTTTTTGTGCTCATTTGATGAAGTTCAGAAGATTCATGGACAATGAGCAACACAAACAGTATATTTTATTTGTTGAGGACAGCTGGATCCATGATTACTCAGATTCCTATTGTTCTGTTGTTTCAAGTCTGATAGCCCTGTGGATTCCGTTTGTATCAAACTGAAGTTTGGTGATGTTTTAAACTTACGGTGAATTTATACATGAACTCTGTTCGAAGCATAGAGTATAATGGAGGACTTGGGTGCAGTCTCTTTGTTTTTTTCTGCTTTTTTTTAACACTAGTGACAAACAGCGAAAACCATGTCATTGTACCACTTATGAGAAGAGAGACTGAAAATTTTTCGGAAAAACTGAAAAGCCGTTAAAATTCGTGTTTATCCTTTTTTTGCTTTTTTTTCGAAAGTGTCGATCCCTACCAACATTCTCTACACTCTCGTATGTTGGGATCCACACAACCAGGTTGAACCTTTGACAGTTTTGATCTTTGCCACTTATCCTTGTTCATCTTGATAACGTCGTATCCATCGTATTTTGTCAACAAATTTCTTTTTTACCCATCTAATTTGGGTTCCATTGTAGTCTGGTTGATCTTGTGGTGATGTTTCAGATGTCTTATCAATGAAATCGTACTACCAATGCAACTATTGGGGGATATACAATCATCGATCAAATACTGTACGATGACCTTATTGTCTATAATGGTTTTTCCATGTTTTTTCCATACAAAGCTTCTGGGAGATATTCATTTTCTTTTTTTGATACAGGTGAATGATTTTCTGTTGAGATGTACATAATATTATCATTATTATTGATTTCATTGTCATCATCTTCCATCACAACATCTTCCTTAACTTCAAGTTGCGAATAATTGATAAAGCTTCTATTACTTGATGATTCCTTTTGAGAGAATGTTAAAAGAAGATAAAGGATATTCTCCTTGTAGTCAGAATCTTGACTTCCTATGAAAAAATTGATGAACGTGTTTTTTTTTTGAGATTTTGTTCGATCTGATCGAATGTTGGATCTATCATGGTTCGAATTCCGCCTCAAATTTCCCTGTTCGAACTTGGAAAAAAATTTCGGTTAGATATTAAGTTCGAAAATCGAAATTACCCCTACCCTTGAGAATCTTACTTGGGTACTTTAATTTATAAATGTATGTTTACTGCTTTTCAGATACAGGTTAACTGCTTTTCAACTTTACTGCTCTTCCGAATTTGTTTACTGCTTTTCGGCACTCTGCAAAAGTTTTTTACCGGGACAGTGCTTGTCTCGAGTGTACACATTTGCAGGCTTGGGTTCGATTCTCATCGAACGCAAGTGCTGAAATACGCCAAGCACAACTTTTTTCTGTTGGGAGCTTTGAACTTTGAAATTAGAGCCAATGTCAATCCGTTTGTTCGCGCCAATAGAGGGAATCGTCCATTGATTTCAAAACACATATATGTCATAACAACAATCTTCAATCGGTGTGAGAAGACCTGACGAATTTTTTACATTTGAAGAGAGCAGACTTTGTGCATCACACAATCCGAGACGGTGTTGTTTTGTAGTTTCCCAAAAAACCAAAGAGTAGTTCCTCCGAGCGACACAAGTTGATAAATCGATCATTTTTTCTGATGGGAGAGAAGGACATTTGTTGTTTGTTTCTTCTTTGATTTGACAAGAAAATTCATTTACCAGTTTGTGTGAAATGGTTTATGGTAAAGGTGTACTTTAAGTATAGATTTTTGAGCTCTTTGAGAGATAGGGTATGAATATTCGCGGCTCGAGTTCTCTGTGTTCCGACCATTTGACGCGTGACAGGTTCTTGCGAGGGAAAACGAAGTTCACCACATCTTGTTGGGTGTCTACCCAAAAAACAAACAGAAGATGTACGGTGCAAACAAGGTGCCTTTACTGTCTTTGTTCCTCCTCTTCCTTTCTCTCCTATTGTCACAATCGAGTGCACAAATTCAGACCCGATACATTAATTTCGCAGGTGGTGACAATGAATTTACAGTCAAGGACAGTCTGGTTGATCCAAGCGGGAACGTGTTCATGATTGGTGAATTGAGTCCTTCTTCTCCATTGTCTGAAAATGGAACATACCCGTGTGGTGTCATGAAGTACACGGATTCAGGCAATTTGTTGTGGTACAAGGCAGTGATGAATGAGACATTGACCATGGGATTTTATCCCACAAGTGCCGATCTATCATCTGGTTATGACATGCTTTACATTGGTGGTTTCACACAAATGGATGGATCGCTTTCGAGTGAGGCAACTGCGTGTCAATTGGATTTCGATGGAAATCTGTTGGGATGTGTCAATTTCTCAAATGCAGCCACAGGAACGAGAATTGCAAAAATTTTTGATATTATTTATGAGTCATACTATGACAGAATTTGTGTTACTGGATACAGGGGCTATATTGATGACATTACTCATTTGGCATCCACTGGTGTGTTCTTCTCCTGTCAGACAATTATCAATCCTCAGTTTTTTCTCAGTTATCAAAGCACACCAGGGAAGGGAATCAATGCTGGCCATATGATATCATCTATTACTGCTGGATTATCTTACTTCATCTCTGGTGTTGCCGAAGGAGCAGTGGTATTCCGGAACAATCTGAATGTCACTCAAGTTAGTTCGTTTGTTGCTCAGTATATTGACGGTTCTTGGTCATGGGATTATTTGCATCCTAGTCCTACGTATGGTCATCCGCCGTATCAGTATTCTCAATATGTTTTCTTTCCCGACAAAGATGCTTCCATCAAATATTTTGACTCTTTCGGAGTTGATACGGATGTTCAGAACCTTTTGTCGAGAGAGAGTTCAGCTGGTAATACAATGATTACTCGAGGATTGATAAGTGTTTCACCCAGTTTTGTGATCACAGGTGAGATTTTAGGTTCGGTTGAAGTGGCCACAAAACCGCTCTCTGCTGCTGCAAACAGTTCAATGGGATTCATCGTCAAGTTGAGCAGTTCATTTGCAGTTGAAAGTATTGATGTATTTCATGGAGATGGAATCAACAAGGGTGTTGCTCTCGGAAACTTTGAGTCCGAAGACTTCCTTTGGGTTGCTCACTCAGATTGTGGCAACAGGGTCTGGGGTGAAAATATTGCATTGTTGAATGAGAAACAGAACATGATGTTTGCTCGGATGACAACATCACTTCAATCTGTGATCACACCCAAGATTTACATTGATTTTCCATTCATGTTGGAAGACAATGTGTTTTCTCCTGAGTTTGAATATCATATTCGGTCTGAATTGATTGTGAGATCTTCGTTGACTGTTTTCGGTACAATGCAAATTTATGAGAACCTTCACTTGGAAGACGGGAGACTGGATGCAATTGGAACAACTGATATTTCTGTGGCCAATGTGCATTGCTTGCAAGAGCGTTTCAGAAACATCACAGTTGATTCAAATTCAGAGATTAACTTGAGTTATGCAGATGTTCAAAGACTGACATTGGTGATCGATGGTGGCGCAGCTCATGTGAATCATACCACATTCTCTTATTGCGGTATGGGCTTGGGATGTTTGATGGGTCACAATGTTGGAGGTCTATCTGTCATGTACAGTTCATTCCTGGCAAATACCTTCAATCCTTTTGCAGGAATAACTGTTTTACAGGATGGTTCTTCGAGCAGATTTGTGACTATGGACATCAGTAATAACACTTTTTCAGGAGTCAGCGTTGCAGCTGACTATACCAACACAAAAGCTTATACTTTCGAGGAGTTCAATTTTTCACTCAACAATGTGGTAGACACTCAAAGTGGTGTATCGGTGCTAACATATGCAGTACCATATGTCTCTATCGATAGTAATCAATTTGTCGCGACAACTACACAATTTCAAGCGATACACTCTGTGTCCTATGTAACGAGATTCGAGGGAAAGATTTCGATACATAACAATACTCTCACGAAAACAACTATGAGGGTAGAGAAAGGCAACGCAGGTTATTTTGACATATCTAACAATGTAATTGAGAGCACAACAACCAATCCGCCTCTGTACTTCTTTGCTAACAATTGTGGTGGACAGACATCAATTTCAAACAACAAAATGATGGACAATGGAGAACCTGTTCGCCTCGTGACTCTCCAATGTCCAGATTCAATTGAATTCAGTTGGAACACGCTGAAAGGCACCACTTCGCAAAGTTTACTCCACGTTGTAAACCCAGCCAAAATAAGAAGAAATTCTTTTGTACAACAGGGATCAGGAACTGCATTGCAATATGCCAGTGTCAATACCCCACCACCAGTGCTTAATGCTCAATACAACGATTGGGGAACGTCCACGAATGATCGCGTACTGTTCCTCGTGGGGGTAGCTAGTCTCGATTCCCTCATCAATGGAGATGCTGGTGTCCTTCCATTCCCCTACTTTTACACATCCAATCCAGTTCAAGTTCCCTTGTTCAACGAAACTGTTAGAGATTGCTCTGATGTTGTTTCTTTGTGGCCGAGAGCTCCATTTGGTGTTTATGAGATTCAACCAACGACTTGTGATTCGATGCTGGTTGTTTGCAACACAGAGAGACAGTCGATTGTTGTTCACAAACGATACAATGGATTGACATCATTCAGCAGAACCAAGTCTGAATATGAAGATGGCTTTGGGTTGTTGGATGCCGAGTTTTTCTTGGGATTGAAGAAGCTTCACACACTGACTTCGATGGGAGCAGAGGTGTATTTTGACACAATCACAACTTCATCAACTCCTGAATTGAAATCTGCTTACATATCTGTTGGATCAAGTCTGAACAACTATACCGTTGACTTCCGATCTCTATTTCCACCATACTCCTATTCTCCTGACTTTGTATTGGATGGAATTCCATTCTCATTCCCAGGTGTTTCAAACAATTCATGTGCCACTCAAACTCAATCAGGTTGGTGGTTCGATGAACAACTTGATTGTGACAGTTTCAATCTCAATCAACCATATCCTTTGCAGAGCAGTGTGGCATTGAGATTGAGTGCTTTTGTTCAGATTGAAACGAGCATTATTTCAGATTCACGTCTCTTAACTTTGAATTGTTCATCTGTTGCACCTCCAATATGTAGTGTGAAAGAAAATGCAAACACCAATTGTTCGAGTCACGGGACATGTGTTGACATGAGCACATGTGTTTGTGAATCAGGATACAGTGGTTTCAGTTGTGACAAGTTTTCTTGTTTTGGAATGGCTTTCAACAACAGTGCTGTTTGTTCAGGTCATGGAAAGTGTGTTGCATCTCAATCATGTCAATGTGAATGGGGATACACTGGTTTTAAATGCAATACTGAAATACTGGAGGTTTTGATCAACTCCAATCACTCAATGATAGATCCTTGCGAAGATATTGTGATTCAATCTATTCAGAGCAACAATGATATGAGCGGAAGGAGATATGTTTGGAAGGCATCGGCAACACCTTCTCAGAATATGACTCAATATTTGGCCAATCAACGAAACAAAACGTTGATTGTACCCAACCAGTTTATTCCTTCAAATGAAAATGTGACGATATCATTGTTCATTTATGATCTTCAAGGGAATCAACTAGGAGCATCAAACTCATTAACATTCTATCGACGAAAAGCAATTGCCAAAATAGAATTGCCAGGAGCAGGAACCTTGTCTGTCAAAGACACTGGTTCTTTGTCTCTCTTTGCCTATCTGACTGAAATTCCAAGTTGTTTAATGAACATCAAAAAGACTTGGCTCATTCAAGGTCAACCATATTCATCCACAACATTGAATCACTTAACATTCACTGCAAAAGCTGCTCGGAACATTTCTCTTCAGATTGTTTCTGATCATTTGGAAGCCACTCGATCAGTTCCTGTGACAATGATAGAAACCAAACCAAACGCTATCATCAGTGGAGGAAGTCGAATGGTGTTGGCTGGAAGTCAGATTGTGTTGGATGCTCGTCAGAGTAGCGATCCACTTTATCGTTCTATGACTGGAGCGACTTATAAGTGGAGTTGTGATTCATGTTCCAAACAACTTGCTTCTGGGGTCACAACGATGCTAGACGAAGGTCCAGGTAATTATACAGTATCATTGATGTACACTCCAAATCCTTCTGTGGCCAATCGAGTTGGCAATACAAGTATTACAATTCAGATCGTCAGTCGAGAGAGTGTGATTCCAGTGTTAAAGATCTCAAGTGTTGTGCCAACCATTCTGAATCCACTCAAAACTTTGAGAATATCTGCAAATGTTTCAAACTTAATTGCTGGTTCTGATGTTGAATATGAATGGTCAATCAGAGCAGATTCCTCTCAAAGCTTCACTTTCATTCGAACTTATTCAAATCTCCTTCCCTTGGTTCTCCCAGAAAACATGCTCAAGTACAACACCAGTTATACTTTCATGATTAGAGCCCATTATCGCAATGCTGCATTCGGCCAACTTGTTTCCTATGCTTCTGTCACTTCAAGAACATCATCTCCACCCACCATTGAAGGTTTCACATTTGATCCAGTGAGTGGAAATGCTCTCTCAACATTGTTTACGATATCGATTAATGCACTGACATTCTGGAAGTGTATCCATTGTATTACTCGTTTGATTATTTCAATGAAGTACTTCAGAGATTTGTGGCGCTGAAAGGTTACTCCATTTACAGCACTGTAAGTACTGCGCTTCCTACTTTCGGCTCTCATTTGAGAGTTCGATGCACAGTTCAGAATTCACAAGGAGGAGAATCATTGACAGAGTTTTCAATTCATGTCAGCTCTGAAGCGAGTGCGATTGAGCAACTCAATCAAGCTGAGTTATTATTGCAAAGTTTGAACTCAGATAACAGAACAGACAATGGTGAATCAGTGTTGAACATTGTTGCTGCAACGGTTGGTCGTCTTAGCAACAATAACACTGTTCCGATGCAACAAATGACAAATATTTATTCTGGAATTGTTGATTTTATGTTGACCAATACCTTGGAAGAGATTCAAAACAGCAATGATTCCATCACTGAGCAGTTTGTCGTCTCAAAGATTAATACTGTTAATGTGATATCAAGTTTCAACTCTCTGTTTTCACTCTCAACAGCTGAGAAGTCAATGACAATTCTGAACATAGCTGTTGATGGTTGCTTGACTTCTGATATTTCTCTTGGTTCAAATGACACGCAGCAATTGGCATCTGCCATATCCAACATTTATAGTGGTCAATTTATCAGCTTGAGTAACAAGACTCTGGATATCATTTCCCAACTTGTTACCCTGATTGGAAGAGACAAATTAGTGTTGGAGGATGAAACTATTGTTTCAACAGATGCATTTGATGTGAGTGTGCGAGTTGATACTGCATCGACACTTCGCAATGCTTCCATTTCCAACTCTCTTGTTTCAGTGATGATTCCTGATGATATCGATTCACTGGATGATATTAGTACTTTCACAGTTCAGTCAGTCAGTTTCAATGCAGAGATGAATCCTTTTGCAATGTCAAATAATGGGCAGAATATCTCTTCACCAATCGTCATCTTCAAGATTTTGAACATGAATGAGAAGGTGAAGCTTGTCAACTTAACGAAGCCAATTGAAATTGTGTTAAGGAGAGACAATACAAGTGTATTGCCACTGGATTATGTATTTGAATGTCGATACTTGGATGAAACGAGTAACAACACTTGGCAAACAGATGGTTGTTGGCTTGCTCAATTCGACGACTTAAACATTGTGTGTCATTGCAATCACACAACAAGTTTCACATCAATGATCATCTATGATCCCAAGAAACCTAACAAGGCATCTGATGGACTGTATATTGCATGGATCATCATGTATTCGATATTTGCTCTGATATCATTTGTGTTGATCGTAATGTCAATTTGGTGGCGAAACACTCAACCAATCAAGTCAAGATTTCTGGCTCCATTGATTGGACTTGGAGCCATTCTAATTGAGTGTGTATTGAATGGAATCATCAGAAACTCATTATTGATATCAGCGAACAGTTCAAAAGACTTCAAAGGAGTGAACAGCTTGGCATATTTGATATTGACAATTGTTAATCCACTTGTTCTTTTGTCATTGTTCATTTATTTGTGGCAGATGATTCGATTCTTCTTTTTGAAGCACTTGTATTCGATCATGGCAAAAGAAAGCAATGACAAATCAGCCAAGAAGTACATGAGGATATTGAGATTGATTTCATCGAAACTGGTTTATGTTGCTCTGGGCATCACAGTGTTTGTCATTTCATGTGCTTACTTCGTCATCTTGTCAATTTTGGAACCAACGAGAGTCATCGTACCCAATGTTGCTTCTATCATCAATGCTCTATCATTCTCAATCATGTCATTCTGTTTTGCAGTGTTGATTGTTTTGGTTTTCATCTGGGACGTCACTGTGGTTATGGGCAGAAGACTTCATGTAAGATATGGCAAGGACAAGCAGAATACTGAAGAGGGTTCGTCAGTGGAAACGGCTGCTCTAAAGTCAGTGGCAACCACATTCTTCACACATTTCTCCAAAGATGATCCATTATTGTTCAGATCTGAATCCATATTCATGGCATTGGCAATGACAATGATGATTATCTCCTACATATTTGGTATTGCTGATCGATTGGATTCATCAGCTCAACCAAACTCACCTCTCAAGATTGGAGAGTTCATATTCGATATGTTATATATTTTGTTCAGAATGAATGCTTTCGGAGGTTTCACCTTGCTCTCCAGTCTTATCAATTATCAATCATCTCTCGAAGTGTATCAACGAGTATCCGAAATGAGAGAGTTGCTCAAAGATATTAAGAATGGTGCCAGTTCGGTTGAGGTCGAACTCTTGGATATATTGAGGGACGAACTCGGATACAAAGTGTTTTCAACATTCGCTGAAAAGGAGTTTGCCTTGGAAAATTTGCTCCTGTGGAAAAAGTTAGAAGACGTGCGTCCTCAGAACATGATCATCTCCACTCAACAGAGAGTTGATATGATGAATGAAATTTATTCAGAGTTCCTTGAGTCAGGTTGTGCCTATGAGTGCAATGTGCCGAACAAAACAAAGAAATTAATGCAAAAGGGAATGAAAAATAATGATTTGTCTGCTTCGGATGCTGAAGAGGCTCTGTTGTCACTCTTCAATGAAACAATGACCAACATATCTGACACATTCATTCGATTGACAAGCACTGAGGAATATGCTCGTTACAAAAAAATTCGGATGTTGAGCTATGAACTAGCCAATGTTGGTGGTCTGGATGAGGGATTGACAGCACCCACTAAGTAATGTACTATAAACTCAACCTTCTCGATTACAACAACTATTTTATCTGTTCATAGTTGTTACAGATGACGCTAACATCGCACAAAAGTTGTTTTAGACGCAACGAATTGATGTTGAACATCAATGTTGAGCGCTTCACAACTGCTTGATGGAGCATTGTAGTGAAATATGAGCCTGTCAACTTAATAAATGCTGTTTCTTCTCGATCAATCTCGGTCTCAAATTCTAATAGTGCTGGTGCCACGACATCTTGTGTCGGTCTTTCATGGATCTTGTACACGCGCTTATCAGACCGAACGTACATGTTGACATTGCCAGAACCAATTTGATTCACGAACCCTAACGAGTGCAAAGTAATCACTTTCTCTGCGTGAGCAGGACTGCCTATATGAGCAAATCCACGGACATCCAGAACAATATATTGAGCCCAGGAGCAACACACATCAATTACATGAATCTTTTGACTATGGAAATATTCTTGACGTTCATAGTCCTCTTGTGTTGCCGCAAACAAACTGCCTTGATAGTCCAAAAGAACTGAAAAATTCTCTCCAGCATCAATTTTCTTGCATTGAAAATTGATGGGAATCCTATAGAGCGAATCAGGATGAATGTAATGCAAGAGTGAAGGATATGGATCCACAGTATTATTTCCTGCCTGTGCCGCACGATACCTTGAATCTCCCACTTTATACAGATTCATGGTGTATAGATCTTGCATGAGCAGAAATCGATTGCCACATCCCATCTTGCTGACTTGGTGTGTATGTTCTGGATCCATCAATACTGCTCTTGGAATGTACTGCGTTGCTTGAAGATTGAATCGCTCTGCTTTGAATGTACTCTGGGTTGCCTCATCCCAAAACAAACGACCAATATTACCACAAGTGAACACCTGACCCGTGACACTCAAGAAGGCAGAGAACCATCCTCCGACATCAATAGACTCAATTTGCACATTCTTTATATCACCACGAATCAACGTGGGATACTTTACTTTGGATCGATGTCCCAGTCCCAACTGCCCATCATCGTTATCACCCAGTGCCCAACACCTACCATTGAATTCCAGCAAGATGACATGCAATGAACCACATGCAACTTGTTTAATGTACCTTTGACCTGCAGTTGTCAACCATTGAACATCATTGTGTTTCACAGTGTACCCATCATTTTGAAGCTCCAATTCCGTGACAGGAACATCCTGGTCAAATTCACGCCCGATTGGCTTCAATTTGTTCAGTTCTTCACCTGTCCAGAGTTCACCATATGAGCAACTACCAAGACCAAGAAGAACAGTTGTTCCGGGTATCGTTCGATGGGTCAGTGTTTCTTGATCTGCAAATGAAGAGTTCATTCTGCTTTGTTGTTTTTTTCTGATTTTCTGGAACACAGTTCTTTTCTTGGAACTATTCATGGAATTCCAATCTACTGCACAACTACTGGTAATGGACGGTAAGGAACACTATTTATTGTGTTTGAAACAATTCCTCCAATGATCTCTGAGAAAATTTTCAATGATCAAATGAGTATCTTGAGTTGAGGTTTTCTGGCTTGCATAATGCTGTACTGTCTGTTGAACTCGACAATTTCTGACTCTCTTTCAGTGGGATAGTTGTTGTAGATATCAAGTCTCTCAAGTTTGCATGAGGCACAAGAAGTGATTACATCAATGAGATGCAGAGTGCTGTGACGAGATGGATATTGTAATAATCGGAAAGAAACATCTCTCAGTGATGGATGGATGCATAATGCTGTAGATAGCTTGTCCAGGGATCTAGCTAAGTCATTTTGTGAGAGATCTAAACTTTCAAGTGGATGATTGGCGATCAATTTCACCAAAGCTGACTGACAATTCTCAGTAATCATATTACTAGATAGATCAAGATGTTTCAAGCGGGTTGCGGGGAAGTGAAGGGGATCCAAAAATAATGCCATATCTTTCACTTGATTCCCTTTCAACCCACACTCTGACAATTGTAAACGGGAAAGATCCTTCATTGTGGCTAAGGCTGCCCAAAACATTCTCGCGTTTTCAGAAAATTGGGACGAGAATAGCGAGTTGTAACTGAGGTTCAGAGTTGTCAGACTTGATTCTGCCAAACTTGCCAAACTCTCTTTCTTCAGGTTATCACAACATAAGCCATAATCGCTCATATTCAAGATCTTCAAACTCTTGCAATTCATGAGTTCAAACAAAATACTGTTAATTCCATCGTTATCTTTCTGGTCCACTCTTTTCGTTGGAAAGTTCCTTAAGTCTTGAAGATCATTGGAAGAGAGGTCAAGATACGATAACGATTTAGCTACCACAAGGAACTCAGCAACTATTTGTCCAATTTCTGAATTTAACTTATTTCCTGACAATACTAAACTCTCCAAGGTCCGATACATTGGTGTGAGAACGAGCCTCAGCTGTTGTGGTGTAATTCTGCTGTTCGTCAACTTAAAACATCTTATTGTGTTCTTAGAAATACCCTTTGCGATATTTGAGGCCAATAGGTCAAAGTGTTGAATGTTGCCGCTCAATGACAGTTGGTTTAGGTTGGGCAGTAAATGAAAGAATTGTTCCATATCGATGTTTGTTCCTTTAAACACTGCTAAATCCAAATGAAGTTGATGGACATAAGTACCAGTAATGTTGGCTAGGTCAAGTATCAACATTTTATGACTCCCTCCAACAGCCAATCTCTCCTGAAACGATCTTTCAAGAGATAATCGTTTAAAATCTACTGATTCATCATCTGCAGACTTACCGAGTAGTAGTTCATAGTGCTTTGTCCACAAATCGGAAGTATCAAATTCAATCTCTTGAGTATCAGGTCTGAGCTCCCATTCACAGAGAGTAAACGGGTTGACTTTTGACAAAATTCTTGCTAGAGACTCAGGAGAAATCCCTTCAAAAGAAGGAATGTCACCAATGTGATCAGCTAACATCGAACAGATAAGTTCACTAAATTCATCCACCTCCAAGTACTCACTCGCCATGAGCATCTCTAGGACATACTGTGGTTTCAGTTCAACGGCAATTCTCTGCCTTGCTCCATTATTACCTTGAGTTGCACCATTCAGAACGTAGTCAGCCGTCATGTATCCAAGCATGAATTCTATGATATTGGAATTAAAGGGTAAACGAATCTCTTTTCTCCTTCTCTCCAAGCAATGTAAACTCATAGTTCTCTGAACGAGCTGGGAAGCGGTCAACAGGATCTTTTCCTTTATGACAAATGAACCGTCATCAGAATCACTAGTAATAGTGACCCAATCTCCTAGTTCATCTTGCTGAAGGTGCTTTGGTGTTATTATCTTCCCCGCTGCTCTAACTTTGGACTCTAGAATCTCAATCTCTTGGTTTCTGGACCCTTTCTCTTTCTTCATCCTTCGTTCTCTTATCAGTTCTCTCAATGACGAAGGACGATTATCTTCCATTCTTTCTTTCATTCTTTTCACCTTCATTATTTTCTAGAAGCAAAAGTTGACCAATGACAAATTACTTATGACCTGCACTTCAGTGGCCAGTCAATCCTAAAATATGGAAAAATAAGTTCAACGCAATCGCTGAACTCTCAACGGAAACACTCAAAGAAAAAAAACGCGCGAAATGAAAGATCGAAACAACAACGATCGTGATGATGAACAACAGTCAATGAACTGGATGTACACCAATCCAGAGGACCTCAAACGAGAGAATAACCTTGATGAATACCTTCTTGGTCACAAAAAAGTTTCTCAGCTAATATCGGAGAAACACGAAGACGACTACGATCGGATAAAAAAGCAACAAATGCCCGGTGCTAACTTTCTGCAGCAGCAACAGGCGCCAATCGGTGCTTCCAGAGACATCCTCTCTCAAATTAAGAAAGACCCAATGACTGCTGTCAAAGCTTCTCAGCTCTCCCAACTCAAGCAAGTGCTTGAAAGAGAAAAATTGAAGAAGGCAATTGAACAAAAAGAAAAGGAGAAGAAAAAACAAAGAAAAAAGGAGAAAAAAGAAAAGGAGTTGCTCAACAGCAAGAAAAGAAAACGACACGAACGTGGCAGTAGCGAAAGCGAAACGGAAAGTGACAAGGAATACAAGAGAAGGAAGCGAGAAAGGAAACGAGAGGAAAAGGATGAACGAACAAGAGAACGAAAGGAAAGAAAGGAAGACAAGTATTCTCGCAGTAAGCGTCACTATGATGATGATTCCTATTATCGAAGAGACAGTAGCAGAAATTATTCCTCTTCTTCTTCTTCGTCATCGTCTTATTCAAGAATGTCTGAAGAGGAGCGGAAACGTGCACTTGAAACAATGATGCAAGACGGACAAGCCAATCAACAAAACCGATTGCAGGATTTGCACACACGACAGAAAGAGAAGAAATTGGAGCACGAAGCATTGAGAGATACGAACCAAGATGCTACGAATGCACAATTTTTGAACAAGGTAAAATCACAGGCCTATCTTGATAGTGGCCATACTCTGCAGGAGAGAATCGGCAGAAACATTAACAGAATTGGAAGAGTTGCGAACCCAGAAGAATAGGTGGTCCTCAAGTAATGTACCACTCAATTTAACAATGAATCTGTCCTCAAAGATGGAGTTTCATCTGTTCATAATAAGATACAAGTCAAATTAATTGAAAGAATCTTGTACGATACTTTGAAGCCTTGAATTTATATATTGTCATCCATTTTGTGGATCATTTCTTGAGAAGTTTCACTTTCCTCATCTTCTTCCATTGCCTTTGGCCGAACCCAAAATTTAATCACACCTCTATTGCACACTGTCACTATCCCCAAGTCGAAAACCGTTAGATCCCGAATCGGTTCATCATGTGCTCTATGGATTTGCACGGGATCAAACGTGGGCACTTCATCCATGGACAAACTAGGCACCATGACCCTCGTTTCTTTGCTGATTTTTTGTTGTTCTTGGTCAATATTGAAACCAAACGCCTCCTCATCACTCATCTTTTCAATGTCCCACAAAATGAGCTTACAATCATCTCCCACAGACAAAACTCGATAATGTTCGTGATCACACTCGACCGGATCAAACACAACAGCAGACACATAGGAAGTGTGACCTATTCCTCGAGCCACAATACTCTTTCTCTTCCAATCAAACACAGATATTAAATCATCTTCACTACCAGCCACAATATACTTCATATCGGGGCTCCAACTGCAACAAGTAAATGCACCAAAGTAAGACCGGAAGCACACCACTAATTTTCCACTCTGAATCTCAATCACCTTCAAATATCCATTATTGCACGCCACAGCCACAAACTTGCCATCAATCGACACTTGAATATCGTTCAATGGACTGTTGGATACGTGAAATTTGGCAATTGGATTCGTGTTGGGCACCCTAGACCGACTATATGAATATTCACTGTCAGTCATACTTTGACTCGATAATGCATTGTTCGCAGCAGACGAAGCAAGATTTGATTGCACCACTTCTCCAGTCGTCGTTGTCACATCAGAATATGATCTGTGATATAAATACATGTTTCCACTGTGATGAGCCACCAAAAAACTTCCGGCACTCATATTTTTGACACTTAAAGCATTTTCAGTTGTTTGACTACTATTGTTACTATTCTTACTACTATTCCCATGACTACTACTACTAGTACTACTATTACTACTATTACTAGTAGTATTACTAGCAGTATTACTATTAGTCAACATATGAGAGTGACACCATTGTACACATTTGACCATTGTTGAATCAATGTTTCCCTTTTGATTAAAAATTAAATTCTTCTTGGTGATTGCATTGTGAATGGCAATGCTTCCATTGATGAAACCAATCAAAATATTCAACGTCTTCTTTTGGATCAAATCTTGAACACTGAGCTTATGACAACAAGGTGCTACATCACATGACAATTGATCGATCCATACTTCTTGATGATGATTCTTGTTGTGTTTTTTTTGATTTGTAGCACTCGTTGTAGTCGTATTAGTGTTCGTAGTAGTAGTAGTTGTTTTTGTAGTATTAGTAGTGTTATTAGTGTGATTGTTGCTATTGGTTACTGATGAAAGCAAATCAAGTAAATCATGACAAAACACTTTGTTGTCTACAGTGTTGACTGTTAGATAGACACTGCATGGATTGAATTTTGGTGGCAGGATATTATTATTATTGTTGTTGTTGTTGGATGATGATGCGAGCTTTGATTGAGAAGTTGATTTTGTGATGGTTGGCGTGCTGGCAGTTGTTGTAGTGGGGAGCGGAGATTGATTTGGCGCCAAAAATTGAGAATCAACGAGGTCAATGTGGATCGCTCGGAGTTGACTCCTTGATTTTTGGTACAGTGGTTTTGCTCCACCATTGATCGCATGCAATCTCAAGTGTAGATCAACCTGATAGGTGCCTTCTGGTGTCTTGAATGAATTCCTGTGCATCACTCTCTGATTTGGTTTTTTTGGGCGGGTTTTTGGATTGGCGCGAAATGCTGATTTATTTTTGGGTTTGCTGGTCGACGACTTTACGGAACAGATGAGGTACTGTCCAATTCGACAGAAGAATTGGTGTTGTCTTTTGCTATCTCAATCATTTCAATGCTTGTGTGATTGGCACTTGGAGATTGGTCGAGCACAGAAGAACTCGCAGTGTTTGACATTGAGGACGCGATATCAATGGAAGTGCTAGTTGGCTCAACATGATCATTGGATGCCTTTGCCTTTTGTGTTGCCGCAAACGACACGTTTTCCTTGGTTTTGGCATCTGCCTGCACCACTGCATCGTGCAAATCCTCAAAGAATGCTGAAATGAAGTGACTGGCACCACCGCGGTCAAGCACCTCTCTAATGCTGGGTTTCACCTGAGCAAGATAGAATTCAATGTCTTGTTTTGCTAGAATAGGTTGAATCTCTTTCATGGCTTCGATTGCTGTTGAGTCCACTTGGTTGATACCTGCACAATCCAACACAAATACATGTACTGGATACTTCGACCTTCTGATGAATCTCTTGACTCGATCTTTAAAGTAACCCACATTGGCAAAATACATGTCGGCTTCAAACCTAGCTACGATCACTCCTGGGTATTCAATAACTGGTAATCGAGATGATTTGCTCTCTCTGTACATGCTTGTTCCAGGTTGACGACCCAGTAGACGAAATCTAGGCCGAGAGCTGCGATAGATTACCATGACCAACGAAGCAGATGCCCCAATCAAAATTCCCTGAGTTATACCAATAAAGAGAGTACACGCCAAAGTTAACATCATCAACAAAAAGTCTCTCTTTTTGGTTTTGAATGTGAAGATAGCCTCCTCGACATCAGGGATCTTGAAGCAAGAGTAGATGATAATGGCAGCCAGAGCTGCCATAGGCAGGTAGTAGAACAATGGTGTCAAGAGCAGCAACGTCAATAAAACTAAAAGAAAACTGATGATACCAGCGAGAGGTGTTGCTGCTTTAGAATTCGCATTGACAGCAGTTCTCGAGATTGAACCACTGGCTGGAAATGCCCGAAAGAAACCGCCAAGCAAATTGGACATGCCAAGCGCAATCAACTCCTGGTTTGGATCAATGTCATATCCTCGCTGCAATGCATAAAACTTTGAGATGGAAATTGCTTCCACAAAGCCCATCAATGCAACAGGCAAACAAAGCAAAATCACCTCTCTCAGCATATGCCAAGACATGCCACCAACTTTCGGAACAGAAGGAGAGGGTAAACTTGAGGGAATGTGTCCCACGATACGAATACCGAACACAGTGTTGTGAGTTGAGTCTGAATTACTAGCTCTGGCAATGATAAACAACAGTAGAATCGAAATGATAACCACAACGAGAGCAGCTGGTATTCTTTTGAGGCTCACTCTTTTTCCCAGATTGATCTCTCTTCCCCATATCTTGACTTTCATCTCTCTATTCAAGGTAAAATAGAAGCGATCAAGGAATAGAAGCAGTGCCATACAGCCAATTCCGATTAGAACAGTTGGATAATGAATTCTTGGAACTGCTTTGGCTGTGTTCCATATGATACTGTGGAGCTGGCTCCCCTTCGGTAGACTCACTCCCAACAAGTGGGTCAATTGCGATCCAGCAATCATGACAGCCGCTGCCGAAGTAAATCCACTGAGCACGGGATGAGACAGAAAATTGACTAGGAATCCCAATCGGCACAGACCTAATAAGATTTGTATCCCACCACAGAATAAACTAAACATCAACGCGTATGCAATGTACAATTTGGAGCCCGGGACTAAGTCGAGACTCAAATTATTCAAGCTCGTCGAAACGAGAAGTGACGTCATGGCTGTGGGACCAACTGCAAGTTGACGAGAAGTGCCCAGCACAGAGTACACGAGCAGTGGTATCAATGCAGTGTACAGTCCATAAACAGGAGGTAAGCCTACAACCAAACTATATGCCATAGATTGTGGAATCAACATGACACCCACTGTCAAACCTGCCAGTACATCATTCTTCAGATCCCACAAGTGATGTCTGTACTGGGGCACCCACTCAATTATGGGAATGAATTTGCTGATAAAACGATAAAATTTGAGATGGAATGGAATCGATAGTTCCTCTTTGGGCTCTATCACTGCCTTTGGTGGCTCTGATTCATTGGCAAAGTTATGTCTCCTTTGCTCCAAATCAATGCCAATCTCAGGAGTGTTCAAATCATCCTTTTCCAACATGTGCAGTGAACTTGTGTTCAAGTGCAACTGTTTTGAAGAGTTCCCGTGATTGTTCAGTTGATAATTGGAGAAAATGGTTTCATGTGGTTGAAATGCTCTTTGAATTTGTTCGGCCAACTCCGTATCTTCCTCTCTCTTTTCCTTCACGAGCTCTCTAAGGTAGGTCGAAAACAAGCGATGCTTTGCCTGACGAATCATGCTCTTGTACTTGTTAGAAGAGCAATGAGGAAGATTGACTTCAAGTGCATTCCTGATCCTTGCATGATCTCTTGATAGTTCATACTGTCCATTGGAATTGCTCTCCTTTTTCAACTTACCATACAGATCGAGGTAGTATTGGTACACTTGTTCAATAACATCACTTTCTGTGGTAATTAATTGAACTGGACGCTCCACTTTTCCTCTCTCTTGGGTACCCAAGTGACCACCACTGTTCACTGTTTTCAGAGAAGGTACAGCCTCCTTGAGGCACTGCTCCTTCATTTGAACAATTCCTGCATTTTCTTGTTCATTTCCATTTTCGAGGTCAGGTAACAAATCCAGTTCAATATTTTCCAGCTTGCTAAATCGGCTAATCACGTTGTATATCAAATCATTGTTGACATCCTGATAATTTTTGTAAGCACATCGAAAACAGCAAAAAATCAACAACAAAACACTTTACAAAAACACTTACTATTATGTTATGTGACAAATTAAGTGATTGAATATTGGGAAACACATCTGCCAATAAATTGGGAACAATCGTGAGATTATTATGTGACAAGTCCAAAATGGTAACATATTCCTCCTCAATACTTAAATGATTCAAAATGTACTGCACCAATTGCTCACTTGTCATTGCCCTATGGGAGAGATCAAGCAGCGGGGACTGAGATTGAACATGACCGAGAGTCATGCCTTGATCTTCATCATTATTGTTCTCGTTCAGCATTAAACAATACACGTGTTATGGTGAGGGGCTATAATGTTACTTGTGGTTCAGAGGAGGTATCGCAATTCGTTTCTTGATAAATGTGTGACTGTATTCTCTCTGTGAACTTCGCGCATTGTGTACTCCTCCTTGGAGCAGCTCTCTTTTTTTAGCGGGTAGTGATATTCTGGGATTTTTTTCAATCTAGCCGCGGGTTTATCTGACAGGCTGATGGGATTCCTTCCGCTGTATTTATACACAATAACTCCTTGATATTTGCTCTAGTGGTGGGATACAATCCTTTCACTCAAATAATTGTTCATTGTCCGTACCGGATCATGGCGTGGAATGGAGGTCCTACCTGTGGTTTCTCAACCTTCTCTACGACATCGAACCCGTGACGCTTATAAAATTGTAGCAAGGCATCCGAAGGTGAGTAGACAGATGTGTAGATTGGTATCGATTGTTCATCAGCAGACTTCAGCACAGGCAGCAACAAACTCGACCCTATCCCATTGTTTGTCATACCAGGCTTGACCGCCAATAGAAACAATGTCCAATGAGGCTTCACCTTTTGATCTAATACGGTAGAGTGAGTCCTCTCTGATAAGTTAATAATTTTGAGAGCACGGCGGAAGGATTGCATTCCCATATTTTGAGGTCCATAAGCCACTCCTACCCTCAACATTTTCCAAAAACTGATATTCTTATAGTTGTAAGGGTGGAGCCATATTGAAACTCCTTGAATTTCTCTCACAAACAACTTGTTATAGTAAAAGGTTGATACCCATACTCTTCCATATTTGATACCATATCGAATGGCACATGTGAAGAACCACTTCATTTGAACAAACTTGGAATCTGATACCGTATATACTTGCTTGGCTGCTGCAGCTGGAGTATAGATATCCTTTGTGGAACTTGTTTGAGTCATTGTGCTATTGCTGTTACTCGTACCAGTGGTACCCGAGCCATTGTCATCACTCAGAGAATCTCGATCCAACGCAATATCAATATTCAAATGATTTGTCGTGGGAGATGGCGTTGTTGAAGCAGCCTTGCTCGGATGTAATTCCAACATGACATCTTCGTATGGAGTAAGGCCGAATACGTACTCTCCCCACTCGCCCTCTGAAGTTTTAAACTTTTTAGCTAAAAACTCAGCAGCATCATTGATCTGACTCGGGTGGATTTCAGAGACTATTCGCTTTCCCATATTTCTTCTCGCTCGCTTCCTCTGTGGACGACTAATCTTACAGTACATGAAAATCTGATCTTTTGCTCTCTTTTTATCGTGATCGTGCATTGAACTCGATGGAGAGTGGATTGAATGACTCTTTGTGTCAACTAGATTGATCAACTGAGAACTTGAAGTATGTGAATCAGATGTTGAACCCCTACGCGCACGACTAATATTGCTATTGGGGGAATCTGTGCTCTCTGAGGATAAATCTTCAATCATTTTCGATCCCTTTTTCGTTTCAATAAACTTATCCCACCACATAGTCTCCCATATATTGAAAAAACTCTTGCACGCAAGTGCTATATAATACATATCCGCTATATCCAAATATGAAAATATCTCCAATATTAATTGGTTATTAAACAAGCGATATGCCGATGATAAGATAAGCCGATCATTCGTCTTCATCAACTCGCTCCTCCACTTCTTTCCTTGAATCTTCTTCGCAATGTGAATCACATCTTGTGCGGAGGGTCTCTCCGATGGATTCAACGCCACTAATTTTTGAGCCAAATGAATCAAGTCAGGACTGTAGTTGTATCTCCGTACAAGCTCTTTCTCCAACTCGGCAAACATTTGAGGGTTTTTACTCATCTCTACACTCATCATCACAGCTTTTCCCGTTAAAAATTGCAATAAAATAATACCAAGAGAATAGAGATCAGTCATTTCATCATACGGCTCCTTATTCAACATTTCCCAACTCATGTAATTCGGAGTACCGCACTGCGTTTTCACCAAACTCGTTCCCATCTCTCTCGAAATACCAAAATCGCAAATCTTGAGTGACTCGTCCTTGGAAACAAGCACATTCTGCGGCTTCAAATCTCGATGAATAATATTTTGATCATGCAAGTAACTCAATCCCTCTGCAATCTCTAGCGTATACCGTATAATGTCATCCTCTTTCATGTGCTTACCCGTTGACCAAGCTCTCGATATTGTTTTTTGAAGATCGCCACCAGGACAGTACTCTACGCAAATGCAAACAAACTGCGTATCAGCAGAGTACTTGTGCAAAAACACGGTATGGTACTTGAGTATGTTCTTGTGATCGAGTTGCTTGAGTCGATGCGCTTCCTGTAGATGCAAATTTGCGTCATCGAAACTCGTCCATTCCATACGCTTGATCGCAAACTCTTCGTGTGTCTTCTTGTGCTCCGCGAGCAGCACTTGGCCTTCACTGCCACGACCTAAAATTTTTACCTAAAGAGACAAAGAAAAAGATGATTATGAATGTGAAACAAAAACTTTCAAAGTTGCAGCAACAGCAAACTTACAATGTAGTATTGATCCATGATATGAAAAAGTTTATTCTCTCTCCTTTATGCGCACAAACAAATAAAAAAGAGCTTTAATTGAGGGAGCACATGAGTATGTTTTCTTGACAGTGTGTATTCGTGTCGCGCGAGTAGAGCTTCTGGTACAGAGAGGTAACAGAGAGCCAGAGGGTTTGACAAAACGAGTTGGTGATGTTTTGTTGGGGCGGCAAAAAATGTGAGATGACATCGGATGACGAACATGGGAGATAGTAACTCGTTTGTTCTTGGGAAGCTCCTTGTCGGTAAATTGGGTGTAGGACTTTTTGGTGCAACCCCGCGAATGTGTGGTTCTCACCAATTTGCAACTACAGATAACTGAGAGCTAAGGTCTATTGTAAGCATGCTTAAGATGAGTGGAAATGTTTAGTTAGGGTCCTTGTTTTAGAATACAACGAACTGTAAACGAACAGAACATTATGCGAACAAATGATGAAATTCTATCAATCGCGACAGTTCGCTCACAGTTCGAATCTACCCCGATTCGTAATCGAAATTGTAAGCCCAAAATTACAACGTCCCATGTCAATCACCCGTCAACAAATAAAAACGAAAAATTTCCAACATCATTTCAAAAAGACAAACAACAGCAAAAAAAAAGCAAGTTTCAACAAACAAAAGCTCACCTAGTACATATATTATATAAATCATGGATACCTCAATTAAAGTAGTCGTTGTTGGTGATGGAGCTGTCGGTAAGACATGTAAGTATCAAAGAACAAATAACAACAACAAAAAGCAGGTCACAGAACAGTGTACACACAAAAGATTGATGAACCTTGAATCACACATTCAGACAGTCATGGATATCTGTGTTGTTTGTGTGAAACGCAAAAAATAGCTTTGAACTTGAGATGAACAAAAAAAGCTTTTTTTCTGTTGCTCTACTGCTTCTGAGGAGCTACGACTCTGCGAACCAAACACTCACAATCCTTTGGAGTACAATTGTTCTGTGACCTGCTGCCACTATGACCAAAACATGTCAACAAAAAACACTTACACTCTTACTCTTTTTTTATTGTATGAATTTTAGGTATGCTCATCTCCTATGCAAGTAACACCTTCCCAGAAGATTACGTTCCAACCGTTTTCGATAACTATAACGCCAACGTCATGTGGGAGAACCAAACTGTTTCTCTAGCTTTGTGGGATACTGCTGGTCAGGTATGTTGTTGCTTTTTTTTCACACACTCACAGTTGAGAAAAGCTTTTTTTTCAGCACACGTCTACAGAACAGAACAAAAGCTAACCTTGATTTTTTTGTATTGTCTCCGTTTTGCTCTCGATCGAACAACAACAATCATGTACGAAACAAAAAAACACACAACGATAATGATCAAATTTACAGGAAGATTATGATAGATTGAGACCATTGTCTTACCCAGACACCAACGTCTTCATGGCATGTTACTCTGTTGTAAATCCATCCTCATTTGAAAACGTCAAGAGCAAGTGGGTCCCAGAATTGAGACATCACTGCCCTGATGTTCCTATTGTCTTGGTCGGTACTAAGCTCGATTTGAGAGAGGATGCCGATATGGTCAAGAGACTCCAAGAGAAGGAATTGGCTCCAATTACTGGTCAAATGGCTGAAGTCATGAAGAAGGAAGTCAACGCTGTTGCTTGGGGTGAGTGCTCCGCTAGGACCCAAAAGGGATTGAAGGAAGTCTTCAATGAGTGTATCAAGTGTGTCTTGAAGCCAGCTGTTGATGACTCTGGAAGGAAGAAGAAGAAGGGTGTCTGTGATTTGATGTAAATTTGGTTTTCGCACTTCACTCCACTCCAATCTCTCTATATCACACTGCTGCTTTGTGATTGACAGTCCAACAATCGATGATGTGACGTCAAACACAAAGTCCCCCAAAACAAAAACAACCCTTGTATTAGTTCCTTTTCCAACATTAAAAAGTAATCGTTTTCACGCATAAATCGACAATTAATTGAACAGGCAGTAAGCCAAATAACCTGTCACAAGTGGCTCCTGTCAAATCTTCCTCTGATGTTGTTCTTGAGCTGCCCAAGAAATGTAAAACTGTGCATGCGGTGAGATTTGAACTCACGCATCCGGAGATATCCGAACTTGAGTCGGACGCCTTAGACCACTCGGCCACGCATGCTTCTTATTTAAAGATTTTGTTCTAAAAAGTCCCACGTCGGAAAAATATAACTTTACAGTTAAATAAATTTTTAAGATACATGAAGATTTACATCATAAAAATTATCATTCATTCGAAATGAATCATTATGAAGCTCGGTTTCAAGAAGCAAAGTGTATTGATCAACAACCCCCAAATGACGAAACCAATCCCTATGAGAACAAGTATGTTGCAAGAAAACTACTGGTAAGTGTTAGCAAGATTGATTTTTCGAGTGATAAAGAGCTCCTTCTTATGGATTCCTTGTTCAAAGAATGATATAGCTAGAGAATTGGAAACAAAGAGATTATCACGCAACGAAGCAATGCTTCCTTCATTGAACAAGGAACCTGAAGAAGTGATGGACTCCCTTCCACTTCTGTTAGGGAGGGCATACTACAGTCTTGGAGTCAATTATTACACAACTGAGGAGCCATCCAGAGCTGAATTGAGTTTTATCAAAGCGATTCATTTTCTATCTAAAGAAAATGAACAACAAGAGACCACGATGAACCACATGACAAATCCGGCAGATTCTCGATTGTTAGACCATTTTGAAGAAATGTGTGAGTACCAAAAGGATCAGTACAAGTTGGACGATCTATTATCCACTGATCAAGTCATCCTCCCTAGAGATCTTTTGTACATTCAATACTTATCAGATGCTCTCAATTTCGAAGGCATGATCTGGACTAATCGGAACGAACATCAGAGGGCAGAATCATTGTTCAAAAGAGCTGAACAATTGTATGACCATTTTATCAATGAATCCAATCACAAAAATGAGGAAGTATCAGAATCAATGGAGAACATTCATACATTAACAACGTTTTATCTAGCTCAAGTGTACGGGATGACAATGAACACAACTCTAGCTTCCAAATATTGTTTCTTAACATTGCAAAGACAACTGCGAAGCGGACTGGAGTTCAATAAGAGGGAGTGGGCCAAGAATTGCATGGGTTTGAGTTCATTCTTTCTCTCTCATGACGGTTTTAGCCAGTCCTATCATTTTATCAAGGCCGCTTCTTATGTCTTACAAAAAGAAGTGACCAGTTCAGAACTTGAAGACGAAGAGTATCAGAGAGCTTTGGCGAATATAGAGTTGTCTGAAGCAGAATTCTACTATACGCAATTGTTGCGAAGCCGAGAGTTAATCATAGAAACACATCCAGACAGAGTCGATTGGGATGAAAACACGATCAAGGATTTGAATGACGAGGAGAAGAAGCTGGATCCTCCTATTCTTTCTCTTCAAATTGATTTGCCAGACATGTTTTTCGATAATTTACCAACAGATACAGTCCCAGTTGATAGCATCCACTATTTACTCCGTACATACGATGAAGCTTTGCCAATCTTTAAGAAAGCAAAGAACCTTTACGAAAAATCATTCAAGTTCTTTGTGCTGGATGGATATGTTTCTGAAAATGTTGCGGCAACTCAACAATTGAGTAAAGCATACAGATTGTTGTCATTCTTCGAACCGGATTTGGATCGAAAGTATGCGATGCACTTGCGGAGATCAAACTTGTTGAGTGGTATTCTCCATGAATTAAATGAACAGTACTACTTGGGTACTTTGAAACAAATCTCATTTGAGTTGGGAGAGATCCATGCTGAGTGCTTCGAACTGTTGCAAAGAAAATCAGTCTCGAAGACAGTGCCAAACATCAAGAGGATGAACCAAGAAAGCTCCGAAGCGATCAAATACTTTAATCAATTTTGTGGGTTCTTTAACAAGGATCGGTCCAAAGTTGGTCTTAAGTTCCAACTGGATTACTCTGACATTGCATCAGTAGAGGTGGAAGAGGATAATCGACCTGCTTTTTTGAGGGCTCACCTCTCGCTCGCCCGCATGTACTTCAACCTCAGAACCAAGGACAAGACTAAACTCTCAGAGTTTTTACTGGCATCTCTCAAAGAGTATCAATTCATTTCGAAATACAACAAGTTCATACCTGTACCGGGCATGAGCGAAGAATTATCCATGGTCGAACAAATGACAGCAATGTTGCCATTGAAGATTCAAGAATTGAGAGGTTTTTAGTAACATTAATAAAGGGCATCTGCTTTCAAAAACCTCTTCTGTTCGATCTTTCCTTTTTTCAAATGACAAAAGCGGCAAAACTGTGCATGCGGTGAGATTTGAACTCACGCATCCGGAGATATCCGAACTTGAGTCGGACGCCTTAGACCACTCGGCCACGCATGCTTCTTATTTGTATAACTGTAGGATGATATTCCCGCTCATCTGAACGCCCAGAAGACAACAGCAATGACGCTCTGCGAGCGTCATTGGGAATTAATCAGAAGACCAAGAACCATCGCTCAATGAGCGATGGCTGATGAAAATGTATTGATAATAAAGTGAGCAACCGCAATGGTTGTATTAAAAAAAACAAAAAAAACTGCACGCCCAGAAGCTGTACGCGTGGTTCCAAGAAGACCTGGAGTGATTCAATTGCGAGCCTTGAATTGTGATCAGGTGAGTTGCGTGCTAGATACTGGACCTTTCCCTCTTCCCAAAACTCGACATTTTACGATGTATTCTTGTCCAGAAAAACTGCCAAGGATGGATCGGATGTGTTTGTTTTGTTATTTATTCAAGGCAACACGTATTTGTTTTTCTTGTTTACTGAAAATAATTCCTGAAATATCCAGATGAGAGATCTGGTCAACCGAAAAAAGCTTTCCTTGAGTCTTTTCAATCAGAGTGTGAATACAAAGAAACCACTGACAATACATCAACATTATGAATCAAAACCACTCATCCCTTCTCCTGTTACTGCTCTTTTGCATACTGACTTCTTCTCTACTCGTTGTGCACTCTGAGGTCAGAGTCGATCGAGTCCCACTGGCCAAAAAGTATGACGATATTCTCCGTGCTTCCCTCATTAGAAAGGCTCAAATTGCATATGACACCCCCAAGATGAGATACAATCGTCCTCAAAACAAGAAACGTTTCGAGAATGGAGGAACCAGTGATGACACTCGATTGAACCAATACTTGTTGTACAGTCAACTCGTTAAACAACTTGAGCCAACCAAGGGTCGATTCATGGTCAATAGAAAGTGCGATATCGATGACTACAAGATTTCATGTTGCGTGGGGCCAATGAACATTGAACTACTGAATCATGAGTTGATGAAATTGACACTGTGCACATCAGGAGCCATTGATATTATTCACAAGTCTGCCTACTTTAAAATGATAGTCAATGACTATACAGTGTACGAGAAGGATGTGTCAATGTCTGACATGAGAATTCCAATTTGTGTACCAGTGTTGGATCAATTGCAAGTGAATCTTTGTTTGTCATTCAGTGATATTAGGGTTAATTTTGAGAAGCAATGTTTCAGTGCCATGGCATCGGCCACTCTGGAGATACCTTACATGCCTGAAGTTGTGTTCTTAACTGTTCCTTTCGGTTATCGAACGGAAGAGTGCAGTTCTGAGTTGACAATTGATCATCCCACAAAACCATTGTAAATACAAACTAAAATTTGACATTAAATCATACACAAACGAAGTTTTGTTTGATAGTTAATGATAAGTTTGGCTTTTTCAGAAGGAGTTTGAAGAAGATGAAGAAGATGAAATATCGTTGTAAAAAAGGCTAGTATCTTGTCACCTGTGCTAAGCTACTGTATCTAAAAGGTTCCTTCTATTGTATGTGACATCCGGATGAGGGTCCTCCAGAAGTAAAAAAAATAACTAAAAATCAATGGGACTCGAAAAATTTTTTTCTAGTGCATCAAGGAGTCACAACAACGATGACAATGATTTTGTCGAACAACGCGTTGATAAAAATGAAGTTGTTGTAGGAGTGGACGATGATTTTGAAGTAATTACACCAATCTCATGATACAGTGCAAGGCAGAAACAAAATGTTGTACGTCTTCTTGTTCACAAGAAGAGTCTTCAATGTCCTTCCTTGTGAGTCTTCCAAATCTTGCAACGCAATGATGGCTCTCGATAGTCTGTAAGCGCTCCTTGAACTTATGAGAGGTAGTGCATTTGCCCTTAATTGTTGCAGAGTGTTAATTATCTCCTTGAATACGATAAAGTGTGACACTTGCGTCCAAATGTCATTCATCTTTGTTTTGTCACACTTTGATTCCAGTTCTAACTTTGACCCCAAATTTCACCCAACAAACACTTGGTCCTATGGAACTGCCGCCGATACCAGTTGTAAGCAAACCGCAACTGGGAGTTCATGTCATCCCTCATTGTTGAAAGAGTATTTGTGTGGCATCTGGAACTTCTGTTGGAACATTTTAGAGAAAAAAAGATGACAAGTCAGAACAATAGCACTGCCGTGTGCATTGAGAAGGTTCTCTGTTCAGACGAACCATTTCTTGTCCATGAGTCCAACATTACTTCCAATCAGAAAATGATTGAAAGCTTACGAAATGAAAGCAAACAATTGTTGATCGACCAACAGGCTCAAGTACGCCATTGTGTCGTCATGACACAAGCGGAATTGACTGCAGATTTGAGCCTTGTTCCTTCTGAGAAGAACCAACACAATGAACAATGTGTTCATATTCTGTTGACGTTGGATGCTTTACAATTACTTCCCAGAGCTTCGCACAATTTTTTTGGTGCGAGATTTATTGACAAAGACAGTGCAATTGTAGTATATGTGAGGTTGGATCTGGGAGTGCCCAGTGAGTATCTCAATAAGAAGATTGATGATAATTCTGTGCATGTGCAAGTGTTTCAACCTTCGAGGTTGAACGATGACCCTCCATTCGACCATAAGAACCAGAAGAATGAAAAGCTCGAGGAGCAAGCAGACGAAAAGAGCATTAAAGTTGATGAAAGTGATTCCAAGTCTCTTTTGAGAGTAGCCATACAAATGAACCAAGACAGAAATGATTTTGGTTTGTCCATGTTGCTCCAAATTGCAATTCGTGCATTCTTCAAACAGTATCCTCATTTCTGTACAATGTTCGATGAGATACGAAACGTTCCTACTCGAGGAGTTCTCTCTAGTATTGTCCAGTTGGTACGATCAGAGATACAAATGTCAAGTTCAAAGTGTTTAGTGTCTGGAAGAACGGTCACTTCGGGTTATCGACCTGGATTCATCAATGTATTGAAGTGTTTGGATCATGCAAGGGAATCTGGATTTGGATATTCATTGTTGAGACACTACCTCAAGTATGAGGAACCTTTATTGAGATATATTTTGTCGAGTGCAAAAGCTTACAAAGAAGGCTGTTTTGCCCCATTCCCCTGTTTGTTTTATGACGAACAGCTGCCACGAGCTGGGAGGAAGCTTCCAGACCTCAATGATGAATTAAGTGATACACCGCATATTAATCATTTAAAAAGGTGGTTGGAAAATCGCTCACTTCGGGCAGACAATCTTGATTTACTGTCAGATACAAAGGTTAATCAGGTGCTCTGGTTGGTGTTATCCAACAGGATTTACTTGAGCCCAGCAATCGTACCAAACAGCGAGGATGCATTTGGAAGTGAAGCAAAATTGTATGCATTCCTTTCTGTGGACAAAAGCTCTGAAGATGTGTATGAACGTTCGTATCATAACTTGCATAATGTTCAGATTGAAATGTCTCTAACTCACACTATTTTGATTCAACAACAGAGGTCAAAGCACAACGTAACATGAAGAATCCAGATGTACACTTGGACAAGATAAGTCATTTCCATCCACAATTCCATGATGATCTATTTCCGAGACTTACATCCGCCAGAAGGAATTCAACACAATACTTTGGTGGGGTAGGAGTAAAGGCACTTAATGGTTCAGAAGCCCCTGAATATGCTCTTGTCGTAAAGTATATTGGAAGAGTGACCGACCAAATGGCTGAATGGGAGCTGGACTCTGGTGAGTTTGTGATACAAGAAGCCATCGTTCCTCGATTATTGATCTGGTACAGTCCTAACCACTACAAGAAACTGGAGAAACCAATCCATGAGTTTCCTGGCATCGTTTCCTGGTGCTCTCAATTCAGAGATACGCAATACTAATACATTGCAGAACGTAAGGCCAACGACTCAAAAGGGTAAATCTCTATCCGTTGTGGAGGCCAATTGCTAGCTCCGACCGGACGTTGCGCAAAACTTCCAAACAAGGAGCGACAATTTCGCATTATTTGTTCAAAAAGAGCCGAAAGTCGACGAGAAACTTGATGTTGATCAACTTCCATTACTCGCCCAAAACAAAAACACAACATGTTGTTAGCTTTGATCTTGTCCACTATTATAGTGGCTCTTACTTATGCCATTGGCCGTCATCTCCATGCAATTTGGCTCTATAGACATATTCCTGGTGTGAGTCAACTGCTGCCATTTGGTCCCATGAAAATCCCAATTCTGGCTCCTTACATGTACCTCGGGTCTTACAAGGATGTTTTGGCACTTGGTGAACGATTTAGTCAATATCCAGTGTATCGTATTACTTCTGGATGGAGCACGGCCGTTGTGTTGAACAATTTGGAAGCTGTGAAGCACGTAATGTCAAAGAATGCTTCCAACTATACCAAACCACCAATTTATCATGCATTGATGGTGTATGTGTTCTTGGTTTTTTTTTTTAATGTGTTGTTGTTTTGTAAAGTTTTTTGTAAAGTTTTCACAGCTTACTAACAAAATGTTTCAACTTGTTCAGATATGGAGACAATATTGTCAGTGTGAGCAAGGAGGGGGTCCATCGAAAGCACAGAAGAATAGTTGAGCCTGCGTTCCAAGAGAGAAACCTGAGAGCATTGGTGGAAATCTCGAACGAGTCAACAGATTTGTTGATCAAGAGACTGGAGAAGACCATGACGTTGGAAGTGAACTCGGACATGACAGATGTTACAATGGACATTATTGGAAAGTCAAACTTTGGTGTCAATTTGAATGTGTTCCATGAGGATGATGCCAACGCAAAACATACACTTTTCGATAAGACCAAGCACGTGAAATCGTTCTATGATTCCTTGGAAATTACAAGTACTCTCGGAACAGCTCTGCACATGCTCGTTCCAACATACCTTCACAAGTTGCCTATTTTCCGTACTCCAATGACTGGTATTGCTGAAACAAAGAAGTACATCCAGGAATTAATTGCTGCTCGAAGTGCTGCCCAGGATGGTTCTGGTGCTGATTTGTTGAGCTTACTATTGGAATCGAATGAGAACGGTACTGATGAGACTAGATTGACTCAGGAGGAGATTATATCTGACTCGTTTATTTTCTTGTTTGCTGGTCATGAGACCTCTGCAACCAACTTGGGACACTTGTTCACAGAACTGGCAAAGAATCCAGATGTTCAGGAAAAGTGCATTGAGGAGGTTGACAGAGTTCTGGAAGGAAGAACGTTCACCTATGATGACTTTTCCAAGTTCACCTACATGAACAATTGTGTCAAGGAGAGCTTGAGAAAACACAGTGCTGTAGATATGTTGCCAAAGACACCAAAATCAAAGGATGTCATTTGTGGATACGCTGTCCCAAAGGATACTTTTATCTGGCTTGATGTCTATCGTGTTCACTTGAATTCTGCAAACTGGAAAGATCCTAATGTTTTCAATCCAGATCGATTCAATGAGAGATATGATCCAATATCATACCTTCCGTTCAGTTTCGGTGCAAGAAAGTGTGTTGGTTTCCAATTCTCTCTTGTTGAAACACTAGCCATTGCTGTCAAGTTGCTGCAACGCTATCGATTTGAGCTCGAACAAGGCAAAGATGCCAAGACGTACTATCCAAGAGAACAACCATTGGTCACTGTTAAAATTGCCAAGGAGAATCTCGTCATGAAGAAGAGAGGAGAAAGAACAGAAGCAAGAGCAAATGTTTAACAACAATAACAACAATAATCAAATACAACTTAACTTTTGAGAATTTAAAAACAAGTTAAACTTTACTCTTCTCGTTCCACCACTACAACATCTGATGAGTCCTGTTCTTCCTCTGCCTTTGACCGACTCCAAAACAATTCTTCTTCATGTTCTGGATTCTCTCCATTCTTTGTGCCCTCTACCAGTATTTTTCGAAACGTGAGACTCACGCGCCTATATTGAGCATCTCTATGAGTGACTTCACCAGTCACTGGATGCTCAAAGTGCTTCATTTGAGTGATACCGTGTTGCCAACCATACCTTGCCTCATGTTTCATCACATACAATGAGCCAACTTCCATGTAAAACCTTGTTTCTTCATTCAAGTGCTCACAATTTCTCATTGTCATGTAACATGGACTCACCAAGCTCACCCCAGCAATCACATCACCAAAAGCTTTTGCATTGTCCACGTGCGACGCAATGCGCGTATTTTCCAAATACTCATTTACGAGACATTGGGTTGGCGGGTCATCGCGCGGGAAAATTCCATCGCGAATCATCCGTTCAATCAAAAAATCGAAACTTTCGAGCGGCAATTTTCGATCGTCAGCCTTTTCTTGTTCACTGGGTTGAACTGTAGGCAAATTATGGCGCGTATGATAATAAACATAGCCATAGTGTTGTTGACGCCGTCTAATTTCCTTGATCCACGTATTTCCATCAATAATCTCCATGACACGATTCACTTCGTCAGGTGACAAGTACGATGGATAGTAGTCTAGTCCTGGTATGTGAATTTGAGTGTGGTTGGGGAAGAAGAGTACATCTTCTTTTCTTGGAATTCGTGCACTGTGTTGTTCTTGTTGTGTTGTTGTCAGTGATGTTGTTATTGTTGTTGTGTCCATTTTGTTTGTGTTTCGTTGTCTGTCGGATATTTTTCATTTTGAAGTTTCGACGACGTGCAATTTCGTTGGTTCAGGTTGTTTTTGGGCATGGAATTGCCCATTAACATTTTGAGGTTGTTGTATGAATGATGTGCATGGAAGGCTAAAGACCCCAGTAAAATAAACCGATCGCGATTAACCTATCAGACGATTACATTGTTTTTGATAACTCCTGTCTCACTGGGGTAGAGTTGAGAAAGAACAGAGAAGAAAGCGGAGAAAAGAGCAGAAAAGACATGGACACGGACCTTCTGGGCGTTTTCTATTGTGTTTATTGTGTTTATTGTGTGGCTTCACTTTGTTAGAGCCATGGGATATGCTCCCTGAGGATGCCGATGCTATGTTCGTGAATAAAGAAGCGTCGGCTGTCTGTGAGTTGAAGCGAGTGGTACTGTGGCTGTGACATGTTTTGGTTCGAATTGGAAAAGCTATTGGATCGTCTGTGTAGCGATGATGGAGGCATCAGAGTGGAGGATGGTGGAGTGGAATTAGGACTGTACTGGCCATTGAACGACCTAGTACTCGGTGGAGAGTTAGGACGAGATCTGGAGAAGGACATGTAACTACTACCCGAATAACTTCCGACGTGTTGACCATGCATATTGTTCATGAATGAAGCCATGGGAGAGAAGGCAGGATCTGAGTAGTCCTGTGTTGCATCCGTTTCAGAGTCTACATCAGAGTTGCCATAAATATAATTATAAGGATCCCATGACGCTGTATCTTCATCGTCAAAAATCTTTTCAATGAGATGCGATTCAAGACTCTTGGTCGTTCGTGAAGACTTATTTTCTTTTTCCAATACAGCAAGCGATGTTGCAATCTTATCTTGGAATGCTAAGCTGTGATAGTAGGATACAAGTGTATGTACGCATCTCGTATCACTCTCAAGATAGGCAAGCTCGGATTGAAGTCGTGCAGATCTAGTGGATGTTGCATTTCTTTCGCGGTTCCTAACCATGTAGTGCAAAAGTGTGTTGTAAAACGATGCATCTCTGCACAACTCAGTCGAGTGAATATAGTCAACAAATGCTTGCGTAATAAAAATCACCTTATTTCTCACATATTGCATGAATGTTCTTCGTGGTAAAACATGGAATGCAATCAAGGAGAATTCAAAGTGAAAATGTGGGGCAACAGGCACTGATAATTCCTCGAGTGTCCGATAGAATAATTCTAGCAGGTGGAAATACCACTTGCATTCTTCGAGCGTTGCTTGACCATAATTTTCATTCGATACATCCAGTGACTGAATAGCTCGGATTGACAAACTTTGTATGATTTGGAACAATCTAGAAACCTGACCAGCGACGATAAAGGTATAACCAGCTGCCCATTTTTTAGCAGCCCAAGCCTTACCAATCTTTGCATTCGAGATACAACCTCGAAGCGATTGATAGAAGGCAAATCGCCAACAAAGGGCAATATAATCTGATTCAATATGTTCCTGTTTGGTCTTAATAAACTTATCAAATGCCATTTCGCTGGGAGATCTTGGTATCGTCGACTGCGGCTCCGATACGTGTTCCTGCTCAGGCTTATTGGATAATTTCTGCCACAGAGTCTTCACTATAGCAGGGGCTGAACTAGGAGATAAACTGTCTTCTGTTTCGTATGGATTTTTCAGCAGCATATCTGATATGGGTGTTTGATTTGCAGAAGCAGGTAGACTTCGTTCATCCTGATTCCATGTGGGACTACGGCCGACTTCCGCGAGCAGATTAATGGGAGGAGCAGAACCAACCTTGTGATATGGATGGGCAGCAATGATAGAGTTGGGAATGCATGTCAAAAATTCCACCTCCATCTTATAAATGTCAGACGCGATCATAAAAGATGTCGCCAATATAAACTCTTTGAATAAATAGGTACTTTGTAGTCTTTGACGTGAATACTCCTTGTTATACTGATATAGACTATAAATAATCATTTCTGGGAAAGAAAAGTCAAGTTGTAGAGAGTTATCAATGTGTTTCCTCAGTGGGGACTCATGCATGATCGACCAATTCAACATTGGTAACAATCTCTCAATGTTATTATTTTTCATATAGTTCGCTTTGAGTAGGTGCAGCAGAGCTGGACTGTTAATCAAATAGGAATAGATCTCGCCATTCGTTGTGTTTAGCACATATGAGTCTGCCTTAAATCGGGAAAAAATGGGAATAAGTTGTGCTTCACTCTCCATGGATCTCTTACAGACACTGGATAGATTCGAGATGGATTGCGAAGAGTCGTTAGAGGCAGCAGATAATGTTACCAAATTGGCAGGTTGTTCGTTCCTGTTTATCGTTATCATTTTCAAAAAGATGCCGGGAACATAGGCAATAAGCACATTCTTTTGTCGTCCAAAGAATGCAAATTTCTGAGCGTCATGTCTTCCAATTGGAATCGCAAACTTGATTGTTTGTTGATGAGTTAAAATAAATATTTGAATCATAATGTATCTACGATTAGGTGCTACGTCATGAATTTCCTGCTTACACAAACAATCGACATTATTGTCCAAAGACACTATCGTAAAGTCCATTCCAGGACAACATCCCTTCATGAGCATTCTCTGATGTGAGACATGATTCGAAAAATCTGCACTTGCTCTCTTCTTTCTGTACTTGTCATGATTGTGATAGCAATCAGACTCTTTAATGGGCACATTGTACCTGTAAACTGGATCCACCTTTACGCTCTCGGTCAACGCCCAACACGAAACATACAGCGTTGCGTTATTGTGTGACGACGATGACGATGATGACAAAGATGACGACGATGCAGTTGATCCATCATCCTTTCGCTTATTCGATGCCATATAGTACAAATAGGACATGTCAGGATCCCACTGAAACCACATACAGGAATCACAAATGAGCATATAGAGTGTCGGAGCTGTCATCATCTGACCCGTCTTCTTATTCAACTGGAATTTGTAGAGTTCGATTCGAAACGAGGCAGTACTCACATTTGAATGATCATTACCACCACCACTACTATTACTACCACTATTACCACCTCCAATATTATTTCGCGGTTCATTGACACAAAAAAATAAAAAGGAATTTTCACTGACGAACTGTATCCTTTGAAAGTGGTTGGACCGTTTGAACAATATGGGTTGTTTCTGATCAAAATGATTCGTATAATCCGACAATTGTATCAAAAATGTTTCATACAGTCCACTACTCACCGGATTGCTCGTGGCATTGACAATAGTGTACCTCAGAGTAGTCATGGCAACAATGTGAGCACTACTCGTGTTGATGGATGCACTGACACAGTGCAATGAAGGATCCATTTGACACAGTGTGATACTCTGTGATCGTTTGAATGATCGAACAGTCACTACTGTACTCTGTAATGGTTGTTGTTGTTGTTGTAAGGTTGAATCATTTTGTTGTTGTTGTTGTTGCTTGTTGGATGATATACTTCTTGGTTGAGAAACTGTAATTGTTGGTTGAGGAGGAGCATCAGTGCCTTCACTAGGTGTCATGACACGAATGTCATCATCATCATCATTTTCATCATCATGATGACTCTCTTCACTGTGATGATTGATTTCTTCTCGATTACTACTATGACGTTTGTTGTTGTTAATGCTCGGCTGTTGTTGTTGTTGTTGCTGTTTTCCACTTGTTGTTGTTGATTGATAGAGTGGATGATGATTGTTCATTGTTGTAGTCATAATGACTTGTTGTTTTTGGTGAGGAACCAATTGAATCAACTCAATTTGGTTACTGTTTCTGCTGCATGAATTGACTAGAAAGCTACAACGATCTCGTTCATATCCAATCACTTGTTGTTGCTGCTGTTGTTGTAATTGATCACTCATGGACATGACTCGTGCCCCTCCGCTATTGATACTACCCCCTGCTGTAGCAGCAGCGGAGGAATGTTGATTGGAATTTTTGGAGGGAAAGTGAGGTGAACTGTCAAAAACGGTCACTAATCGGTTCAGTGACAACATGGTGGTCTGTCTCGTGATAAATAGTCAATTGACGACAAACTGAGCTCTGTCTATTACTAGTACTATTGTTGGTTTGTGAACAAAATGCACTCAATTTTCTCTCAGAATGGGACAATGGAAGAAGGAACACGACAACAACTGGGAATGAGAGTATGGTGAGAGGCAAAGTTGGTGGATTTGGTGCTTGTTGTTTTTTTGTTGTTGCAACGCTCTTTTTGTGCCCACTTCTCCCGAAAAATTCGTGGAGCTCCTTTTTTGACCTGTTGGATGTTGGCGCGACAAAAAGCAAAAGTGGGGATTGCCGGGAATCGAACCCGGGACCTCTTGCACCCTAAGCAAGAATCATACCCCTAGACCACAATCCCTTGTTGTTAATTTTGAAAAATCGCATTATTTAGCCGAAAAGCGCAAAAAAAAAACGCGAACACATGTCACAAGGACCGTCAGTACAGGCGGTAATGATCCGCAGAAGTCAATATGTTGTATGGACAAAGATGAGCAAGGAAGCAGCTACGAAGAGGGACGAAGTAGTCGTCACTGGGAGGTGCAGCAATGTTACTCCAGAAGCAATAGTGAATAAACTGGTTGCTAGCTGCTCGGAGTGGGTTGAGAGGGTACAAGTTGTTAGGAGAGGTGAAAGCTACAAGGCGTGGATAATTGTCAGAGATGACAAAGTTTGGGAATTCATTCAGTGTTCAACTGCACAAAAGTGTTGAAGGATTCGAAGGCAAGCGTCAATGGGAGAATGAGAGCTACACATGACGTAGTAATTACCGGAGCAGGGAAGATCAGCAAGGAAGATATTGAAACTTGGGCTGGTCGGGACAATGTTCAAAGAGTAGAATTAAGAGGGAACTCCGCCATTGTATCCACCAAAGGCCCGAGTTATGCGAATGCATTGCTCGAAAAGACACCCATGGGCAACACCAAGACAAGGAAATTTGTACACAAAACACTCGAACCAATGGACGTATTGAAGAGAAATGTAGCACAGCTTCAAGAAGACATGAACAAGATGCTAGATGATTACAGGAGGAGTGTGGAAGAAATTCGAATTCTCAAGTCGGAAATGATGAAGATGAGACTTAGGGCGAGTAAGCAGGATGGAGCGAACAAAAGCACCATGCAAGAAAAAGCTACTACACCTAGGAATGAACTGGAGGAACCAATGAATACAGTGCAAACGATGGAGGATGATTTGGTGAACACACCTGTGGTCCAAATAAAAAACAGAGGGAAACTAATGATTGATAAAGGTCAGAGGAGAATGGATGATTTTGTAAGCAACAGAGGAAAGAAGCGCGATGCCAGGGAAGTAGACGATGAAGATGTACAAAGGAAGATAATTATGACAAATTCCCCTAATGGAACCATTCGAGTGAACAGTACTCAAGAGAGTGTTGTTCCACAAGAGCACGAACAAAGCGAACTATGAGTACGACACTCAATGTCGTTTGGTACAACATCAGAGGGTTAGGAGGGAAACGAAACGATGTTGTTGCCATGATGGAGGCGATCATCCCAAGGATTGATGTTCTGATGCTGCAAGAGGCGAGTTGCAAGAGTGAAAAGTTCAAAGCGGCTTTCGAAAAGCAGCTGGAGTATGCTGGGTGTATGTTGATACACACCAACACAGATGACAGAATAATGACGATAATAAGAAGAGAGAGCATTCAAGAGTACAGAACACTGGTGACTAACCAAAGATTGTTGGCTGTAGAGATTGCATGCGGAGATCTGCGAGTAACCCTAGTCAATCATTACGGACCTCACAAAAGAACAGAAGGAGGACATCACTATGTGATGATCAATGAAACATTGAGAGAGCTCTCATGCAGAGGGAAACTATTGTTTGGTGGGGACCACAATACAGTGATAAACAATACTGAGAGGACTTCTGGAAGGTTAGATGACAATAGTGCCCATTTTAAGGCAATGGTGGAAGGACTTCAACTGAGCGATGTTAATACAGTTACAGGTACACCCCATTTTCACACGTTCTTTAGAGGCGAGTTTTCTTCTCGCATCGACTCAATCTGGTGCAATTCACCAGCCACTGACATTGTTAGAGATGTGGAGAAGTACACAACCAATGGGGTAAGGAGCGATCACATACCTACGATGGTAAAGATATGGTGGACAAAGGTGGAGGAAAGAGGGTCCACGGAAGAAAGGCCCAAGTTCCCAAAGAGGGAAAGCAAGATGTGGATAGAGTACTCAAAAGAGGTGGTTGAAGGGCTAGATAAAACCAACATGGCGGAACTGGATGTTGATGAACAATGTGACCGGATCACTGTGATCTTAAGGGAAAGTGCGAAGAGGTTTCCGAAGTGTAAACCAGTTGCTAGAGGAATTGACAACCGCAGAGTTAGACGTTGGCTGAAGGATAGAACGATTTTAGTGGAGCGGCTGTCTTCCCATGACACCGGTTCACCGAAACTCATGAGGGTTTGCAAGGCATACAAGGAGGACTGTACTCTGAGAGGTGTTTTGGCATCACTGAAGATTGTAGAGGGGCTTGTACAAGCTGAAAGAGCCCGAAGGGCTAACAAGAGGTTTTCCAGGTGGCTGTACAAAGTCAGAACTTCAGAATTCGTGGACCCCCGACTTTTCTTCAATGCTGCCACAGGTAAGAAGGCACTGAGACTAAGGTTCAAGAGTTATAAGAGTGGAGAAACGGTGATAACTGCCCCGGATAAGGTAGCTGAGCATGCTGCTGATTACTTTGAGGAGGTGTTTGAGCAAGAATTTGCAGACATGACGTTCCTAGACGAGATGAGATGCAGGACTCAGAGTATGGAGGATATTTTTCCCCCGTTCAAGGTGGAGGAGGTACTGCAGTCCTTAAAGTGGCTGCGAAACGGTAAAGCACCGGGAGTTGACAAGATATTCAATGAAATGCTCAAATTGAGGCACACCAAGGAAAGAGATTATAGAGTTGAGTTTGCAGAGGTGCTGATGATGTTCTTCAACAGAGTACTAGAGACCGGGGAATTCCCGGGTGAATGGAAGAGATGTGTTATAGTTCCGGCGTACAAGAAGGGCTGCCCTATGGTGATAGGGAACTTTCGCCCTATATGCCTGCTCAGTGGTCTCTCAAAGGTATTCACTCGGCTGCTGAACCAAAGAGTGTCAGCTGCTGCTGAGAAAATGAGTGTATTCTACAACACGCAGGGTGGAGGTCGTAAAATGCGTGACATCAGAGAAAAGCTGTCCATCATCAGAGGAGTGATTGATCACGCAAATAGAAGTGATAAGCAGTTGTATCTTCTGCTCACCGACATCTCGAAGGCATTCGACAGTGTACCACACAATGCAGTCACTGCTGCCTACCGGTTTTTCAACTTCCCAGAGGGTATCATCACGCTCATCAGGAACATGTTGGAATCGAATGTGGCCACAATAGGAACCCAACTCGCATCACGGTCGATTGACATCAACAGAGGCACGAGGCAAGGGGATTCCTTGTCTCCCACGACTTATGTGATAGTTCATCAGTTAGTGTTGCTTTATGTAAAGCAAAGAGCAAGCGGATACCAAGCCATGAGCCAGAGAATCTGGAACGTGGCTTACGTTGATGACTGCAACCTTTTCAGTGATGATCTCCAGGACATCCAGTCAACGGCTAATGATATGTACAGGGCGCTCAAGTGGGTTGGTCTGAGTATGCACCCTGACAAGTTGGAGTTCTTCGCAAGGAAAGTGGGTGAAGATCCTGTGACGATCAGAGTGGCTAGTAAGGTGATTACTGCAAAGGACAAACACACAGGCTTTAGAGCGCTTGGGCTCTTTACAAATCTTAATGGGGACACAGAGGCCCAAAAGAAACAAGCAAAGCAAAAGGTACTGAGAATCCTGAATCGGTTGAGGATGCTGAAGTTGGGGCCAAGTCAGGTAGCGAGAATAGTGAACACATGCGTCCATCCTGTATTCTTGTTTGCTTCAGAGTTCACCCATTGGCCAAAGAAGTGGCTAAACGAAATTGAGGGGATTGGACGCAAGGCAGTGAAACATGGATCGAGTGCCATGAAAAGGTTACCTCTTTGCTGCTGTCAGTGGAGAGGGACAATGGTGGCATTGGACTCAATGAATTCAAAGAGAGTCTGACGGCAAAGATCTCTGCCTTTGTCGTGGGGATGCTACAAGGTAAGAGAGACACGGAAGCACGAACACTTCTGTTGGATACGCTTGATGATGTCAAGCAATCGCAAACGCTCGTTCGGTCGAGCATATTTCAATCCAACAATCGTCTTTGTGAGACCAAGCACTCTTACCTGACGTGGTGTGCCAAACTCCTACATGGTTCGAAGGTTCGTGTAGGTCCCGTAGGAGAGCATGAGTGTGGGAAATGTAGTATAGGGTGGCATCTCCCTACGGGAGACGCAAAACTACTCATTCAAAGTGGCATCACCAAAAACTCCCAACTCTTCGATGATGATGGGATAATGGTGATGTCGTTAGAGGAAGCAAAAAGGAAGTTCACGTTGAAGGGCATCGGCCCAGCAAGATACTCAAGGATAAGGGCTTACCTGGAAATTCTTGGCAAGCCATGCGAAAAGAGATGGAAGGAGCGGAGAGCAACGAATGACGCTCTGGAAGTGTTGATAGGTGATAAAGCGTTGAGCAACACAAATGTCAGAGAAGGTCTAGAGGAGCATTTCGTGCAGATGAGGGCAAAGTCGATTGAATCTGAACCTGAATGGATGTTGGAGGCTGAATTCCAGAAAGAAAGTGAGTGGAATGAATTCCTCAAGTGCCCATTCGGCCTAGAAAGAAATGAACTGTGGTTTTACCACCAAGTCAGAAGTGGTACGCTCCACACAAAGACTGTACTGCGTGATTTGTATGAGCCGATGATAGAGATCATGTGTGCTCACTGCGGGAGCGCCCCAGAGACTATCACCCACCTACTAGTGCAATGTGATGAAGCCAAAAGGGCAAGAAAGGAACTGGTTGAGGAATTCAAGGCCAAATTGGACAAGCTGGAGTTTATGAGGCCAGCCAAGTTAAAGATATGGTTCGATGATGTGGTTTACGATGACGGGAAATTGGTACCACTAAGCCCAAGTCGTTCCACTGAAGAGATCTTAGCAGGGTTAATGGGAAAGGAGGATGACCAGAAGGATGTGTTGATGAAGGAGCTGGTTGTGCACGGTCGCAAGAAGAGGGAATCAAAAGTTAAAAGGCTGGTGAATGCAATGAAGAGGTCTTGCATCAAACGGTTACATAAAGTCTGGAGAGACTCAGTAGCGAAGAGATGTGAACAATAGCTCAGAACCTGCGGTTCTGAGCGACACCACGTCTCACTGTAGTGGATAGAATAAAGGGGCAACAAATGTTGTATGGAAAAAAAAAAAAAAATTAGCCGAAAAGCGCCACAAACGGATACTTGAAGCAAACAATCAGCAAATTCTCTCTGGTAGGTCAGTTTGTGTTGGGAGGAGACCACAACGCGGTCATACTGGCATCCGATAGGTCAGCACTAAGGATAGATAGCAACACTGGCCCATTGTTGGAAGCATTAACAGAAAATAACCTATTTGATGTGAACGAGCAGCTTGGAGTCGAAAGGTTCCACACATTTTACAGAAAAGGTTCCTCGTCGCGCATTGACACTGTGTGGTGCAACAAAGCTGCACTTGATAGTATAGAGAAGATTAGTATGTACACAAAGAACGGGGTAGGCAGTGACCACGTGCCCACATTGTTGTCAATAACAACGTCGAGGCACTTCAGGACCTCGTGTGAGCGTGCATCATATCGTTTCCCTAAGAACAAACAAGATTCTAGATGGACAGAATATGCCAAAAAGGTGGTTGATGAATTGGAAAGAGAGGGAGTTCTAAACATTCGGGATGTTGATACCCAATGTAATATTATCACGAGGACTATACTAAATCAAGCAGAAGTTTTCCTGAACAATAAGACTACGAGAGAATGGAATCGGTGCAGAGCTGTCAGAAGATTGCTCCATCACAGAAGTATGTTGATGGAGTACATGCATCGACGTGTGTGGTGTCCTAAGCTAGAAAAAATTGTTGTTACTACTGACAGTGGAGAATCGAGAGTGGATAGAGTTTTAGACTCCCTCAAGTGCGTCAATGATGCACTCCATAGGATTAGAGCCCAGAAGGCTTCACAGAAATACAGGAAATGGGAGTGGGTCTCAAGAACGGCAGAGTTTAGTGACCCTTCCAAGTTTTTCTCTTCTGCTTCAGCAAAGAAAAGCTGCCGTATACGGTTGTCGAGGGTTACTAAAAATGGGATGCAATATACGGATCCGCATACTGTGGGTGAAGTTGCTGCAGACTACTTTGAAAAGGCGTTTAAGTCAGAAGCAGCAAGCATGGGTTTCCTCTCATTGATGGAAAGTCATGGCGACAAACACAAGATTAGAGAAGCCATCCAACCATTCAAGGTTGAAGAGGTGTCCGAAGCAATAAGATGGCTGAGGAACAGAAAATGCCCGGGAGCTGACGGTATGCACAACGAGATGATTAAACTCCCTCGCACAAATAAGAGAGATTTTAGGTGGGAGCTGGCAGAGACTCTCTGTGGGTTCTTCAACAACATCACATTGACAGGCAATTTTCCCAAGGCGTGGAAGGAATGTGTGATCATTCCTGCTTACAAAAAGGGGGATGTCACTCTACCAGAAAACTACCGGCCCATCTGCCTACTGAGTTCATTGTCAAAACTCTACACGAAGCTGTTGAATCAGCGAATCTCCAAAGCGGCTGAAGAAGGAGGTTTGTTTACAAATGTCCAAGGAGGTGGGAGGAGGTTTAGGGATATCAGAGAGAAACTCTCCCTGATCAGAGGTGTCATTGACTACGCAAATCGCCATGACAAGCAGCTCTTTCTATTGCTGACAGACATCTCCAAGGCGTTCGATTCGGTTCCTCACAACGCCATCGAAGCGGTGTACAAGTTCTTCGGCTTCCCCGAGGGTATTGTGAATCTTGTTAGTGGCATGGTACGCGACAACTATGCCCGTGTGCTAACCTCATCACTTTCAAGGAGATTTCATATCGGTAAAGGCACAAGACAGGGAGATTCATTGTCTCCCACTACCTACATCCTTGTGCATCAAGTGGTACTGTTGTATGTGCGTCAACGAATGAAGGGATTTGGTGCTATGACCCAGAACTTGTGGAACGCAGCGTATGTGGATGATTGCAATTTGTTTGCTGAGTCTAGGGAGGACATTGAGAAAGCCGCCAAAGCAATGTCTACCGTGTTAGGGTGGCTTCGAATGACGATGCACCCCGACAAGTTGGAACTGTATGTGAGGAAGAAGGAGAACGGATCAAACTATGACATCACTGTTGATGGCATACAAGTGATAGCGAGAAACAATAAACAGGTCTTCCGTGCTCTAGGGCTGCACACTAACCTTAGAGGAGGCTCACATAGACAGAGAGAGCAAGCTTGGCAAAAGGCACAGAGAGTTGTCGTAAGGCTCAGGCTGATGAGGCTGACTGCGAGGCAAGTGAGTAGGGTGGTCAATACATGCATACATCCAATATTCACCTATGCATCAGAGTTCACCGATTGGACTGCAGAGTGGCTTGACAAAGTCAACTTGTTGGGCAGATCGCTGGTGAAGTTCTCCGTCGGGAATCTTTTCCTGGATCTCCGTCAGTTGTGATTTGGGATCAGTCGGACTCAAGGATATTGAGGAGTCAATCGCTGCTCAGACTGGTTGGTTCGTGTTCTCGATGGTCAATGGTAAAAAGGACACAGAAGCACGAAGACTGTTCCTTGACACGCTTGAGGATATCAAGCATCATCAAACATTCCAACAAGAGAATGTGTATCAGTCAAGGAACAGACTAGAGTGCGTGAAACACTCCTACCATAAGTGGTGTGCCGACAGGATGCACTGTCACAACATTCAAATGACCTCTAGCGTGGCCAAACAGTGCGATGACTGTTGGCTCGCAAGATACATTCCTACCACTTTGCTCAAGAAACTTTATGTTGTGGGTATAGTTAGTCGTAAACAACTAGTGGTGGATGGTGAGCCTATGTGCTTCAAAGAGTTCAAGCAAGTGTATCCCAACTGTAAACTGGGTGCACAGAGGCACCAGTTGCTCAGTATCTTGGTCTCTCAAATGAGAGAGTGTAATTGTCCATGCCGAAGTCTCCGGTCGTGTGGCGAGCCTGCATTGTATAAAGGTGAACTGAGGGTAGAGAATAGACAGCACCTTCAATCCTTGTTTGATCAAGAGCGCAATATTCGAGTGGAGGAAAGTGACAGATGGTGGGTGCAAAAGGCAGCAAATTACAGTGGTGCTGACTTTTCCTTCCTGAAATATCCTCATGGTGTGGATAGAAGATTAGAATGGTTCCAACTTCAAGTGAGAAGTGGAACTCTCCACACAGAGGAAGTTGTTAGAGGTCTTTACAACCCCCATAATGCGTCTATCATGTGCTCCTGGTGCAAAAAAGAACCCGAGAGTGTCTTACACTGCTTGGTACGTTGTCCCAGGTCTGTCCATGCTAGACGGTGTCTAGCACTGACAGTGGGTAAGGAACTAATTAGCCTGGGAGTGTCAGCTGACAGTTGTATCGACATATGGTTCGATAATGTCAGACTCAAGAACGGAAAGATTGAAAAAAGAGCACTGCGGTGGACTAGCAGAGAATATCTAACAGGTATGATGGGCATCGAAACGAGTGCCATCGAAGATATCACCAATGGCTTGGTTGCCAGTGGAGTCAGAGTAGCAGTGGCCGTAAAAAAAGCAAGAATTTATGTGAATGGGGTGAAACGGAGATGTCTCACGACTCTCCTTCACCTCTTCACCACAACAAAAGCGAAACAACAATGACGCTCTGCGAGCGTCATTGAGAATTAATCAGGTGACCAAGGGTCATCGCTCTTCGAGCGATGGCCGAAGAAAACAAAAGACAATAAAGCGAGCAAGCGAGCAACCGAAATGGTTGTATTAAAAAAAAAAAAAAAAAAAAAAGCGCCACAAACGGATGGCACGAGTTAGTGGAGCTAGGTGTGGCGCGAGATTGGTGTTTCTCGTTGACAATTTTCGACTGAGGGAAGGCAAGCTGTCGCGAAGATCAATCAAGAAAACCAGCAAAGAAAACCTTCAAGGAGGAATGATGGGCATCTAGGTAGATGTCATCTAACAGGTAACAGAGGGACTGGTGCTTAACGGGATGAAGAAGTCAGTAGCTGCCAAGAAAGCTAAACATTCGTGAGCAGTGAGAAGCGGAGATGTCTCACGACCCTCCATCAACCCCTCAGAAAATGAAATTCGTGAATTCATCGAGAAATGTTCTCAGTCAGGTCGTTGAACAGCTGCTGACCAGTTCTCAAGCCTTGGGTGGTTTGCTGTCAGTTAAGAGTGACTGATCGGAAAGAAGCATCCCAATTATCCTTCAGAGGACTTGAACCTCCTGATCTATTTCGTGGCCAACTCACTTTAAGTGAAAAACAAATCAAAAAAAGGGCATACTCAATCTCTTCGCTCAAAAAAAACAAAAATGAAGCAACATGCAGCTGAAGAAAACAAGAATGCAATAGACAATGAACATGTTAAGTGTGAAACAATTGAAATTTGTTCTGCACTTTGCCATGATGTATGGACCATCATTATCGAATTTTGTGACACTCGTCAATGGATGCAATTGAGTCACACTTGCAAGGGAATTAATCAATTTAAGTACAATCGATCCATCATGTACAACAAGAAGAGAACACTAAAATCGCATTGGAATGACCAAGAAATTGACTCCTGGTTTCAATTGAACAAAGGTACACTGTTTAATGTAGGTTTTTGGTGGCATCCCAATGTCAGGGATAGGCATTTCCAATACTTGGAAGGCATTCACACACTTGATATGAGTGATTGTGAGCAAATTACAGATCAAGTCTTTTCTCACTTGACTGGTATTCACACACTCAATATGAGTTTTTGCAAGCAAATCACAGACAAGGTGTTTCCTCATTTGACTGGCATTCACACGTTAGATATGAAGCATTGTTATCAAATCACGGACGATGCACTCTCTTACTTGACGGGCATTCACACTCTTGATATAATGTTTTGTAACAACATTTCCGACAATGCATTTCGTCATTTGACTGGCATCCACACGCTCAATATCAGTCGTTGTGGTCAAATTACAGATCGAGCCTTCTCTCATTTAGCTGGTATTCAGGAACTAAGTATGAATTATTGCCCTCAAATCACAGACAAGGCATTCACTCACCTGACTGGTATTCACACACTTGAAATGATTGAGTGTACGAACATCACGGATCAGGCATTTCCCTATTTGGTTGGTGTTCACAAACTTACAATGAGTGGCTGTGATCAACAAACGATCACTGAGAATGCATTAGCCCATTTGAAGAATATTCGCTCACTCACTTGGTTTAAGAGTGGACGAGATCCTGCTTTCATCGAAAAGGTGGTTGACTTTTGTAAGTCACGCTCAACAACTCTTGTGAGCATCTCCTAGGAAATGTGTTTTCATTCTGAATCCTCTTCTTTACTGTAGATTGCGGTTGCGATTTGTGTTAATAACTTTTGCTTCAAGATAAACTCTGCTCAACATCAGAAAAACGTATCTAAAAATGAGTGATAGACTACAAGCTCTCATTAGACAACTCTATCCGCGAGAGCTCCCCGCTCTGGATAGCCATGCAAGCTGTGATAAGGACGGACCTTACGCATATAGCAGTGATTTAGAGGCAAATCAATCGAGATTACACGGTGTAGTGAATACGCATAGTAAGATCCCAAGATATCCTCCAACGGTTACTTCGCTCACCAATTCCAAGATCCCCAAGCTTTTCATGGGTCGAAATAGATTCACCTCTGGTAAAACAGTACCTCCCAACTGGATGGAACCAATGAGAATATCAATGGAAGTATCATGGGTGTTGTATGTTACTTACAAATTTACTGGTGAGTACCATGATATTGTAGATAGGCGCGAGTCCGATTGTACGGTGCCTCCATTCGAGTACGAGGGGTTGTTGGAAAAATTCGAGACAACTCTCAGCCATACCTGCAGTGCGTTTCAAGTAACTCCCTACTACTCTAACGGTGACAAACTGATATTTGCTACCTGTGCACACAACATTGTACCTCTACTCAAGATGAACAATAAGGTTTTTCAGCTAACAGAAATCAGAGCTTGTCATGAGGACTTCCGAGGACAGATTTGTCCTAGCGTAGTCTGTCAAGTATTGAAAGATGGAAATGTCGACGCCAAGGATCAGATAGCTAGCGAAAACGACTATGCTTTTCTGATTGCCGAAGATGCATCTTACAAAGGCTCCTTTCCAACCTTCCTCATCCCCAAGCCAATATCGGCCGTGATAAACAAGGAAGCGAAGCAATCCATCGCTGATGATTCAACAGATGGTTATGATCATCTTGTTGTAGGTTCTCCAGCACCTGTGCCCAAGGATTTCATGACCCAGCTGAACAAAGAATTTAGGGATCAGAATTACACTGCGGCAACCATCAACCGTCTCCTCGCTGTAAACAATCGATCTGTGTCGTTGGGTCAAGTCGTAGGTAAAATTGGTACAACTTATAGTCATACCTCTTGCACAAGCCCTGGGAGTTCAGGATCTGCTTGCATTGTGCTCGAGAGGCCAGTGTACGAGAAACTGATGACACCTCTTCCCGAAATCCTGACATTCCAAGGAATCCACATTGGTGGAGGGTCATTGAATTATTCTTTCTCTGTTGAAAACAAGAACTTCCACTCAGACTACTTCGAACATGTTGTGAAACAACTGTCTGACAATCAACTAGAGAGATTGAGTGAGGAACAGAAGAAGTTGCTGGGCGAGTACATCGATTTCGACCTCAGATCTGACGAGTTGGCGACCATTGAGTCTGAAGGATCTAAATAACGCATCCAAATATAAAGTTCAATTTGCAGCACTTTGATGGAGCGTAAGATCATATACTTATACCGTACGAAAATGTAAATTTGTCCGGCGAAAATTTCTCGGCGAAATTTCTAGCTAGCGGACCGAGAGTTCTCAAGAAAAGCACAAAAAATGATAACACCAACGTGGCCTCGAGGCATCATCACTCGTGTGTTGATGATCCTCTCTGTTGTTTCTCTGCTATTGTTGTGTTTCTTGTGTTTTGATCAAGTCAAAGCTTTTGATCACAACAACAACAACAACAGTGATGTTCCCTTCTCTGGAGTGTACTCGTTTGAGACACGTGCTGGATCAGGTGGTCGTCTCTATCTCTGTCAAAAGAATGCTAATGAAGCAACAACGGTAGTTGTTCAGGGAACTTATGTGAAATCCATCATCACAAAAGACAAGCAACAACAAGAAGTGTTGGTGGGAATTGTGGAAGGCACAATGGACAAGAAGAAAAAATGGTTGCGTGGTCAATTTGTGGACGCTGGTGGAGTCAATGGTCAATTTGCATGGCAAGAGCAATCTCTGGGTGAGAACAATGGAACGGAGCTTGTCGGTTCACTGTGGTATTTGAATTCAAAGGATTTCAGTGGGACCAAAGCACTAAACATTCGTGAAACAAAGTTGTCGAATCAAGAGGCAACAATTGCCCAGTGCATGTCCTATGATTTCGGTGCAACAAAAATGTTTAACATGTCTGGTACTTGGACCACTGTTGATTCAAGTGGTGAAGACGCCACGAATGGTAATATGACGTGGTGTGCCAATCAACAAGACAGTTCAGCTGTGGGAGATATCGAGTCAGAGTTGAATACTCCTGCTGTCGCTCGTGCTCAGACCTTTTTCAACGGAAGAGTTTGGGCCGGTGTTTGGATGCACAGTGATTCCAAGGCATCGTTCCAAACCAAATCCATGGGTACATTTTTAAGAGTAATCACAAGTGAGTCTGTGTTTGAAGCTCAATGGTACGTGGATGATGGCAATTATTTTGAACTATCGAACAGCGCTTGGCATATGAGATCTGTGACCTCGTACAAAAAAACGTCAGACGACGTTGGTACTTGTGTTTCTGCAAAGAATCAGATGCCATGGATGGGTACATTTGATCTGGGGAAGGGGCGGTTAATGTTCGTGTGCTACGATAGTGGCAGTACCTTGAGAGGTTCCATTTCTTCTTATAACTCGAAGCTTCAACAATTAGTCAGAGGATCCGTGTATGGTTCTTTGTCTACGAATGGAAAGTCCTGGTCCGGAATGTGGTATGATGTAACTGAAAAGAAACCATACCATGGAAGATTTGAGATTACTCTCTCAGATGATTTGTCTCAATTTACCGGTGCAAAGTGGTATGGTACTGACACGAACGCAACTCATGTGCAATTGGATGGAAAGAAGTCAATTTATGAAAAAACAGTCAATTTCTTCTCGAATGATGAACAATGTAAGCTTGCTGGCTCAAACCCTTTTGACTTTGAAGGAACGTGGACATTGAATCAACCCGATACTCTGGATAGCAACATGGAAAATTGGGCAATCTGCTTAGATAGCTCAAAGGAAACACAATTCAACATTCCATATAACTCCCAAAAGCAAGCAATGAATGGATTAACAGATAGAAATGAATCAATTGCCATTGGAACAATCGACACCACTCGTGTCTTTTCCGTGATTAGAAGAGTCGGTAATCTCATGGAATCCCATTATTGGGACTCTTCTTACGAAGGATTATCCATCAATTCCAAGATCAAAGATATCAGACCATCCAATGACTCCTGTTTTGCTATCGCGAAGAAAGACAACAGAATTGCTCTAGCTGTGGCATTGACTGTTCCCTTGTTGGTCTGTCTTTTGCTCTTTGTGGCTCTACTCGTTTTCTTCCTCCTGAACCGTGTAATAATGAAGAAGAAACAAAGTCAAGGAGATCGCACCGCCCTCCTTCAATAATATCCGCACGGAGTTTCGTTTTTGCAGGAATCCTCAGAAAAAATAAAGCCGACACCAGCTGCTACTATAAAATCTTGCCTGACACGACAACCAAGGAAGTAACACCCAACAACACAATCACAACAAGACCAACAATTGCCATGTCATCGTTTCAGAACCAACTTGCCGACTTCAGAAAAGCCCAAGCACAAAGGTTTAGAAAAGAACGACACCCAATCAAGGTACCCCAAAGATCAACCGAGGAGATTGGAGAAGATGAAGTCTGGACTTCCATTTTTAGTTTTGTCGAGAATGACAATATTGGATTCAAGAACTTGTTGCAGTGGAGGCTGGTGTGCAAACGATTTTATCTCCTGATTGAGTATCGTCCTGAAATATGGAACAAGAGGTGTTTGAGAATGAATGAGGCTAATGTAGTGAGCTCCAAGAAGATGATCTCAATTGTTCAGATGTATCATGACATGTATTGTGTCAAGGGATTCAATCTGAGGAACATGATTTTTGAAGGTGTAGACTTCTCCAACCCGGATGTTAATTCATCTTGGCTAGACTATGAAGAGCATCTTTTTGGGATTACTTTCCTCCATTGTGTGATGTCACCAATTCTTGGACAGTCCAAGTTCCTTGGGGATTTACAACTGATTGGTTGCTCTCTCCGAGAATTGAGATCTAAGGAAGAAAGTCAACCTACTTCTTCCGTACTGCTCAACTTTGCCAACACCAGTGATACTCACCATGTAGCTGTAGAAACCTATCCTCTATGCCGGAGAAGAGACAATGTACGACCACCAGCAAAAAGACAGAAGTATTCCACCAAGCTAGAGGCACAAGAGTACAAGATTCCACCTTTTCCTCATGTCAAAAGAATTGTCCTAGACTCTGGTGATCACAACTCTGTTCTTTGGACTGCTCTGTATCCCTTTTTTTTAGAGAGCGCGTGCCATTTGGTGATCAAGGGTAATGTTCTTGCTTTTCTTCTCGAGAGTTCTCGTGAGAAACGGTATGTCAAGTATCTCACTATACATCCCCCTCAAACAGAAGAGATTGATAAAGAAAAGTACTTTCACCGCATGGTTCGGTTTCCTGGTGTGGCCCGCGTTTATCAGTGGGACAGTGATACATTCTGGACACCACATTATCCAATTCGGGATCGACGAGGAAGAATCATAGCCAAAGAAGAGACGGTAGATTCCGATTGTTTTTTGACATCTGATGCCTCAGATAAGTTCATTTATGAAGTAGATCACAGTGCGGCATACCAAGAAGAGAAAGCAAAGCAATGGGAAATTATCACAATACTCAGAGGATACATCCATTCACTGTCACCTCTCAAACAAGAAGAACTGAGAAGAATGATGCTGGAGAAAGAAAGATTGTTGCACACAAAACAATATCTCGGAGAATATAGTACCCATCGATTGCAAAGTAACTATCAAGTCCTTGTTGACTTTGCAAAGAACGAAGGCCTCAATGACAGTTCTAGCCAGACATCAAGGTCCATCTATCTGAGAGAAATGCGTAACATTGTTCAAAAGAATACAACATTGAGAACAAAATTCCCAGACGAGAAGCAAACAGACCACGCAAACCTTTTAAGAAGAATTACTGGCCTGTTAGAGACATCTCAATGGGGAACAGTTGAGAAAGAAGTCCTAAAGTTGAAGAAGGAGAATGAAGAAATGGAATACCAGCTTTCAGGTTCAGTGACTGGCGGACACCCGAGCGGAAAGGCGCAAAAAGAAAATGCATGAAAGATAGAGACGCCGGATGTCCGCTATTCAGAACGGCTTTTTGAAAACTCGCGGTATTTAAACTCACATAAAACAGACAATGTTTCCAGTCAATCCACTCCAACACGATCCTGTATCATTTGAAGAATACTCCAAGGATAAAACCCAAGAGTCTGTCGATAATATAAGATGGTACAATGACTATGAAAATGTAGGCGGTCGAGAGGCAGAAGTGTGTCGACAGGTGTATCCAGATATGAAAACATTCAAGGCATGGTTAATCGAAACCAAATACATGCAGTAAAACAAATCACAACAAAAATCTTAACACCTACATTGTAGTTCACGGAAAGCATACCTTCCAATCTCCGCCTATCCATTATTTTTCCGCATCAGAAGATCCATTTTTTCTCATGTCAAAAAACACAAAAAAGCTTCTTCCTTCTTTTGTTTATTGGAGAGAGAAAAAACATCATCATCAACCAACAACACAACCAACACAACAAACATTATCAAAAGATGACACACAAGAATCAAACTCTTGACTCCTCTGAAGCATCATCAGCAGATCAACCACAACAACAACAACCACACAATGATGATACTGATGATGAATCAGAAGAAGAAGAAACTACAACAGAAAATGAAGAAGAAGAAAATGACGAAAATGATGATGAAGAAGAAGAAGCAGATGATGAAGATGATGATGATGACTCATCAGAGTATGAACCACAACTCAAATATCAAAGACTAGTCGGTTCATTACCTACTATTTTTGAACAAGAAAACAATACGGCAACTGCTCTGTGCGTAAGTGACAAGTTGATTATTCTGGGGACGAATCTCGGTTTTTTGTACTTGTTGAATTTTGAGGGTTATTGTGGAGAAAAGTTTAGGCCTCATGTAGGAGCAGTGAGAGACGTGTCAATTGATTTGCACGGTGATTATGTCGCTAGTTGTTCGGATGATGGAAAAATTGTGGTGAGAAATTTGTGTGATGTGTCAGCAGGTCAACAGCCGATTGGTGTTGGTGGTGGTGGAGGTGGTGGTGGTGTTGATTTGTCCATTAGTGGTACAAGGGAGAGCAGTACTACTGGAGCAAACAATGGTGATAGTTTGGATATATTGTTAAAGGGTGGTGTTTCTTGTGTACAGGTCGATCCAGAGTACGTACGAAGGAACGAAAGAGTCATTTGTGGTGGAAGACCAGGTAAACTCATTCTTATGAAGAAGGGATGGTTCGGCTACAAGGAAACCATTATTCATAAGAATGAAGGCCCAATTCATGCGATTCGGTGGTTCAAAAACTTGATTGCATGGGCCAATGATCAAGGTGTAAAAATATATAATGTGACTGATAATGAAAAAGTGTCGTATATACCGAGACAAAAGGGTTCTGAGAACAAGGGCACATGCAGATGTAATTTGGTGTGGCACGAAACACCAAGAGGTGAAGATCGATTGATTGTCGGCTGGGGAACAAGTGTTGCAGTGTTAAATATTAAGGATCGTGTGATTAGTCCTGCATTGCCAAAGGACTCGAGAGGACCAAACAAGGTTGTTGAGATTATGGCTATGTTTGACACTGATTTTCTGATTTGTGGTATTCAACCGTATGGTAACAATGAGTTGTTGTTGCTCGCATATGATCCAACAGCGGACTCTGATTCTGATGAGGACGAAGATGATGACGAAGAAGAGGGATCGAATCAAAAACATCAAGGAACCAGTGCTCCTCGACCTGAATTGAGAATATTGGACATGAAGGGAGAGGAGTTGTCTTGCGATGCTCTCTCCATCAAAAACTATGAAAATTATTCAGTGCATGACTATAGACTTGAGTATTGTGAGATTGACAATGCATACTATATTCTATCTCAGAGAGATATCGTTGTTGCAAAGCCAAGAGACGCAGATGATCACATGCAATGGTTGTTGGCCAAAGATCAATTTACATTGGCATTGGACTATGCAAATGAGCAGAGCAAACTGGGAGTGGTGATGAAGCCTGACTACTCGATTGAGAATATTGGGCGACGATACATTTCGTTCTTGTTAGGCAGAGGAGAGTGGGACAAGGCTGCTCAGCTTGTACCACAAGTTGCAGGCACCAATGTTGAAGAATGGGAGAAATGGATATGGTCATTCATTCAAAAGAAAAAGTTTGATACCATTGTTCCATACATTCCTATTCCTGGTGGCAGAATGATGTCAGATTCATTGAGTCCTACTGCCGTCACACCAACTCTGACTGGTTTTGATTTCGATCCACCCACTGCTCTGACCAAGGAGCCTTCATTCAGAGCACTTGATAAGAAGATAGACTTCTCAAAGGTGAGATTGAGTGACACGATTTATGAAATGTTGTTGAACCACTATCTGTTCACAAGTGCACCAAGGCTGCTCCAAGCTGTTCAATCCATGCCAAAAGAACTGTACAATTCCCAACACATTATCACTGCTGTTACAGAGCAGATCAAGAAGGAGTACACACCAAAGCAAGATAACTCAGCACCTACTGAGGAGGAACAAGTTAGACGTATTGCACTGCTCAACACTCTGGCTCAACTCTACACAAGTGAGCAAAAGTATGAAAAAACATTGGACATCTATCTTCAGTTGAAGCAAACTCCAGAAAGAGTGTTCCAGTTTATTGAGCAACACGAACTGTTCTCACAGATTCAGGACAAGATTATCGTTTTGCTAAAGCTCGATGAAGCACGAGCATTGGATTTGCTCATGAACAATGTAGAACAGATTCAAGTTGACAAGGTGGTTAGACAGCTCAAGGACGATCGACAACTGCTCCACATGTATCTTGACGCCCTGTTCAAGCGACACAGCAGCAAGTCCAGCAAATTCCACCTGCTTCAAGTTGAGCTTTATGCCGAGTTTGATACAGAAAAACTTGTGTGGTTCTTGGAACAGAGTCAGAGTTACAATATTGAAAAGGCACTAGCTGTTTGCGAAGGATTCCTCGAAAACTGTGAAGATGAATTAGAGGTGCTGAAGGCCGATCCACAGAGTGCCAAGAGTAACGTCACGGTAGAGCTCGAACTCAACAGAAACCGATTGTATCAAAGTATAGTTTATTTATTAGGTCGTATGGGTAATACGAAGGACGCTCTTCAATTGATTATTAACAAGCTGCAAGATGTGAATTTCGCAATCGGATTTGTAAATAAGCAGCGTGACGCAGAGTTGTGGCAAGATCTGATCAAGTACTCGTTGAACAATGGAACATTTATTGCTGGCCTGTTGGATCATATGGCTGATTATTCACATGATGCAATGGATCATATGGATCCTATGACCCTCATACAATCTATTCCAGATCAAATGCGCATACCTGATCTCAAATACAAGCTAGCCAACGTAATCTCGGATTATTCTTTGCAACTGACTCTCCAAAAGGGTTGTCAACAAGTTCTGGATACTGATACCCGGAGTTTGAGTCATATGCTCCATAAGCAACAAAGAAAGGCCGTCAAAGTGAGTTCCATGAAGAGATGTGTCGTTTGTGGTAATATGCTACGAAGCTCATCAAAGGAACACACAATGATATTTATGTGTGGTCACGCATATCATGTACCATGTTTCCTTTCTGTCCAAGCAAATGAGCAACGCAAGGAGAAGGGAGCGAACGGCGCAGCTGAGGAGAAGCTCACTATGCCCAAGGAGGAGGTAGATCCAGTCACTGGCCGATCTCAACCTGTTTCTTTGGAGGAGTACCGACACAGGTTGGAAGACTCGCAAGGTGAGTCTGGTGTCAGATGTGTTTTGTGTCATCAAAAGGATCGAGAGAAGGACAGAAAGACTGCAGCCCTACGACAAAAGAGAAAAGATTAAGATTAAATAAAATCATCTTATCTTATGAGGACGCATTGTATTAACCGAATGATACGCCAGAATTTGGTGGGCCTATTGCCAAAATCTAAAGAAACAAGAATAACCCAAAAAGTCGCCCACTGTAGGATTCGAACCTACGCGGGATGAACCCAACGCATTAGCAGTGCGCCGCCTTAACCACTCGGCCAAATGAGCTTGTTGTATTCAAGAAATTATCTCATTACCCAAAAATTGATTACTGGAGGAGGCCAAGAAGAAGTTCAAGCTGAAAGGAGTCGGTCCTGCAAGGTACTCTAGGATAAAGGCCTACATGGAGCTCCTTGGAAAACCATGTGACGAAAGTTGGAGGAAGCAGAGAGCAATGAAAGATGCCAGTAGAAGTGACGGCAGATGGCAGTGTTCTCAGCAATCCCAATGTAAGAGAAGGTTTGATGGAACATTTTGCGCAAGTAAGAGCTGAGTCTGTAAAATCAGATGGAAACTGGAAGTTAGAAGCTGAACTGCAGAAGGATAAGGAGTGGAATGAGTTCTTGAAGTGCCCTTTCGGTCTAGAAAGAGGTGAGCTGTGGTTCTATCACCAAGTCCGGAGTGGCACTCTGCACACAAAGACTGTAGTACGAGACCTGTATGAACCACTGATGGAGACCATGTGTGCTCATTGCAAGAGCGAACCGGAGACGATACTACACCTCTTGGTGGAGTGTGAAGAAGCCAAAAGAGCAAGAAGCGAACTAGTGGAAGAATTCAAGGTTTCATTGAACAAACTGGAGTTTATGAGACCAGCCAAGCTCAATCTCTGGTTTGACAATGCGGTGTACGATGATGGCAAAATGCTACCTCGGATCCCCAGTCGAACATCGGAAGAGCTGCTGGCAGGACTAATGGGTAAAGAAGAGGACCAGAAGGAGGTACTGATGAAGGAAATAGTAGTGTATGGCCGCAAGAAGCGGGAAACAAAAGTGAAAAGATTGGTAAATGCAATGAAAAGATCTTGTATCAAACGAATGTACAAAGTCTGGAAAGACCCGATAGCGAAGAGACCTGCACAATAGCTCATGGCGGAAAAGAAAGCAAAATCATTCGTGAACAGGGTGAAGAGGAGGTGCGTCGACACCCTTCATCGCCTATTCATCTCCCACAAGGAAGACACATAACAATGACGCTCTACGAGCGTCATTGTGAGAAATGAAAAGTAACAGAGGAGATAACGCTCTTCGAGCGTTATCCAGTGTAAATTATCAGAAAATAAAATCAGAGCAGCCGAAATGGTTGTATTAAAACAAAAAAAGTTTTTCTGGCCCATTGTCGAGCGCAAGAGATACATTCTCATGGACCTTGAACTCCTACAATGCAACGACACACACGATCGTTCTGCAACCCTACCAATACTGATGTGCAAGGATAATTTTGAAGTGATAGAAAAACAGCAGCAGAAGATCGGTCGAAGTTGTGGTGGATTCAGAAGGCATGTTTGGGAGGTGCAACAGACTGCTCCTTTATGAAATGCACTTTAGGGTTGATAGACAGCTTGAGTGGTTCGTTGCACAAGTCAAAAGCCAAACATCTCTACGGGGTGGAAGATATGGACACGACGTGTCCCAAGTGCAATTTTAAGCTCTATGGGTCGCTCGTTTGACGAACTGCAGAGAGAAACGAAAGAAAGTTTATCTGCGAAACTGATCAACCTTTATTTATGCTTGTTCCACTACTGCCTCATCTTTTGCGATAGTACTTTCTTCTTCAAGCTCAACTTCATCTTGATTCTCATCGCCTGTCGATCGGTTGTCCTTCAATTCTTCTTCTTGCTGTTGTTTGATCTCTTCCTTTCGTTTCGCATATCCGACCATGACCACACCAACTGTAATCAACATGGCACCAACAACAGCATACATGGTTGTTGTTTGTCTCAGGAACACGTATTGGAATATCGTTGAGATGATTGGTGCTGTCGTATTGTAAACAGACACGACAGTAGGACTTGTAAACTTTGCAGCATATGAACTCATGCCAAAACTCATACTACCAATGACAATACCAGAATAAACCAGACCGATCCATCCAATCCTTGGAATTGCAACAGGATTAAAGTTCTTGACCAAGAATGCAGCAATAATCATGCCCCAGATTTGTGCAATAATCATCGAATACGATGTGACAGTCAATGGAGGAATCTTTCGATCCAGAGCCACTCTCTGCGTAATCAAAAACGTTGCCGTAATAAACGTATTGAACAGATAGATGCCCGCACCTGCTAAACTTCGATAATTAAACGAAGAAGCAGTTGTTCCAGTTGCTCCACTCCCACTACCCACATTGGAGGAAGAGGATGGAGAACCATCACCAAAAAAGGTGATAATCAAAAGCATGGCCACTGATCCAACCACAGCCAAAATGACACCCAAAATCTTGACAATTGATTTTCCTTCTCTCTTCAACAAAATGGACAACAAACAAGTGAAAACAGTCGACACTGGCTGTATGATTGCAACAATTGTATAATTGGTCAATCCAACAGCCATGATATACGTCAACAAATTACAAATCAAATTTGTTCCCAGAACAACCAACAACAGAGCATCCTTTCCGCTCGGAATTTTTGCTAAAAAATGTTGTTTGATCGAATTTCTTTCACTGTAATTTTCGTGTCGGAAAGAATGGCGCCAATCAAAAATGACCGCCAGCGGAAAAATTGTCAAACTCATAATTACGGTTCTCAAGCAAGCAAAGAGTGCACTACTTGGAAAGTGCTTAATGGACATGGGACCAATGACACCAAAACCTCCAAAGAAAACTTGAGCCAACAACAACAAAGAATGACACAAAAGTTGACTTGTTGAAAACCAAATGAGAGCTTGTTTGCACCGTTGAAAAAGTGTGAGAGCTTTTTCTTCTCCTTCCTGAATCATCGCTTCAGTCACTTTTTCAATGGGTTGATCAATGGAATTTTCAGAATAAATATGAAGTGAATTATTGTTATTGTTACTTTCTGTTGTTGGTGTTGTTGTATTGGTGGGTGATGGTGATGAAGGGACATGGTAGAGTGAAGGACTTGGAATAATGCCTGCTTTGGATGGATCGGAGAATGATGGAGATGATTTGATGGTTGTTGTTGATATCGTTGGTTGATCATCATCACTAGTGTTATTGTTGACTGAGATGGGAAATGTCGTTGTTGTTGTCGATGTTGTTTGATCTTCTTCTTGCATCATGGTTACTAATGATTGTTGTGGTTGTGGTTGTGAAAATTCGATGAGTGTATTTTTTGAATGTTATGGGAAGGGGGAGAGTAGAATATTTCACTCAAGTAATGTCTCTTTTGAAAAAAAACACAGCAAGGAATAAATGACTTGGTTATCGTTGATGTTGTTTTGGGTTTGTTGGTGTTGTTGTTGGTTTGATTGACAAAGCTCATGAAGTGTGTGGAGGGAAGCTGCAGAAGCTTTTCGAACAGTGAGCTCCTCCAGTCAAGGAAGCACGTGGAAATTGTCCACCCGCGCACCCTTTGTCCAGACGTGGTCATGGAATTTCATCAAAATGGGTGCGCGGATGACCCGCGATCGGAGCTTTTGAATGTCGTTACCTAACGCGTTCATTTGCATGCTGAAAGTTTTTATTTATTATGTCATGGGAGTGGTTATTGTTTACTCTTCGTCATCCCATCCGCTACCAGATGATTGAGTCATGTCTGCTGTCTTGAACTGTTGAACAAACTTGTACAATCCAATGGCGTTGGCACCAATTTTGGCAATGCTACACACTGTACAGACTTCATTCTTGTATTGTGGCAGATAGGCAGCACCACAGAATGAGCAGTGAATCTTGTCGCTTCCAGCGTAGATTGGAGTCATGGAAATATTACAAACAACGAACGGATTTCTCTCGTCGTATTTCATCTCCTGCTTGTTCGTTGGATTCTTTTCCTTTGCTTGGAGAACGACCTTTGCTTGCTTAGCTAGGTTTGGCTGAGGATCCATCTTGAGGAGACGATTGGCAAAGCCTGCTGCATACAGGAAGTTTTCCAACTTGTATGCAGTTGTCATTGCAGATTTGAGACCAAGCATTAAATGCTTGTTTTGGAGCTTGCATCTAGTAAAGTAGGCTGCTAGCTCAGCACCTCTCAAGGAGTCATCTGCAGATAGGCCTCTTCTGGTGACTTCTAACCGTAGGGCAGCGACATACTCGGAGCATGTTCGAATGATCTCGGCAACAGCTCTCTCGGCATTCTTGTTCTCAATAATCATAAAGAGAGACGAGTACATAATGTCGCGGAATATATCAATAGCTTCTTCCAATTGAGCCTTTGAGGTGGCATTGAATGCAAGTGTCTGTTTTCTGTTCAAATCTTCAATAGTACAGTTGGCCAATACTGGCAATGAATCCTGTCCGGCCTTTGTGCGTTGCAATGAATGAATGATGGAAGGCAGTGAAGGTGTCAACGTAACAGCAACACTGGCGCCAGTGTAGAGAGCCATAAAGTATGGTTTCAGTGGCGTAAAGTTAACAATTCCGGATGCCTTGGAGAGAATATCCATGGCAGTGTTGAAGGAACCTGCAGCAGCATGATCAGCTGGATGTTGAGAGTTGTCTGGCCATTGTTCTGCAAGACTTCTTCCCGGCGTGGCATCAAGCAATTGGGATGAACCACCAGATACTTCCAGACCGGATGTGTCAATTTCTTCGTCCAAACCAATACCTTCACCCCATTGACTATCGTCAACTTCTTCCTCTTCAACTTCTTCTCTTCTTGATTTTGGCTTCTGTTCTTCTTCCTCTTGAATAATGTCCTCACCCCAAGCTTCATCTTCAACTTGTTCTTGCTCTGCTTCCTCAACAACTTCTTCTTGTTCGTCGTATCCAGTAGGTTCGGTGGTATGAGACATAGGCCACATGAATTCCTTAATGATTGGAATTGGAGGGATCATCAAGCGAGGATTGTCAGGAAGCTTAGGCATCTTGAAGTCAGGATCCAAGCTGTGCTTCAAATTCTCAGCGATGCCAGCTAGTCCGTGTGTAACAGCGGTAATGTAGGCCAAATTGATATGTCCAACTTCTTGTAAGATTCTAATACGTTCCTCCACGTCTCCTAGATAGAGAGCGTTGTGGAATCTGGAATTAACATCCTCTCGCATGGTGGCAATCTTGAGCATCTTCTTCAAGTTTGGAATGTTACCAGTAACCAAATACAAGAATGACAGCTTTTCAAAGTCCTTGGTTTTTTGATATGCCTTTTCGACAACAGCCATGTTACCTTGTCTAAGAGCTTCAGCACCAAGCTTTTGCCAAGCGTCTTGCTTCTCAATCTTCTGAGCAGCCTTGATAGCGGCATCAATATCACCACACTCGATAGCAAGATTAAACTTGGTAATGTCGTCTTGAACGAATTTCATAGCAATCTCAGGATAACCCTTTTGTTGCAGATAGGCAATGATGGAATCACCAAGAATCTTTGATTGACCAATGATGGATCTAATTTCCTTCGTTCTTCCTTCAGCAAGAGCAAGCTTGAACTTGTATTCGGTGGAGTCAATAGTAATGCATCCAGCTTCACCTTCTCTATCTACAAAGCTAATATTGTTTGTTCTTGCCTTGACAATATAAATAGGCAGAGGCAAAGTCTTGATCGTTCCAGAATTTCCATTCACCAAACAGTACTTCATATGATTCAAAGTAGTGTAAATAAAGACGCCATTTTCATCGAACGCACCGCTCTTAATACGAATAGTTTCATGGATAGAGCACAGAACCTTCAAAGCACTCGTACAAATGGTAATCACATGCTTGCTCAACAGAGCAACTCTGGTTTGGTCATCTGACCACACAACATATTTCACATTATTGTTGCTCACTTCATTGATAATCTTTTGTTGTTCAAAGTCGTATTGATAAACCTTTGAGTCACTCTTAATCAGAATTCTGCCAGGAGTGGATTCGAAAATGAAGCGAGGCGTTCCAATCTCCTTGACAACAATTTCCTTTGTTGCTTCAGTGTCAACATTTGTTACAAAAATCTTCTTGCTTCTGTCAAGAATGGCATACTTTCTCATGCCCGAAAAGACTGCTGCTATCGCTCTGCCCTTTCTAATTTGAGTAGCAACGTCAACGTCTGCGCTTGCTCCACCCTTTGGAACCTTGAACAATTCATATGTACCACCGTCTTGATCTGATGTCACAATGACATAGCCTTCGTGTTGATTGAAGGACAGTGTTCTCACAGGTCGAGTGTTGCTTCTTCTCAGGACTGCAACTGGTGAGTCACTATTCTTCTTAAAGTTATACAATCTCAAATACTTATCCTTAATGTACAGAACATTGGCCTTCATGGAATAGTATGCAGGTCTTTCACGCTCCAATTTGAACACCATCAATCCAGTGTCGTGACCAGCGGCAATCAAGTTTTGATTTGGATGTACGTCGAGTATCCAGAATCTGCATCCCTCTCTTCTGTAATTCTTAATATATTTGTTGTTGTTCAAATCATAGAATCGAATCGTTTTGTCTTCCGAGTTACTCACAATCAAGTCCTTCTTTGCGTGGAACATGGCGCATGACACATTGCTCAAGTGACCTCCATAGGTGTCAACCTCCCATGCCTTCGTATCATTAATCTTCCACAGTTTAACCTGTTTGTCATCACCGGCAGAAATGATCAGATTCAATGTTGGGTGGAAACATGCCCAGTTGACTCCTCTGTCATGACCCTCCAAAATGTACTTGACCATGACGTCACTCGAACCAAAAACATCTTGACTCAACTGATTGGTCACTCGGGAGCCAAAGTCATCGGAACTACTACTTGGCAAGACACCTCTCTTTTTCAAGCCAGAAATGTCCCAGACACGCACAGTTTGATCTAACGATGCAGAGACAATCAAATTTTGTTTTGGATGGAACGACGCAGACATGACATAGTGATTATGACCAGGGAGCACAGCAATTTGAGTTCTTGATTGCCAATTCCAAACACGAATGGTTTGATCATCAGAAGCAGACACGATCCATGGCTATCATATTGATCATCATCATCACATTGGAAAAAAAATTGTTCAGTCAGATGGTGCATCAGAAAAAATAAATTGTAAAGTTTCGACAATGGATGAGAAGAAGACAATCGACTACACACCTGTTCCTTGTGGAATTCTACTGTTCGAATATAGTCCAAGTGACCCACCAGTGTAAACAAACATCTTCTCAGCTTGTAATTCCAAACTTTGATCTTATAGTCATCACCACCGGATACAAACAGTGGTTGAGTGCTGTGGAAATCAACACCTCTCACAGGACCTGATTATTACAATTTCACGGATCGAAAAAAAATCACACAATGAAAAAAAAACGAGTGTTATTATCATTTTGGTGGAGATGATCAGGTGATGATAACATCATATATGTGTAGCAGATTATATTCAACGTACCATCATGTTCATCATATGTGTCGATCAATGTTCCCATTCTATAGTCCCACAATTGGATGCTTCCAGTGTGAAGACTAGCTAGAATCCATGGTCTCTTTGGATGAAAACTGAGACCCTTGACTCGATTGCTCTTGGTTTCGAATTTGATGAGCATTGAAAATCTTTGATGGTTTTGTTGCGCTGAAGCTTTTTTTGTTTTTTTTGATTTGGCTTTTTGCCTCGAAATTTTGTTGTAAAGAAACTCCTCTCTGGTGATGATGCAAAATGTGATCTTTTTTTGATCTCGATTGTGCACGTGGTTTTCGTTGGTCAGACCAAATGCTGTGGCTTGTGACGAACAGTTAACTATTTTTAACAAGTGACTGTTACCGATGACTAGGTGATGGTATGGATCCAGTCGTCAGAAATTGAAGGCCTACCTGATCAAAGGGAGCAGTGGTTCTGTTTTGGTGCTATTGGTCTTTTGGTCGTTGAGTATTGGAGCAGGATTGTATTCAGAGAAGCTCACATCACTGTGGAGAGAAGCCAACTTTTCCTCATATCTTCTGCATTTTCGCTTTAGATCATTGATTATAGCTTCTGCTTGAGAGGATTGTTATCAGTCAGTAGATGTACAGTGAAAAGTCAACGGCAGCGTGAAGTGAACAAACCTTTTTCTTCGAGGGCAATCTTCTTTTCATACAATAGATTGCGCTTCTCGCGCAAGAAGCTTTTCTTGATTTCACCCACATGCTTCTCTAGCTTCTCTTCCATTGCCTTTTGGCTCTGTTTCATTTGGGTGTTGAGCTCGAACTGAGTACCACTTCCAAAGTAAAAGTTCTCTGTTCGGCTGTTGGACCTCTCCATGAGTGCCATCTTGAGTGAGAGTAATTCTCGATGGAAGGATGTTCTCTGTTCGTCCAACAGATCATCTCTCCGCGTGACTTGATCCCTCAAGATATCCATCATTACTTCTTTCTCTTTCATGTGCATCTCCTGAGCTTCCAATTCCTCACGGAGCTCCATTGTTTGAATCTCACCTCGTTCCACTCTTTCCAACAAGAGAAGGATCTCCGTTTTCATCTCGAACAACATCTCTTCTAATTGCTCACTACTTGATCCAATGTTGTGATAAAATGTTTCCAACTTGGAATTAGCAGTCTGTAGCTCTGTGTTCAAGCTCTCGAACTTCCTGTTGAATAAATCTCGAATATCGTACTTGATCTTCTCGATCAGGGAGTTAGGAAAGATGACATTCTGTGCAGATGTTTTCAGACTAACTAGTGTTCGATGAAGTTCGACATTCTCTTCGCTTGCAATTGCAAACTTTGGAATGCTTTTGAGATAGATTTCAGGAATTTCACTCTTAGCAAGATAATGGATCTCTTGAACGATACTATCCAAGTACTGCTCGGCGCAATGTTTTAGATTTTGAGCGATTTGAGTATGCAAGTGAGCAGAGTTCAGGGTCAGATCAGTAACAGAATGATCCAAATTGCCCTTCATCGAGTCTAGTTTAACTACTAGATCATGGACTCTGTCAGTGAGATGAGCAGTGGTGCTCTTTCGAGGAGCAGAAGTATCTGATTCATCTTCAATCGGTGCGCTGGCATCATCATGAGTTTCACCAAAGATGAGTTGCTCTTCATCATGTGGTAACTTATCTTTCTCATCAAATGGAGTAAATGGAATTAGATTTGGTTGTGAAAAATCGGGTGATCTCGGCGAGTTGAGATTATCGCTCTCTATCACCTGTTCATTTAACTTGAATAATTCGATAGTACTGTCTTCCTTCTTCAAATTCCTCATTCGAGAAAGACTCCGAACCTCTCGTCCACTCGCATCTAACACAGCCATATATTTCTTGTTTTCGGATTCTTCCATGCTGTGATCCACTAATTCTTTCAGGTTAGCTTTGTACAGCGTTGACCGAGGAGGTAGCTTCGTATTATTCTTTTTCATATCTCGAAACATGATGACTGAACGAATGGGTAATGAGAGAACGCGTTTTTTGTTTTCTTGTGTTGTCTGAAAGTTTATGGAGAATTAGTTGTAATCCAACCAGTGTTGGTGAGGTGTGATTTATAAGATACGCACTACTTATTCCTTGGGCTCCCATGTTGTATCATCGACAAAGTCTTCTAAATCAGCATAAGTATCCAAGGTACTATCTCCTTCGAAACCCAAGTTAAAATCAATGAATCGATTTCTGCTTCGGAGATGTGACTGCTTCGATTTTTGCTTCTTCGAAATTCGCTCACCAAACGCAATTCGGTCTTCAATGATACGTTTCCTCTTGAGTGACAATTGTTGTTGTTTCTTGAGCTTGCGACGTATCTTCACCTGTTCATCTGATCTTGTCGCACCATCTTTTCCGCTACTGGTCCTCCTTATTGGTTCTTCACTATCACTTTGATTAGGGTCTGTTTCATCGTCTGTTGTATCATCTTGAATGAGAAGCTCAATTTCTGTGGTGGCCAGTTTTGTCAGAACAGGTATGTTGGGAAGTTCAATTTGGGTGAACGTAGACTGGACAGACTTAAATTTGTCGTGAAGAGCTCTGATTTCTGATGATAGTTTCTCACAGTGGGAGATCAGACTGGCATACTTGTCAGAGAATGATTCCTTCTCGCCACTTGTTAAAATCGATCCTCTATAGTACTGCATTTTGGACAGCAATCTACAAATACTATAATAATTTTCTGTTCTGAAATGTATGATATTTCGGAGTGCTAGTAAGTCTGTAGACTGTTCGTCTTCTATCACTTTCTTTGCAGCTCTAGCCAACTCTTGCCGCAACACTTTACAGTTCGAAATAGTATATTTGCACAGTCTGCTCAAAAGATTCTCAATTCTCTTCTCTAGTTGATGGAAGATCTTGCTCGTGTAGAACACTTTTCTTGTTTTCTCATCTTCGAATACCATAACTATGATGCGCTCGATTGATGACACTATATTATCAATATTTTCCATGTTCTTGTCTGTCGAAGAATTAGTAACCAATGGTTCCGTTTGATTTCCATCCACAATATCCAGATCATCTTTCGAGTTGGATGTAAGCAATGATTCAATGTACGACATGACACAAAGAATTGATTCCACTGCACACTTGTCTTTTTCGCATATGTTCATGTAGTCCTTGTTTTCATCGTACGCAACCCCATGGTACTTATCATAGCATGTTGAGATGATCTGCTCACATCTCTGAAGTGATCTCTCTGTTTGAGAGAATGTTAACATAAACGTGAGAGACAATTTCACTAGTGTGGAGTGCGTTAATATGTACTGCGTAAGAATCCTTTCTAAGATCTTGCATGCCTTGTGGATAGTTTGGGACCTCTTGGTTGTGATGTGGTTGACCAGTGGAATCGCAGAAGTGGTAGATGACAGTTCCTTTGTTGGAGGATAAACACTGGCCAAAGCAGACATGGTCTTAATACACGAACTAAAATGGTCGCGCGTACAACCAATCTTGGTCTCTTTATCCAAGTGAAGACAAAAATACACAATAAGATCGCGGAAGGAGTAAGATGTTTGTACTCTCCCTTCTTTCCTCTTCGTCGTGCTTCTGGCTGCGTTGATCGACGTTGGTAGGTCCTCTCCAAATATATACAAGAGTATTTGCGAAAGAGCTTTCGACTGTCCCTTCTCCTCCACAAATCTATACTTGTTGAATAAATTAAACGTTAGTTGAACACACTTGGTTCTAAATGAACTAATGACAGAGCTCGAGCTTGTTTTCCCAACTATTTTTTGAAAGCGCTGCTCTTCAATGTACTTTGCCATAGGTCGAATAACTCTCGAGCTACAAATGTCTGAGTCGTCAGGAATAATTCCAGACTTCCATGGATGCAGTTGCTGATACACGGAAAAGATGTATCTCGTAATAATTATTATCTTCAAACACAATAGTTCAGAATCATTGAGATGATGATCCATTTGTGGTTCGTCAATCACATCCAACAACAATTTGTGCTCGGATATGTGACCTGCTACTTTGATAAAATTGTTTTGGATGAGCTCTTGAGACTGTAATCTCTCAACAAATGGATTAATCATGGCCAACAACTGATCAAGTGATAAAAGAGAAGCGTGGTTTACGACTCTCGCTGCTGGTGTGACTTCCTCAGATTGTGCACGTACGTTGGGGATAATTGATACAAGTTCAGAGCACAGCTCCTTTGTCAAGGCCATACTGATATTAAAGCTGAACAAATTGTCAGTCAAGGGCTTCATCCTTCCTCTCTGAAAAGTGGATTGAATCTTGGCCAAAATAGAATAAATTTCAAAAAGATGGAAGGATTTTTGAACCCTATTAGTGACCTTAAAGCTGTCATTATAAACAAATTGTATCATCATCTCATACAATGGAACAATGATTGATAGTCGCATATTTGAGTTAATAAGGTATCCTTCAACGTATTTTCGCTTGGGAATATGAGCTAGATGAGACTTCTCCTTTTGTTTTTGGGACTTGTTTTGTTCAAGACTGGACGACGGTTTCTTCTTTGTAATTGCAGATGCCAAACACATCTGCCTAATATCTGTCAATTGCTTCGTCAGGTCATTGAATATTATGTCTATTTCGTTATATGTTCCATTATTTTTTGTCCTAACACGGATGTTAAAGAAACATTTGAACAACTCCGTCACAGGCTCAATCATAGATATAATCGGTTTTCCTTCAGTTCCATTGTCTTCAAAACATGCTTCAATATCTATTGCCCATCGCTCTTGTTCGTTATTTACATTCTCTCTCTTCAAATACTTCTTAACCTTGATCGATAGTATTTTGTACAGCACAAGCATGCACGATGGATGAAGGTTTGACACTTCAAGCATATCAGAGAGATACTTGTACAAGCTCGTTTGCAACACTTCCTCCTTGTAGCTGAAAGCAACTCGAAGGGAAGAGAGAATGTCCTTTTGAAAGTGAGCATCTGAAGTTTCGTTGAGCAATACCGTGAAACCATAGATTGCTAAGCGTCTGCTATTTGTACTTCGCTTCGGTATCAGTTTCTTCAACATGATATAGAGAAAGTTTTGGAGATCATGAGATCGGGTACTAGAACTCAACGTGGCAAAGCACGTCAATAGCTGCATACTTATATCTACATCAGAGAAAGTAGGCAAATAGCTCAGCCAATCTTTAATCTTATGAACATAGTTATGAATTAATGTCTCAGAATTAAAGGCTATAACACGCTTTAAGACATTAAAGTAAATAGATTTTTGAAGTGGTCTCGGCTCTTCAGCAATGACATTGAAAGCAGTACTCAAGATAGACTCCTGAGTAGATGGACACTGACTGAACAACTGAAAAATTTGATTAGAACCACTAAACACAACAAAGTGAAAAACAAACAGATACTTACATGGACGAGTATGGACTCTCCTAGGATGCGCAAGTAAACCTTTTGTTTGTAGCACCAATCACAACATAATACTAGCAAGATCTCTCCTAATAACTCCATCCGACTTGCGAAGTAGAATAGTTTCTGAAACATAATGACTCGTTAGAAACAAAGCAGAGAATATTGGTAATATCAATCGCAATTAAAACTTACCTCTACATATTTTGCCGTTGAGAGGGAAGGGCAATTGGAACTGGAAGAGGCACAAGCAGCTGATACTAGAGAGGTGCTAAACAAAGAATCATCAACATCATTCTCCTTCGATAGCCGTTCCTCTGATTTTGAAAGTTTGACTACTACGTTCGCTATGACACTCAAAACCTCATCTTTACACATCTCATTCTCATATGCCAATAGCATGAGAATCATATCGCATAGGTGTTGAATAAATGATAGACTCAGTACATTCGATCTTGAAGCGTAGAAAGACTTGAACGATGAAAGCATCAACTTCACTAGCGAGAGGGAGTTCTTCAGCTCCATACTCACCATAAAACATGTATTCAGTCTCGAATCTGACTTCATCATGGGAAACAAGGACCGGATCAAGAATATAAAATCAGCTTGTTGATACTTGTCAGCAAGTTGCAATAATATTTTGGCCAATGGTACGTAATCGGATTCAAACACAACACTAACGTCCTTATGTATCTTTTTCACAAGTTGCTGCGTCAAGTTTTCGTCCTTAATATCAATATCGACGAATATATTCAGTAAAACAACAAATAACTTTGGGTGCCATCTGTTAATGGCCAATATTCGTAGCATAATGCGATCAAATAAAACTTCATCATCAGTTGAATCATCGTCTGAATGATTTGTGCTCGTACTCCTTACATTTGAATACTTTTGCTCCAAGTATTGCGCAGTATTCATTATCGTCGGCAGTAATTCGAGAGCGGAAATGACTCCATTGACACGTGCATCATCATCCTGACGATACTTGACATTCACTTTTGTATCGATGCAACTCAACTTTTCTACTATGGAAAATATGGAATCAGATATCGCAATTAACAATTGTCTTGAATACATTACTCTGTTGTGACGGAGTGTGTTGCTCTTTGATCGACTCGTCTTAGAGCTCTCGCCTTCCACTTGTTCTTCATCTTCTCTCTCCTCGTCGAACCGTTGTTTATAAATGGCAGCATGCAACTGACCCAAGCACCGAACAGCACATTTTCCGGTTAACTCACCTGATCCCAACAAATCCAACACTGTTTTCATCGATCTCTCCATTGTTGCTTGAAACTGAAGCAAAACACACAATAAGCTATTCACAATGTCCTTGTCCTTTATGCTCTTGAACTCTGCTTCTTCATTTTCCTGGTCATTCTCATCATTTCTCGTCGTATTGGTGGTCATCACTCTCATCATTCTACGATTGTAAGCTCTTGCCCTGTTACGCAAACAAGTATCACACAAGTATTCAATATTTCTCGTGTCCAGTTGATCAAACAGAGAGGCCATATTGTGTGAAGAGTACGATGGATCATCTTCTGCCAGTACATTGTTCTGAAAGTAGTCAATGATCTTGTTGTCATCACAGAGCAACGTACCTGGTTGAACGTTGGTTGTGTCCATTTTGGCGCGCTTTTTCTATGAAAAGTTTCCACAATCTTTTTTTTGATGTTCGACGATTTGCTGGAATAAGTCTGAAAAACATCTTTTTGATCATGGATTGGATCACAAAGTATCAAAAGCTTGCTGTTGATCAAGATGGGAGAATGAACACTGCAGATATGACTGAAGAACTTGTTGACATGGTTCAATTGAGTCCCAATCCTCCCCATGCTCTGTCCATGCTCAAACAACAATTGTTTGATCGCATTTTGTTGGTTGATGGTGATCGCTGTGCTGTGGTGCCCTTTTTGTTTACAGTGAAGCATCCACTGCTTCAAAAGGCGATGTTAATGGCATTGTATCGTCTCTGTGCTCTCGATTCCAATGAAATGGAACAATGGTTGCAATGCAAGCAAGAATATCGAATCGAAACAAGTGTGGAACATTTGATATGCATGTTGTTGCACAAACAGAGGCAAAGCGCAATGGTGGATGCTTATTCAATGAAATCTTACTGTGTTTTATCGAGTGAGCTGGTGGATATGGCCTCTTCTCGTTCTCTAGGCTATGTATACTGTTGTAAGAAACCAAAAGTCATGGATTTGACAAATGATATTGTCATTGATCTGTCAAGTGAGTGTTCAGACAATGAAGAAACAACCTTGGACTCAACAACAGTCAATGCCTCAAAGAAGATGAAGCTAGAAAAGGAAGAAAAACTGGACAGCAAATCAATGCAAACGAATGTACCTGATCAAACAGATGCTCTGGTTGTTCCTCCCAAAGAAGTGACTCTGTCTGAAAACTTAATTGAGAAATTGCAAACATTGAATGCAACTTTAGCAGACGCGACAGCAGCAGCTTCGAATCAATACCCAATACAAGTGGCCAACGATATGCAAGTAACACTCATGCGTACACAAAATTCGGAAGAGGAATTGACTGCGATGCTGAAACAGATCAATTTTTTATCGATATCAGATCCGTCTACCCTAGTTGCCTGCAAGATTTATCTCACCAATCAAACGTCCCACAAATATGCAGGTCTATTTATCTCGAGTTGCTTGCTACCCAAATTTCAGTCTCTCAATGCACGCAATCAACAAAAGAAGGCATCGAGACAACTGTTTCAAAGCGTTCAGCATGTGTGTGGAGTTCATCCTGACGCTGTTGTTGATTCTCTCCTCATTCCTCTAGTGTGTCATCAGTGCATGTCAGCGTCACAGTTCGAAGTGATTAATAGAATCATTGGATCTTGTCTCCCTCATCAATCGATTGCCAAGTTTATGCACATGTTAGCTTCAGATCAATCAATCGCTCCCAATTGGAATGACTTTGTGAGCACTCTACTCAAGAATATATTCACACAGTTGAAGGATAAGATCTTGGGAACGGGCACAGAGGCCCCGGTGTTCATCGCCAACTTCATTCTCAAACTAGAATCTGTTGCATCTCAATTCCCTACCTCCACAAAATTTGGTGCTCTCTGCTCTACGTTCATCTCTCAATACGGTAAATTATTGACTGGTCACTTGGATCTGATGAGATCAATTGTGAGTATGAACCAAACGTTCGTGAAAAACACAATGAACAACATGCTCGATAACTTGACTAGCATCCAAAACCGCTAATGATATCCACCAAGATTGGTTATCCTCAAAACTACTCGTTAGAATCGAAATGATATACTCTCGTCAATGTCTGTAAGCTAATATCCTGTCTGCAGATAGGACACTTGGCGATAGGGTTATTAGAACTGGAAACAGTATTTGTACAGCACTCTGCAATGCACAACCAGCAGAACAAGTGCCCACATGACGTTGCTGTTGTTTGTTTCCTGCGATCCAAACACAATGAACACCGATTTGTTAATGAGTCACTTTCACTCGATGGTGAAGCACCATTAGAATCATCAATTGCTTCATATTCGACGATGGCTGACTTTTTGTGCCGCTTTGCACCTTCTTCATCCTCATCACTACCGCCTCCATCATTAATCAACTGCCTTAATCGTCTCTCTCTTCTCACCTTGGCAATATACATGCACAGAGATACAAACTGTTGAGTAAAGATCAATACGCCCAAGATGCGATAAGTCGGTCTCTGCATCTCACTCGTACCTGTGAACATGTACCGAATACCGGTCAATCTCTTGGACACATTCAAAAAACTACCACTCATATAAAATACAGCCAAATGAAACTTTAACAAGAATTGTACCATCTTCTCCAAGTCTACTTTTGGATATGAAGGAGATGTCATTTGAGCCTTATCCTGACTCTTCTTTGTCTGATTATTATTGTAATAGTGATAGTGATCATAACATTGGTGAATACACTTGTTCAACCACGATTGACAACTCTTCTTATTCCAAATGTACGGCACCAATGTCTGCAACAAAATAAACACGATTCGATTCATCGCGGGCGCCGCAATCATCCGTAAATTCTGATTTTCGCTCAGAGCTAACACGGAAGAAGAATTTTTCTCATCACCATCACCACCGCCATGATGATGAGAATGACGATGATGATGATTGACACACTGAATCAAATCACAATACTCTTCACCTAGAGTCTGCTGATCTTGCTGTTTGTTCAGATGCGATCTGAATTGAAACATGGTACAAGAGTAGTACATGAGCTGAGCACACAATTCAATCTCCTGTTCATATTTCATGACATTTCTCGTTCCGAATAACCATGTTCCTACTTCTTTCATATAGTCGAACAGGACACGAGAATAGTATTCGTCTTTTTGAACAGAACGAATGATGTCTGGTTGACCAGCGAGAGGAAATTGAGGAATTTGTATCTCACTAGTCGTCGTATGAGTCGTCGTTGTGGTTGACTGTGTCATGTTATTGTCAGTCATCACGAGAGATGTGTGTTGTTGTGTTTGCTTTCAACAATGAAAAAATCAAAAAAGCTTTTCTCTGATCAGCAAAAGTTTCTGAAAAAGCAAAAACAAAAAGCAAGAAAACAAGATGACCATGATTCACCTAGGACTAGTCTGTCAACCAAAGAAACGCAAGCAATTCTTTGAACCATTCATGAACTATGTCAATCAAAACAGTAACAATCGAATTCATTGTTACTTTATTGACTACTTGTCTGAACAGGAGCAGCATCATGTTGTTGGTACGACTACTGGGAGTGTAGTAACTGGCTCAGAAAGAGATGAACTATTATCTGAACTGGAGAATCACTTGTCAAGTGAAATGATGAAAACAAATGTGTTGTTCTTAAAGGTGACAGATGATATGAACATTGAACATGTGAATGAAAATGCAAGAATGAGACTGTTGAAGATTGAAACTTTTATTGAAAAGAGAAAAGAACTGGATCTACAGTCGAAAGCTAATAACGACAAGAGTGAGGATGACAGTAATTTCCTTGTGATTGAAGAGTTGGATGCGGTGAGAAGGTTGTTGGATCGAGTGGAAATGTATTCGTTTTTGCATACGAAATTGTCGGATGAAAACTCAGAGTGTGTGGTCCATGTGCCTGCCATATCCATTTTGGATGAGAGCTTGAGAGGAAATATCGATCTCTTGAGACAAAAGCTAAAGAACGATGGTGTACAGTTTCCAATTGTGTGCAAGACGGCTGCTGCGTGCGGAGAGATTCACACACACAACATGGCCATGGTGTTTAATGAACAACAGTTGATGGATGAGATTTTGAATTCTGAGACAAAGGAAATTCCATTGCCAATTGTAGCTCAACAATTTATTAACCATGATGGATTGTTGTATAAGGCTTATGTCATTGGTGAGCAAGTGTTTGTACAAGAGAGGAAATCGATTCGAAATCTAGATCTGACTGAAGCTAGAATCATTCGATTCAACAGTCAGCACAAGCTACCAGAAGAGTTGATGCCTGCTGAGCCTGAAGAGGGAGCTCACCCTAGAGAAAGTCTTCTCGAAGAAAGATCAAAATTGTTCCATGACATTACGAAAACATTGTCAGACGCCTTGCAACTGCAGTTGTTTGGCTTTGATCTGATTCACGAAGTAGGAACTGGCAAGTTTTATTGCGTCGATGCCAACTTCTTGCCTGGATACTCTGGCGTTCCTGATGTGTACCACAAAATGATGGAGCACGTCTTGTCCAGATATGATGCCCACATCAATGACAAGAAACAACAGCAATGAATGTAAAATGAAATACAATCGGACTAATCAACTATTTATCCGATTTGTGCAGAGTTCAGCCAACCAAAATTATTTTCTCCGTTTACAACATCCAACAAAACTGAGCAGAGGCGGTTTCACACGGCAGAGCATTTTCCCTACATTGAAAGCTTTTTTCTCATTGCAAAAAGCGGCAAAAGTTGAACACACAAATAAGAGAGCAAAACATCTTCTTCATTCCCTATTGATTTTTGTTGTAACTTTGCATTTCTTTTTGGCGTCATCAATCACACAAAAAAACAAACAACAACATAAAAATCATGCTGTCTTCTACATCGTCCACACTGTGCAAGCGAGTGGCCGCATTCAACACTCACAAATCAGCAACAGCAGCATCAGCCACCTCCATCCACGATCAACAACTCAGATTCAGAACAGGCAACAGAACGAGACTCTGGGGTAGACCAAAGGGTCACAATTTCTTGCGTAAGGGTGGTCAAGCATCACACAAAAAATCACCACCACGTTATCACAACCAAGAACCAGCAAATCCCATCATTCCTGATCCACTCAAGCTCCAACTAAAGAGAGAGCGTGTATTGGACATGAATGAAGAAGCAAACTATCAACACATGCTAGAGCTATTCAACAGAGAAGCTGTTCCTACACCTGATTACACTGAAGTTGTGAAACTCAAGGATCATCCATTTGCAAAATTGTGTTTGGAGATGACTGATGAACAATGGTCCAAATTGACCATTTTTGATATTATTGAGTTGTGCAATGAGAAGACATTGTCACCATTTGAGGTGCACTTTGCACTACCATTGGAGCTAAAGAAGCAAATGTGGGACTGGGTCGAGAGAGAGATGCATCCTGAACTCATGAAACTCAATCCAATGGACATTATGAGCAACAACATTGGTACTACTCAGTTGGAGATGGAAGTGAACAAACAGATTGAGATTTTTGCTCATCCAAAAGTATTGGATTCGATGCACAAATTTGAAGATGATATTGCAAGCAAGCTCAAGGGACCTCGATTGCAAAAATGGAAGAGTTATTTGCAGTTGATTCAACACGTCAAGGACACTGTGAATGGTGCTGCACATGAGCGTATGCACTTGTTGAGAAAGGGTGCTGATATCAGCGAGTTGACATCTGTCATGTCCAACACTTCTGATTCTTCAGCAGATGACTCGGCATCCACTACCCAGTCAAATGAGCCATCGAATGACAAGGCAGAGGCCTATGCACACAAAATGTGGCTCCAAGGATTGAACGAAGTATCTGCCCACGCTGATCACACCAAGAGATACATTGAATCGTACAATGCATCTATTGCGTTCACAGATGAGAACGCTGACAAGTTGTATGAGATGCACAAGGAGAATCCAGATTATTGGACTGGTGATCGCTTGGGTGCATCCTTTGGTATTACACGAGAGAGAGCCTGGGGTGAGATTTTGATTCGTGAGGTTGATGAGGCCAAACGGACCGGAAAGCCATTCTGCCCAGAAAAGGTTGACTACTTGTTCCATCGTGATGAGAATGTGATCAAGACAATGAAGCAACGGTTCACAAAGAACGAATCCAGATCCGAGTTCCAATACTTGAGAGAGGCATACAGTGGTCAAATTGTAGACGAAGATGCCATCTATCAACAATTCTTGGAGAAGACATCAAAGCCAATACCTGCCAGTGGACTCGATGATGACTTGCCAGAATGGGTCAGAAGACCATTCCAACCACCTCGTGGATCCATCCGTCCAACTGAAGTCGCAAACGAAAAGAATATTCAATCTTCAGAGTCCTTGTTGTACCCTCGTATTGAGAGCTCTTCCGGTCTGGGAACGAACACTGTGCGTCAACGTCACAGAATTGTTGAAATGATGAGCAAGTCGAGAGTGAACAGTGGCGAAGAACGTAAATTCTTGATTTTGGAGACTGATGGAACTTTGAGAACAATGGAACAGGATACCAAGGAATGGATCTGTATTAAACCATTGCCATACACAAAGATGGGTCTTGGAGGAAAGGCTAAGCGTCGTGAGATGTTTAGAAAGCGTGAATTCTAAATCAATTATGAATAATAAAAAATACAATATCGATCTTAAGGTGGATGCTTGAGTATTATGTCATGGCCTCTGGATTATGATTGGCCCCTCAAAACCCACTTCTTACAATTTTCAGCCATTGATCAAATGTAAGACCATCAGGATCATCGATTTCTAACACGGTCCTCCACTCCATAGAAGAGTCCCTTGATGATCGATTCTTCTCTTCCTTTCTTCTTCATACTTGAACGTACTTAAATCATTGTTTATCACAGCTTCTTCAAACAGCACAAACAAGTCTCTGATCGACTTTGCAACCTTAATTCGCTCCACGATATCCTTCATTGGAGATCTCAACCTTCGAACCCAATAAGAGTACAATTGTTTCAAACTATAATAAACTGAATAAGCAATCAGAATCTCTTCATTATCTATTACTCTATCTTCTTCTTTTCTTTGTCGTTGTATGCGCAACCTTAATCTTTCCATCAGTTTATCCTGATTCCACCGTATGTCCATTCAATCCGTCAATCACCTTATCATACTTATTCTTGCCATATTTTTTTCAGATCAGCAAGCTCAGTGAGCAGGAAATACTTGATTTGAGTCATCCGGATGAACATGGCACCTTGTGATGTTGTCAATTGACTGTGGAGTGAGGAACATGTAAGAAGCAGAGATCTCCTGAACCAAGATCGACAAAGGAGGAGAGGTCAGGCAGACAATCGAATGGGAGATGAGCCAATTATATCATTGTTCGTTCGGGCCTAGCGAATACTAAACTCCAATTTTGCATTAAGTGTTTGAATGAAAATAATTTCTGTCCAGAAATGAAGTTGAGAGGACATTTTTTAATCAGTGTACACACTTATAGCACGTATATTTTGTCCAGGTTTTATTCCTCTGAAGCAGCAAGAACCCCTGTTCGATAACTGTTACGAAGAGACTAGATTCAATAACTGGATCAAATTAGCAAGAAAGTGTGAAAAGACAGAAAACCATCATACACGGTAATACAACTAAATGAGAATGAATAATTTCATCACATCAAGGTGGTAGTGGACTTCAACATCAACCAAAAATTCTCCCACGACACTATCACATGAATAATATCCAATCAAACAACATCCCAGAGAACCTTGGATACGAGTCAATGTTGCAAACATACTTGTTCGAAAGGTAAAGGCGCACTCCTAATACATAGAGATTAACACAAAATCATGAATCCGAATGTACAGCGAGCGAAATACATAGCGGGGTAAGGTTAATCAACAGATAGATCTTTTGAATGAATCATTCTTCATATACTTGATAGATAAATGATTGCACTATGGAGATACAGAATCACAGAAAAATTCATAACAATAATGACTCTAATAGGGACAGAAAGAACCATTTATGTTTCATGCTCTTTCTTTCCAACTGGATGAAGTGTCCGAAGTCAGTGACGATAAAGATATTTTGGCCGAATTTCAATATTAACATGTCGAATATTGTGTTGCTCACTCATCCCTCTTTCTACTGTCCTTCTTCTTGATTCCAAAACCGGAAAAGATACAGAAAAACCGTTTTAAAGACCCTATAAGTAGAACAGCTCAAGCCCAGGGATTAGGTTTTGACAGATGGTAAAAATGCTTTTTCTATACAAAAAGATCCTAAAATCCAAATGCGGAGCTCATTGGGTTTTTATGTGTCCTATTTGTTACTCAGTGCAAAACGATCGTCAAAAAATAGCTATTGGAAGATTCATCCAAAAAAAGTATACTTTCTGTGAAACAGCAGAACCTTTATTTTCTTTCAAATAACCCCGAAATTTTCTCCGAAAATTTTTGAACAAGGATATCAAAATATTGAAATGTTCCAGTTTTGATGAAGAAACAGCCCGAACAGCATTGTTCAACCTTGAAACAACAGAAGAGGAATCTGAGTAAACATGGATCGTTATAGATGAGAGTCCGCCAATTGAAACGAATTATTAAGAAGAAACTTTGGAATAATAAAATTTCGATTATCGTGTGTTACAAACAAGCAAAGTATGATTGTGATTCATTAAAATGTATTAAACTGATATCCACTAGACAGCGGTGTTTCCAATCATTCTATTTCTGACATACTTACCTTTCACGGTGACTGTTTTTCCTCTATGCAGACGTCATTTAGATTTCAAGCACAATTTTCCATACATGCTATATCCCTTCCGACCTATGTTTTGGACTTGATCTGACCGATCAATTTTTTCTCCGAGAATATCGGAAATTGTTATACGGAGCTCGATTTCCTCAAGTGTTTTTTCTCAGATCTGATGATTGAAAGAATTTTGTATGATAGTATGGGTTGAGGAGGAGGTGCGGTCAATTGAAAGGGTTCTTTTTCTCAAGGATTGAAAAGAAAATCCTGGCGGACCTATCAATGTCGAGGTTGTAGGAGAGAAAATAAAGGTTCTGCTGTTTCACACAAAGTGTGCTAGTTTAGGGCGCGAAACAAGCTGGTCTGGCGGGAAATTCAATGGTCGTCCTGGATTCAAGCATTGATTTTCATGTAGGAGCGCTTTCTGGTCGGTTCTTTGATGTTCACTTTCCAAGAGTACATCAGAGAGATGATTTACACTTTCTTTTAGCATCTTTCCGAGCTGAGAGCTACGCACAAAGGAATCTTCCGCTACTTTTTTGACGACCTTGTACTGACATCCTCCTTTGAGATATTTCTCATGGATAGTCTCGATATCCATGAGAAATGTCATGCACGTGTTGTTCATTTTTAATTATCTATGGTTGAATTGTTCTTTTGAATGTAGTTTTCACTAACAGACACATTTACGATAAGAATTCGGTTTACCAAACTCCTACTTCGCTCTATTTCAAAGACACACATCGTAGAGAAGATGCAGATGAAGATAATTTGACAGAGCTTTACTAACTTCGTCTGTGAGTGGTCGAACATTCAACCTCAAATTTGGTCCCGAAAAAGGAAGTCAAAGCACATCCATGTTAAATCCAGGTTTCGTAAATCCAAAAAGGAACTAGGTCAATATGGGAATGGGAGGAGGATATCTCCAAAGAGCTTGTAAAAGAATTTCTGTCAAAATTTAATCCTAGACGTAGGCTAGAGCTGTCCTACTTACAGGGTCTTAAAAGGATTTTTCTGTATCTTGGTCCGGTCCTGGAATCAACAAGAAGAACAGTAGAAAGAGGGATGACTTGTATTCACCTCACTAGGCAGTCAAAAAATCCGAGACCGTTTATTCTGGTGTTTAGCCTCTTCTCTACTTTGACGTACAGTGAGCAACACAATATTCGACATGTTCATATTGAAATTCGGCCAAAATATTTTTATCGTCACTGACTTCGAACAATTCATCCAGTTGAAAAGAAATAGTATGAAAAATGAATGGGTCATGTCCCATGTTTTTTCCCTCCTGTCCCTATTGGAGTCAGTATTGTTATGAATTTCTCTGTGATTCTGTATCTCCAATAGTGCGCTCATTTTTCTATCAGGTATATGAAGAATGATTCATTCAAACGATCGGTCTGTTGATTAATTTTACCCCTCTATGTATTTCGCTCGCTGTACATTCGGATCCACGATTCTGTGTTAATCTATGTATTGATCCATATTTATGAGTGTAGAACAGAAATATTAGGTCCATTTGGTTGAATTGGGACGACTTGTCGTTGTATCCTTTCCTTAGTGTAAAAATTTTTATTGTCTCGTGTAAAATCCAGAAAGATTAAGGATCTCTGATATTCATCCCGGTTATGTTCCAAATCAAGAGTGTACCTTTCGAACAAGTATGTTTGCAACATTGACTCTTTTACCCAAGGTTCTCTGGGATGTTGTTTGATTGGGAATTCTATGGATAATATTCATGTGATGGTTGTGGGAGAATTTTTGGTTGATGTTGAAGTCCACTATCGAACAGGGGTTCTTGCTGCTTCAGAGGAATAAAACCTGGACAAAATATACGTGCTATAAGTGTGTACACTGATTAAAAAATGTCCTCTCTCAACTTCATTTCTGGACAGAAATTATTTTCATTCAAACACTTAATGCAAAATTGGAGTTTAGTATTCAAATATATATAAGACAAGGCCCGAACGAACAATGATATAATTGGCTCATCTCCCATTCGATTGTCTGCCTGAACTCTCATCCTTTGTCGGTCTTGGTTCAGTGAGATCTCTGCTTCTTACATGTTCTTCACTCCACAGTCAATTGACAACATGTTCATCTGGATGACTCAAATCAAGTATTTCCTGCTCAGTGAGATTGCTGATCTGAAAAAATATGGCAAGAATAAGTATGATAAGGTGATTGACGGATTGAACAGACAACGGCGGAATCAAGATAAACTGATGGAAAGATTATTCAACGACAAAGAAAAGAAGAAGATAAAGCAACAGAAAATGAAAAGACTCAGATTGCTTATTCAGTTTATTATAGTTTGAAAAAATTGTACTCCTATGGGGTGGTTCGAAGGTTGAGATCTCCAATGAATGATATCGTGGAGCGAATTAAGGTTGCAAAGTCGATCAGAGACTTGTTTGTGCTGTTTGAAGAAGCTGTGATAAACAATGATTTAAGTAAGTTCAAATATGAAGAAGAAAGGAAGAGAAGAATTGAGCATCAAGAGACTCTTCTATGGAGTGGCAAGGACCGTGCCACAAGTTTTATTTCCTCCTTCCTACAGGCAATCTTCCTAAAGAAAGATCTTGACAAAAGAGAAGCTGCTGAGCCTTAAGTACAAAGAATCATTCAAATACTCAAGCAACTCATAAACAAGTATCATGTGAATTCAATTGGAGAAGGAGATGGTATGACGCCACTATTAGAAGTAATCAACATTCGGAATTTGGAGAGTTTGAAGGAATTTATCCCTTTGTACAACCAAAGTCTTATTCAGGACAAATCTGCTCAAAAGAAATTGTTATTTGATCGAGATAAGACGAGCGAGGATGCACTGGCGAGTTCCCTTCCTCTTTCTATGGCCATCAAGGAGTATGTCTGTATTGATATGGTGGACCTTATCCTCAAAGAAGTTTACGAGCCAAATAGAAAAGAAATGATTGTAGCAGTGTTGAACTCCCGTCCAGTGTATCTGTCACAACAATCGAGAATGCTCTGGATTGCAAACTGTCTTGGATCAAATCGATCATCAGTAAGTATGAAATCGATGTATCAACCCTCTCAGATCATATCTATAGTTTGACCATGAAATCTAAGTCATCATCGACCCCATATGAGTTGATCCACTACTTTTATTCACAGGGATTGTGAATGAAAAATACCTTCGACGATCAAAATAATCCTTTCCTATCACTGCTCATCAAGGATGAATATCGAGTGAAACCACAGGCAATGCAGTGCATGGAGTTGCTGTTGGCTGCCGGAGGAGAACTGAACAACTTGCCGATATTTGACAGAATTATCTCTGGTGGTATCCCCCGCAACATGTTTCAATTCCTTGCGAAGAATGGAGCTAATCCAAATTTCGTTGGATCTTCTCATAGCTTACCACCTCTCTTAAACTTAATATCGACTCTTCACTATACATACAAGGGTGAAACTATAGTGGGGTGGTTGATCGAGTGTGAAAAAGATGAAAAGCTGAACCTCATGCATAATTGACTCATGAAGATGCAAGAAGCTTGCAACTCCTGGAAAAATGAAAGTTATTCGAAGGAAGACCTGTTGAGGGACATCCGCAAAGGAGTATGCACTTATTGCAGAAATGAATTCAAAATCTCATGCAATGTATGTGGACATACTGTTTGAGATACTCTCTTGTAAATAATAAAATGAGAGTCCTTCGCTTCCGGTACTATTGACCTTTTGACTGCTTTTCACAATGAGAGTCAGTGCATGTGGTGTTCCAGCCGCTCTGTAAGGTATCGAAAACGAGAGACTGGAAATCGATGCTGTGTTTTTCTCAGAGCAGGATGACTCAGAAGAGGCAAATGATAATGAAACTCATTTTGATATTGAGAAAACACCAGATTTACAAGCTGTTGGAAATCAAGTACTGGATGATCAGCGCCTGATCTCAGTCCAGATAAGCTTCTGGTCCTGAAGAAGATGTTCTTTGAGTATTCTGATCGTGCTGCATCCTATAAAATTGCAATTAACACAATTGATTGAAGGTGGTCATAACAGCATGTGTATTCTTACCAATAAGCGCGAGTATTATGGTAAATCATATCCTGGGAGAGTTGATGCAAGCTTTGTTCGTTTGGAGCAAGGTGAAGCTGGTTTATTCGAGATCATGAAAGCTGTAGGTACTACAATAACCGATCAGATGAAACAGAGTACAGCTAAGCTTGATAAGAACAAAGAAACAATTACTGAGTACAAGAACTCTCCGGTAGCCAAGCAGAGGAGGAAAGATGACAAGAAGCGCAAAACTAATTATGCCAAGAACCACAACCATCCTGAGTACTTGTATAAGGAGCAATCCAAGGTTGGATCCGAGGTAGACAAGGAACATGACGCCAAAGTCGCAAAAAGAAAAGGAAAACGTAAGACATCACCAATTAAAGCACAATCTGTCCCAAAGAGGCGTAGAGTCAAATAAAGTTTCTGCTGTTACATTATTCTGTGCCACCTGTAGACCGCTTGTTGAAGTGTGTGCAATATGTGGAGCACGAAATTATGGGTTTTATTTCACCGAACTACATCCTTAAGAAGATTTATCAGTTTATGATAGATGAACAGGAGGAGTATGGATTTAACCAGGCCAACCACAAGAGCGGCATAGTACAAGCTTTGTGTTGCTTTTAAGTTGATGAATTTCTCGACAATTCTGTTCCCTCTCAAAATCTCTTGAAGAATTGATTGCGACTGCAACTTTGATGAGATAGTCTTGTTGTTTTGTAATGTACTCAATCTCCATTTCCAACATCAACAATGAACAATGAACAGTGCATTGAAAAACTCCCGGGCGCCTTATCTTCTTCTCTCAATCCCTTAGTGGCAGTCTCCATGCCACTAGAGGAGTCAGTGTTCGTCTAAACCGGGATTCACTCTGTGGCGTTTGTTGTTTTCTGCGGTATACCATTGGACGTGAACCAAAAAGCACAATCTGCTTTCAGTTGAAATATATCAACATTCGTCAATACCATTTTAGTAGTGTATGTGAACAGGAAATGCCTTGACTGCTGTGACAACTCGTCGTATAAAATACGATTCGATTGGCAGTACAAGAGCTCCTCATTGATTTGATCGAGTCTGATAATCTAGACCGTTTGAATCCATCGATCTTGGTGAAGTCTGACCTGCCCGTGCAAAATTATTCTCTCCAATGGCAAACAACACATTCTCTGTCGAGAACAAGAACAGAGTATCATATCCACCCACTATATCTGCAAACAACTTGTATCCTTCAAATCCACCAGAGTCAAACAGGAACAACTGTGATTCTGCCACTGACGATGACGTTGAAAAGCAATTGAGGCTCAATCCACTAATACGTCCAATGCCATACACTCTGCCACTCCAACTGAGAATGAATGTGCCGTCCCTTGTCGTGCAAACTTTTTTGATTCCACCTGGGATCGTGTAACTCGCAGAAGTATTTGACAACAAATGTTCGGGCATCAAGTTGATGACATTTTCACTTTTGAGGAAGGATCCTCAAATACTTCACAAGAAAACAACGCTCTAGTGGTGAACTTGAAACTTCAAAGTTAGTCAGTTTACCAATAACAGTTGGTGTAGTCGACAGTTGGACCATCATTTGCCGCCATTCAATTTCAACTGTTCAAATTGCTCCCTCCAGCCCAAACGTTTTTCCTCCACCGGTCAAGATTTCTTTCGCAAGGTTGATGGTTAGAAACAATTGTGAGCTTGGACACAAACTGTCACAAAAACAAAAGAATGACGCCCAAATTTATGCATAAATGCTTTGTGCTTCTCTTTATCATGTCATCCTTTGGTCTGTTACTAAAGTTTGCGTCCAGAACCAAAGGCCTCGAAGACATGGAAGAGAAATATCCAGTTTTTCTCAATGAGCAATTACCTCCACTTGATTATGTCTTCTTGTTGGACGATTATCATTATGGATCGGAGCCATATAGTTGTGTAGAAAAGTTGGAGCGCGAGCAGCAACAGTATGGAGATTTAAAGATCTTTAGGTTGGAGAAGGAACAGACTGGATGGACCAAAATCATTTACAAGGTTGAGAAGATGATTCAGTACTTGGGAGATCATTTCTTGTTTGACAAGTATCGATACATTGTGAAGACGGATGATGATGCGTTAGTGAGGTACGATATGTATGAAAATGTTCTTAAGGATCAAAGCTGGAGTTTTTGTTTCAGTCTGTGTTTATTGAATGGAGCAGCTTGGTTCTGGCCTCGTGGTCAGATCCGATGTTACCGTGCTCAGCATCTGCAGACGATCCTTTGTGTTTGTCAGACGCAACATTTCGAGCTTGTCTGTTGATCTCAGTGGCAAGAAACTGGCCAACCAGAACGATCTCTCGACAATGTTCTCCGGTGGTGGCACAGGGCCAATCTTTTGCTCCACAGTGGCTCTCATCTCTGGTCCCACTTCAGCAAAGAAGCCATCCAACAACACTTCCAACTTTCGAGACAAATCATTCACCAACACTCGTTCCGAATCCAGTACTGCCTGCTCCCTAAAGAACCGTACTCGAGCAACATTGTAGCCGTCAACGAGCCATGGATCACCTTCGACTGAAAACCTTCGACCGCCCACCGTTTCCACCAAGCTCCTACCATCGTCCAACTGTGTAAAATGAACAATTTTTGCCACTGTGCCATACTTTGACATGTAACGTCCATTGTTACTAATCAATCCGAATTGTCTACTACCGGACATGCACCTCCTGATCAATAATCGATATCTCGGTTCAAAAATATGCAACGACAGTTTTGTGCCCGGATACAGCACATAATCACCCAACACAAACAATGGCAGCTCTACATCTCTATCATTTACACTCTCATTCGCACTTGTAACACTCACACTACTCATATTACTAGTAGTACTCATATCATCAATTGGCGCTATACTATTACTACTACTACTATTACTACTATTACTACCATCGTTATGATTGCTAAAATCATCATTTTCATCTTGTAAAAAAATGGCATCTTCACGAGAGCTCTCTTCCAAGCGTTTCCTATACGCACTCGCATAATATTTTTCAATTAGTGTCTGCAGAGTGACCGTCGTGGGAATCTCTGATGGTAAAATGTGAGTTTGGAGTCGACACAGTGGACATTTGCTCGTATAGTCAAATACGCGAGCTAAACATGTTCGATCAAATGTGTGACCACATGGTAGTGTAATGGGTTGATGAAAAACACGATAACATAGTGTACATTCTAGTTCTTCTGGTACTGCATCATCATCATCATCTTCTTCATTTGTTTCTTTTGTTGATGATGGTGATGGTGATGATGGTAAAGTGAGAGGTGATTTTTGTTGATTTATTGATGTTGTAGCTTCTTCATGAGTAGAGCTATTGTTAGCTAATGTTGTTGTCGTGTTGTGATTTGTGTTGTTATGTGTAGTAGTGGTTGTTGTCGTTGTTGTTGTTGGGGATGATGAACCTAGGGTGTTAATATTTTGTATTGGTTGTTGAATTGTTGTTGTTTGGACAGGAGAGGAGGAAGATGTTGGTGGTGGTGGAGTATTAGCTGTAGTAGTAGCTATAGATGATGGATGATGTTTTGGATGACCACCAGTGGGAATGGTGCACTCTGGAATTTGATAATGCACATATTCATAGCTCTCAAGCACATTCCTAGGCACGTGCAAATCCTTGCAAAGCTGGAACTTTAGCTGTAAAACGCGCGAAATGAGGGCCCATGTCGGAACATAAAATGGCGCCAATTTTGTTACAATTTGCCGAACGTCTCTCTCCGCTTCATACAACATGTTTGCATGAATGAAAACAAAAGCACGATAATTCATCAAATGAACAAGCTCTTGATGCATCAACGAAAAACTACCACTACCACCACCACCAGATGACGATGATGATCTCTGTTGTTGCTCAACTTGTTGTTGACAATTCTTAATGTGCGTCGTCAGAAGAAAGAGCGCATCATGAGTGGATTTACAGTGTGAAGCTGAGTTGCATTGATGTATGACAATGTCAGATAGTGATGCTTGAGGTTGTTGTTGCTTTGTTGTTTGTGACTTTTTTTGTTGTTGCTGTTGTTGTAATGGTGTAGCTGTGTGTGGAGATGATGAAGAAGCTAACGACGAAGAAGAAGGTGACTGTTGCTGCTGCTTCTTATTTTTTTTATCACTCATCTTGAAAAACAGTGGCATAATGATAATGGAGGATTTTTGTTGTTGTTGTTGTGAATGTGTTGAGATCAAAGCTCACGGAGAGTTGCTGTGTAAGTGAGTAGTGGGTGGTTGTTGATTGTTGGGATTGTTGGGGGTATGTCGCTTCCGTTTTTTTATATCTTCTTTTTTGCCTTTGACCCTTCAGAGGCTGAAATGTCGCGTCCTTCTCGTGCGCATCTGGCTATTGCGGGAGTGAGAGACTCTCTTTTTGGAATCTATTTTGCCGGATGATTCCCCGCCGAATGATACGGTAACCCCAAAGTTCTTTTTTTCTTCATCTACGGTATGACGGAAGAAAAGACAGATGGATTATGTGATTTACATGGACAAAAAAAGGCACGAAAGTTGTGAAATGGAAGATTAGGAAGTGCCATGAATTACAGTTTCTTGTGTGGTCTCTCGCCGTTGGTACCAACAGCGATTATCCCATCTTCATGGAGAATTAACAATCTTGCTTGAATTTACCCATGTTGAAGGATGCACGATGTCTCTTAATTTGGTTTTCTTATTTCAATGACGTTCTGGACAGTCGGAATGGCGCGTTCAGAATATCGACACAACTCCTCATAATTCGTTGAGAATCTCAATCGTTCTGTAAAACAACAACTTTATTGCCGCACCTATTCGAACCATTCACATATTGTTCTTTCTTCCTGTACAATCGTTCTCAAACTTATTTGAGTTCTAGTAACAACCCACTCACTCACAGTCTAACAACTTTTCCAGAAGAAGTGCATCTGAATCTATCTGGATCATAACAAACCTGATTACAACATTCATCTCCAGTCTTGCACAAGCATGCTTGAGTGGGATTAAACATGTCAGGAATGCAAGATTTGGATGGACCGAAACACTTTTCAATTGGTGTGGTTCTGCAAGGAGGAACGAATCTACAACAACTCTTTCCAGATGGACAGGTTCTTTGAGTACAAGTACCCACAGTACTTCTGATGATCTTAAAAGCTGGAATAAAGTCTTCTGGGTTAATTTGGACACCTGGCGGTTTTCCGAAGTCATTTCCAGCATACACTCTTCGAACAAACAGATTCGAAGGATCAGAGGCCGAAGCACCATTGAATCCAAATTCACAAACATTGTCAGAGGCAAATGCAGATGGTGTCGCAACTGAGAAACGAATCATTAACCCTCCACCGGCAAAAGAAAATGGAGTGGTAACAACAAATGACAGTTCATAATTATCAAGAATGAAATCTCCAGGAACAGGTGGACTCGTACTTGGTGCAATAACTGTGAAGCCATTGACATCAGGTGACACTCCTCCATTTGATTGTGTGTGAGCTAAAGCAATATCAAATGATTGTACCACTTCATTAACGGAGGTCATATCAAATACAATCTTATCTCCTGCTTGGATCTCTGCAGCTGGCAAGTTTTTGTAAATTCCAAAGAAGTATGGCAACCAGGTGTCTGGTTGAGCTATAATGACTTGAGTGCCAACAAAGAATGGGAAACAATTTGCTTTGCTGGTTGGTGTTGTTGGAGTAGCGCTGAGCACTGTGGTGGTGGCTTGAACTTGAGAGATGCTTGATACACTAAATAGACTCCTCTTGGTACGATCTAAGTGTGGTTGTGCTCCTCCTTGAGCCATACAGACTGCAATTAGAGTTGCACATAACAATAGTGCCAGAATGATCTTACAAGTATTCATATGTTGATTCGTTGTTGGTTGTTATCTGCCTATCAACTCTTTAGATATGCTGCTTAAAAATGCAAGGTCTTTTGGAGTGGATCTAATTCGGACGTCTGAGTGATACAGGTACAAGGGGAGTCAACTCAATACCTACGAACCAGGATTAACTACCACTAAAACCATTTTTTTAATTCGAGTCCCAACACTACCCTGAACAACAATTATTCTTATTAATACATGCTCGATATATGCATGGTCTATTTTTCGAAGAGACCATCTCCTAGAAAAGTTGAAATTCTGGATTCTACTTCATGTGAACTGACCAAAATGGAGGCAAAATTGATGTCTCCAAGGCCTATTGATGCTCGAATTGACATCGGAAAAAATATGCACCATGATCAATTCTTCAATTCTATGACGAGTGGTCAAGAATGAGTGCATGGGTCAATCATCAATGAACCACATGACAGCGATCGGTCAGACAAAGGTCACTCGCCAGCTTGACTTGGCTGTGTCAAACTGCACTTGACCCTCCGTCCAAATGGATCCATTTCCATCATTAAATTGGTCCATTCCTTTCTATAGTTTAAGAATCGCTACAGTCGTGCTGTTTCGCTATCCTCTGGAGCAAGCAACTTCGAGTTTTCAACTTTGGTAAGAACAAAGTAGAATGAATCAACTTTCTTTCTCGACAACGACGATCCTGATTACTAACCAAAAACACTTTTGTAACTTGAGAATTCTTCACGGCACAGAATCTCAAGAGCTAAGCTAATTTTTCCTTTGTCGCGAAGTTGACAGTGACGTTCTGAACAATCGGAACTTGCAGAAGTTCAACCCCAAACCAAAAGAATAGCCTTTTCTCCCTAGTGAAACAAATACCGTTAATCCATTCGCCCGTGTGAATTCCCTGCTCAGTAGTAAAACAAACAAGCTGACTAACAAGAAAAATGGGTAACGATCGATATAGTGATCCATATTCTTCCAGGGATGATAACAACAAGAACAACAAGTCGGACTCTGAGACTGCCAAGGAGATTCAAAAGTTGATCAAGTATGGCACGACTGGTACGGGTGTGGCATTGCTGTTGATGGCCATGGCATTCAGGTACAAGGTCTCTGCTCCCAACCAGATTATAGCAAAGACTGGTTTGGGCATTGACGGAATCAAGGTCAAGAAGAACACGTTTTTATTCCCATTTCAGAGCTATCAGAGATTGGATCTCACTCCAATCAACTATACTTTTGATTTGAAGGCCATGTCCAAAGAGTATGTTTTTTTTCTTGGGTTGTTGGAGTACAGGAGTTGTTTTTGTTTGTTGCTTGCTGATGATGCATAGCGATGGTGATATGTTTGTCTTCTCACACATGTTGCTACATTTGCCTTCCATTAAATCTAGAAAAATGGACTTTGAGTTACCGGGAGTGTTTACAATTGCACCGGACACTGACACATCGGAGTCGATCGAGTTGTACGCTCAAAGATTCTGTGGCGCTGCTTCATACGAGAGAAGAGAGATTGTTGAGGGTGTGATTGAAGGTGGTGCACGTTCCTTGGCTGCCAATTTGGACTTGGAAGAGATTTTCAGAGATCGTACAAAGTTCAAGACTGAGATTGCGGTGCATATTGCTGAGGATTTGAAACCGTTTGGTCTCAAGATTCTTAATGCTAATATTAAGGAGTTGCAGGATACTCAAGAGAACAAGTACTTTAGTATTCTGAGACAGAGAACAGTTGAAAATGCAGTCAATCAAGCTAAGGTAAGAAAATTCACTATTTGTGATAATTCTACATGTATTCAACAACGAACAACAACTAACTGACATGTAATTTTGTCAAACAAAGGTCGATGTCGCAGAGGCCAAGAGAATTGGTGATATTGGAGAGAAGGACAAGCAGACTGAAACCAGAAAGAGAGTTGCAGTGTTCGAAGCTGATGCCGTCACTACCGAAAACGAGAGAAAACAACAAATTAGATTCTCTGAGGCAGAGTTGTCCAAGAGAGAAGCATCCCTGAAGAAGGAAGTTCAAATTGCACAGATTGAAGCGAAAATGTCTGCCGAGTTGAGAGAGCAAGAATTGCAAAAGGATGTTCAAATGAAGCGTTTGGAGCAAGAAACTGAGAGATTGAGAGCCAGCGACATGTCCAAGGCACGTGTCGAAGCAGAAACATTGATTAAGATGTCTGAGGGTAGAGCCGAGGCCATTAAGATTCAAGCTGCTGCCGAGGCAGAGGCATTGAAGTTGAGAGCTGATGCCACACTGTTTGAAGAGTTGAAGAAGGCGGAGGCTATCAGGGCAAAGTACGAAGCTGAAGCGCTCGGTCTCCAAAGAATGACTCAATCATGCGGTGGAGATTTCAGCAATGTTCTCCAACACTTTATGGTGCAGAGTGATACGTACACAAAGTTGGCAGAGAAGAATGCAGATGCCATCCGTGGTTTGAATCCAAAGATTACTGTTTGGAATACATCAAACAACGGATCCAACGATAATTCCAATCCTATTGGTGATATTTTCAAGAACTTGCCCCCACTGTTGACAACAATCAAGGAACAAACTGGTATCACTCTTCCAGACTGGGTTGTGAAGATGCCTACTGAAGAAGCTCCAAAAAAGAAGACTGAGTCTGAATAAATCTTGGGCAAATAAAGAGTGATAGAAGTTGTCTCCTAAGTTTAATTAAGTAATTTACATAACTGAAAGTTAATCGTCTGATCTCACCTTGAGTTTCACCTTTCCTAATCTTGACACGAGAGATACCATAGAATCCTCTTGTGAAGATAGTGCTTGTGGGTTATTAGATCGAATGAATCCAGATACTAGATGAGGTGTATCCACTTGACGAACAATGACATAGGGATGATCTCCCTTTGACTTCAATTGAACCTCTCCGTTTGTGGAACTTGCTTCAAATCTTCCAACGTAACGAAAGAGAGATGCAGACAATGATCCAGAATCAGATCTCATGTCAGTCTTTGCTCCCACTGGTAAAGTTGCTTCCAACTCCAATTTTTGATTTCCTGAAGCACTGTTCAGTGATGAGCCTTGTGTGGACACCAAATCTTCCACAGAGATATCACCTTGAACTGTTTTAAGTTCGGAGCGACCATTCACATGAACATCTTCAATACGAATGCTACCAGAGTGAGTTGTGCTCAGAACAAGATTACCGTTCAACACATTCACTTCGTTGAGCTCAATGGAATGACCGTTGGAGTCAATTCGCAAATCACCATTTGAAATGCTCAATTTGCTCAGTTCAATCTTCTTCTTTTGCTTCTTCTTGTCTCTTGGTTCTTTTGGGTCCTTTGGATCACCAGTGGAGCGGATCGTAATAGAGGCCAATTTGACATTTCGTGAGATATCAATCACAGAGTTACTATCAAACACAAGATGAATATTTTCAGACAATGTGAGTGACGATGGAAGATAAACGACATGAGATTGTGATTTCGCACAGGAAACATCGATGGGAAGAGGCGGTTTTGGACCTCCATGATTTCTTCCACGATGACGACGCTTAAGACCAATCTCCGTGTTCAACATGAGAACATACGGATTATTGGGATCAGCACGCAGAGTCGTGTGAACCAATGGAGCACCTCTTGTGTAATCAATAGATTGAGAAACAACTTGAATGGATGAAGGAGAAGTTCCCTGTACAATTCTCACATCTCCTTCACCAGAAATGATGAGAGAAGAGATTGTGGAGGGAGAAGCAGCTTCACCATTGTTGGTTGGTTCTCTACCATTGAGCAACGAATACTCCAATCTTGTTGTTCTTGGTGCAAAGTGAGGACAGACCATGGGATGTGGTCTCCTAGCTCTAGAAGCTAAAATAGCTATGAGTGGAACGGCAATGCACAGAGAGAACAAGACAATGCCCAGAGCTAAAGCGATCACAATCGCCAAAGTTTTCTTGTTTCGACCCAGTGAAGGAAAAGCTTTGTGCATAGCTTTAAAATTGTGTTGTTGAGAGGAAGCAACACCTTCTCCTTGTAACAGCTGTTCTCTGTCATCGCTGTTGTTGATGCCGTTGGTGGCATTGGGATTCACTTGAAGATCATTTTCACTTTCGTGAAAAACACTTGGGTAAATTCCTTCTTGTTGAGCACCATGTTCGATGCTATGATAGTTTACATAGTCATCGTTTTTCAACGGATCAACTTCTTCGTACGCGGCAGTGGGACTCAAGCTGTAGTAGTGAGCGGAGTTATCAACAGCGGGAGAAAGAACAGGAGGCGCGAGATTGACCGATGAGGGGGCAGAGGGGGAAATAGCAGTGTTGTCCATGATGACCTTGTTGTTTTTTGTGTCTATCTGGTGTGAGAGTTCGTGATGGTGTGACTGCTTTTTCTTAAACACGAAATGTTCGTTGTTGAATATTGTGACTGTCCAAGAAAAAAAGATCTCGGTGAGACCTCGAGAATAGAACAATACTTTGGAAGCTTGCATTGCGTGCCTGTCCGAGTATGAGAATCTTTAGGCAAGATTGATGTTTCCAGCCAAAGATACCATATCGATTCGGAAAATAATACCCCGTTAATGTAGTGGAATATTCGACTCACCCTTCAAAACTTTTGTGCAATGCTCAACCACATTGACACACAAGAAGTGTTGTGGAATTGAGAGCATAAATGCACAGGGCAATGGAGCGACAACTATTGTTCGAAACATGACTGTACTTCGTCAGGATTATTTCTGAAGTCGTACTTAAACACCCTATAAAATCACGGAACGTGATCTCCCGGATGAGGATGTGTAGACCGTTTGCCTGAGCGTGAATTTTGTACTGGATGCTATGCTAGCCTTGTGCTTCTTCATCCTCGTATGTTGATGATCGCTACAAACTGGTGGCTTTGGCTGCTTGCTTGGGGGCTTCCTGGTCATACTGACGGGTTTCTTATTCAAAATCAATAGAAGTTTCAAATCTTTTGTTCGTCGCCTGATTGACATAAGAAAATCAACAGTTGATGAAACGATTCATTCGGGCCGGAAGTTGTTACTCAAATGCCATCTTTCCAATCCTTGGAACAATAATTTGAGATCGTTCAAAAAACAGATAACTATTTGAAGTTACCTTTAATCCATTATTCAGAGATGGTGGAACCACCTCTTCCCATTTCGAATAGAGAAGTTAAGTGATTGGTGAGGAGCGGTGTAATGGGGTGACCAATTACGTTGAACAAACATTTCCGGAATTTGTTGTTGTAAAGTTCTGTCAGACGTGGCATGTATTTTCGGAGTTCCTGCACAGGATGTCGGAACCCGACTGCAGGTTCTCCATTGAAATACAGAACCATTGTTGCTGAAATCGAAAAAACAACAACACACGACTGTACACATACATACTAACCAATACCTAACACAATGTCATTACAGCTAAATCTTACAACAATGGCTTTTAAATCTCACACAAACAGCAGACAAACAGCCATTGACCTCTCCCTACAAATTCTTGGCGGGCAAGAGAGAGGCTATGGTAAGCCGACCCTGAGGGTTGCTCGTATTTCTGTCCTTGCTGTTGTTGATGCTATGGAAATTGAAGCTAAGGAAGATAATTGCCAAATTCTACGAAACATCCCAGAGATTTTGGCTTTGCTGACCTTGCTGAAGCTGTTCAGTGATCAAAATGTTGATGCTCCTTTGTTGGCAAGAATTGACAATCTGATCACCACCTTTTCTTAAGACGAAGAAGAGCTGGAGGCGTGTGTTGGTAGCAAATTTTAAAAAATTATTAAATACAACTTTTCTGCTTATCGGTGTTTACATTTCAGAAGAACCTGACATTGTGTAGTCTCTTCGTAACAGAGATGAACGGCACCACAGGTCATCTTGTGGCAGATGGCAATACAGCAAGAGCTCATTGAAGAATCGCACCAGAAACATAAAGTTGTCATGTGTTGTTCGTGAAAAGTGTTTTACTGCTCAAGCACCAATAGAGGCCAACATGGTGATGATGCCGTAGACTTCTGTTTTGTTCACAACGTCAAGTCGATTGCTGTCAGTATGGGTAATGCCGTTGTACTTGTTGACCACAAGTGTGTTCTCCAAATCTTCCCATCGGCGGTGCTCTGAGTAACACTGCTCCGAGCTTGTCAACAGAACCCTTGTTGGTCTGTGTGGAAAAAGCTTTTACTACATTATTCTTTCTGGTGGGGTAGGCTGTGCCGAGGACCAACACCATCTGGCTACATTACTGAGGGTTCTCGGGTAGTCTCCTATCTCAAGACTAACCTAGCCCGTTTTACAGAAGGCACAGGATAACTCGATCTTATCCGGTGTGGATCTTATTCGTCTGAACAAACACAAGTAACAACATAATCTACCCTCAACCATGTACAACAGCAACAGTATTTTTTTGATGATGGCACAGGAACACCAGCTGCTGTGGAGGACATTGACCCACTAACTGATGTTGAATCCTCTCCCGCGACTCCTATGGTTTCTGGTTGTGCAACTCCTGTCTATGACCCAGAGAGGGCACGGATGGATGAGACCAATGCTCAACTCTTGTTGATTTTGAGCTTCTCGTCGGAGGTATCATCCTGTGGATCATCATCTATTTCATTTACAGGAATAGCCCATCTGAGAGGGCAAGAACCTACTCCAAGATTGCAGTCATATTGACCATCGCGTCCCTCCCGTTTTTTGGTTTCTTCCTCTTTTTGGGTGTTGTAGGTGCTGTAGTAGATTCTAAATAGGTAAATACAACCAACAAGGACGAACCAGAAGAGGTCATGTCGTAGTTGTTCGCAATACAAAGCTAATAAAACTGGTGCAATAATACAACAAATCATTACTAGAAAAAGTTTCAACAACATAAAATGATTAACCACAGACGGGAATAGTGGAATCATTGGGATAAGACTTCTGTTAATTTGATCGATGTGGCGGATGCCAGGCTTTTGGCTCCTAACCACACACCTGTTTTAAACAGGCTGAACTGCGAAATGAAGTATTTTGGTTGAAGGACTTTTGTTTTTCTGCTTGGCAATAAATTGTCGTGCTTTGGTCGTTCCCTTTTGTGGCAAAAAGCTCATTGAAATCCAACCATATTCATTGTGGTTCAGGGGATTTCGCAAATTTTAGTTCACAAAATCCATACGAGAGAGGCAAGCAAAAATTGGAAAAAACAGCATAAAAGAAACAAAAAGACTATTACCATGTTCAAATCTCGTTTTGAGTGTCCCAAAACACCCTATGATTACTTTTTGCTCATTCATGGGAAGCGTTTGGATGATCTGGAGTACGAATGGGTAAAATTGTCCAAGAAAGAAAAAGCAAGGTACAAGCTGGAACACGAGGAGTATCTTGAGACGAGAAATGAGCAACTAAGGTTGGAGAATGTGCGTGATGATGAAAATGATGGTGAGGTTGCTTCTGGTAGTGGTGAACCAGATGCCAAGAGACGAAGACTTTGTGCTTCTGATTCAGGTGTCGTTGTTGTTGGAGATGATGGATTGGATGGTGATTCCTTGGCTCATGTCTTTTGTTTTTTGTCGTGTCCCAAGGTGTTGCAACTCAGATTGACCAACAAGCATTGGGACCATGTGATTATGACTTCGGATTACATGTGGGACCAGTTTTTGGCAAGAGATTTTTATGGTGCGTTGGGTGAGGGCAAAATTGTTCAAGTGGAGGATGAACCTGTGATAGAGTCCGATGACGATGAACGAGATAATGAAGAAGAGGAGGAGGAGGAAGAGGAAGAGCAAGCAGAAGGAGTGGATGAAAAAGAAAAGGAAGAAGAGGTCAATGAGACGAGCGATGACGAGGAGAACGAAGATGATGAAGACGAAGATGGAGAAGTCGATGAAGAGCTTGATGATCTTGATGCACTTGAAGAAGCGACAGAAGAAGTGACAGGAAAGAGATCAATCCATTCCAAAGTTGGTGCAGAGGAGAAACAAACAGGTGACAAAGAAGAGGTGAAGGAAGATCAAGGTGAGAAAAGGAAAGAGGAAGAGGGCAAACCCACTGACAATGCCAAGCTAACGAATCAAACACCTATACCATCGTTTCTATCTCTCAGCATGAAAGCATATGCATCCTTGTATGGCATGATTCCTTCCCTCTTAACAGTAGTCCCAATTAAACCGGGAGAGAAAAAACAGAAGGGAGCCACTGATGGTGAAGAAGATGAGGATGAAGAAGAGAGCGATGAGCGTGGTGTTTCTGTATTATTCGATGAGAGAGTCTTTTACAAATTAGCTTCTTTCTCTGGAGCCACGCAAGTACACAAATTAGCTCTCATTCTCAGTCTTCTCACAGTGAATGACTATGTTCCAGCTGTGTTACGCGATATGGTCAAGATTGGACTCAATGATGATCACAAATTGATTCCACTGTCTCAATTTTGTTACGCTGTTCTCACTGGTCGAGAGAATGAATTGTATCCAGACGAAGACAGCATCCCTAGTGAGGAAGAGCTGAAACTTAATAACACCAATGTCACAGATGTGGACGAAGATGAACTGTACAATGTAACAGGTAGAGATGTACTTGACCGTGTTGCTGCTCTTTCTCCAAACATTCAAGACGGCTTTATTCCGTTTGTGTTTTATACATTCATGAAACCAACTCACAAAATAGGAAGTGTGTGTGACTGGGTAACAGACGAAAATGGTTGGTGCCCCATGTTTATGAACGCATCTTTTTCATGGTTTTATTTTGCAGAATTTGTCACTCGTTACGATGAGGAAACTGGAAGAATGACCGTGTCTAAGAAGAGAGAGAGGATTCCTGTATTTTAATGTGAATTCAGAAGGAACGGAAAGAAGGAAGACTCATTTACAAATTCCGAGTATTAACACAGTAAAGCGAAATCTGATTTAGTGGCTCAGGATTGATCTTCTCCACAATAACGTGGCTGATTTTCCGTGGATCCAGATGAAAAAGTTTGTATTTGTCAAGGAGTTAATTCTATTTTGAAGCAAAACTCCGCTTGATGTGTGACAAAATATTCAATACAATCTCAAAGGATTTAGGTATATAGTATAAAAGTGATAGACATTTAGCACCTGATGGATAAAGAAACAAAACCAAACAAGAACAGATTAACTCTTTGAGAATGAACACCATTAGCCTTGTACTCTTTGCCATCGTCATTGCTTTCATTGGCTATGCAAATTGCGCTACCGAAACTCTGATCTGTGGAAAGTACGTGTGTCCAGCAAACGACTATTGCTGCAGATACAATGTGATTGGAGATCGCCAACAGTGTTACAATCCATACACCCATTCTTGCTATGCTGACAAGTACAAGCCACAACAGAACTGTTTGTGTAGAAAGTATGATAGATGTTGCAATGGCGTGTGTTACAACACTGCCAAATTCTTTTGTGATTTGAAAACAGGTACTATCAAGAAAAGAGTCTATCTGGTCAAGGCTTCTCTCAAAGCCTCGTCCACCAATACAAATCAGTGTGGAACTTTCCAATGCTCCGCTTCTGATTCATGTTGCCATAACAACATTATTGGAGCATACAGAGATGTATGTTATTCCACCGCAACCCATGTCTGCTCTGCTGACCAATACAAGCCATCATACAATTGTCTCTGTGGAATTCGTGATGCGTGCTGTAATGGTGTTTGCTTTGACAAGTATCTATACCAGTGTAGTAATGGAAAGATCGTTCAATTGAAGTAATTGGAAAGATACTTTGTAAGCTATAGCGATTGTAAATATATTTGTAAATAAAAAAATGTGGAATGATCTAACCATCAGCTCACTTCACAACTCCATGTCTTCATTGTTCTGTTCTTTCATTGGTATCATCCAACATATGAGAGAACGTCGGAATTATCCTATGAAATCGCTTCCACCCAAATTGTAAATTCTCATCCGTCACTTTCATCGCCTACTACGAATGACATTTGAGGAAAAGCCCAAACCAGGCGTGTGTTTTTCCGGATTGATCAAGCGATGCGGAACAATGCGTGGTTTCTGATCTTTAAAACTGCTCTGATCATAGACATCAACCATACCCTACAACGAACACGAACCAAAGCAAAACACAACATGAAGTACACAAGACTCGGTAACACTGGACTCCAGGTGTCACAATTAACCTTCGGATGCATGTCATTCGGTAGTCCCAACTGGCAAGGATGGGTTCTCGAATCTGAAGAAGGAACAAAGTTACTAAAGGAAGCTTTCGATCTGGGATTTAACTTTTTCGATACGGCTGATGTCTATTCTAACGGAGAGAGTGAAAGAACATTGGGAAAATTTCTAAAGCAGTATCAAGTTCCAAGAGAGAATGTGGTCATTGCTACAAAGGTGTTCTTTGGTGTGGACAAGTCTGGAAAGCAGATTGATACGTTTAGTAATCCAGATGCTGTGGATAGAAATGCTCGTGGATTGAGCAGAAAGCATATTATGCATGCTGTACAAGATTCCTTGGATCGTCTGCAGACTGATTACATTGACTTGTACATTATTCATCGTTGGGATTATGATACCCCGATTGAAGAGACAATGGAAGCTCTGCATGATTGTGTAAAATCTGGAAAAGTTCGTTACTTGGGTGCTTCGTCCATGCATGCATGGCAATTTGCAAAGGCACAACAGATTGCAAAGGAGAAAGGATGGACTCCATTTGTTTCCATGCAAAACTTGTATAATCTTCTCTATAGAGAAGAAGAAAGAGATATGATTCCTCTATGTCTTGATCAGAAGGTGGCATTGACACCATGGAGTCCTTTGGCTCGTGGTGACCTCGCAAAGATTGAAGACAAGGCACAAGACAGCACTAGAAGTGAAAAGGACGACTATCTAAAGTTTTTCCAAGCTCGTTTCTCTGACGCGGATCAGACCATTAGACAAAGAGTTCTTGAAATTGCCAACAAGAAGCAATGTTCCACTGCTCAATTGTCATTGGCTTGGTTGTTGCACAAGAAGGGAGTTGTGTCTCCAATCATTGGTGTTACCAAGATTGAACAAATCAAGGATTGTGTCAAAGCATTGGACATTGAATTGTCAGAAGAGGAGCTCAAGTATCTGGAAGAACCGTACCAGGCAAAAGCAATTTTTGGTCATAATTAAAGCTGATATCTAAATCAATTATCCATCTGACCAACCACCTCCTTGTCCCTGGCCGGGATTATTCCCTTGGCGGTGGGAACATTCTCGTCCAGTTCATCGCACGTTCCACCGTGAAGATCAGGATCAATGATACGATCATTCAAGTTGAAACTGAGTTTTGCTTCTTGAAACAGTTCTGTTGAGCGGGTTGAGACTGCTGCATAAAAACGACTCAGATTGATAAGAAATCAAAACGTTTTTGAATAGCATGCGTGAAAGATGACTCAATCATCTGAAGAAAAATTAAACAAGTTAAAGAAGGAAATGGAGGAAATTGAAAGAAAGAAGTGAGACGATCAAAACAAGCCAAAAGTTCCTGAAATTCCAGTCCCAGAAAGCCCAGTACAAAAATGTCCTCCTTGTTCTCCGTGCCCCCCACAAACACCTGAAGCAGGTAGTCAACCAGATAACAAGCATCCACAAACTCCAGAGAAGAACATCAATAGGTGCTGGACTCTTCCTAAGGTTTCTCTTGTGCTTGTTATTGGATTTTCACTTGAGTTGTGTTCTCTGCTCATAATTTTGTATTGTTGTTGGAACCGATTGCTCCGTTGTGGCCGTGTGAAGAGGTCAAAAAAAGAGAAGCAAGAACGACCTCCAATGATAATTGGATCAGAAACAAGCAATCGAAGCATGGGAAATAGAGAGAGTGAACGTTATCACTAGGTTGCTGTTGTATGGCCATATTGAGGAAATATCGGAAAATGATCCGATAAGTAAGTAAAACCTGAAATGTTGACGTTTGAACTCCTCGAACCTCGACATTCGATGGTAGGGGAACTAGTGTGCACTTTTGAAGTGAAATAAAAATATGAGAGATGTTTATGGAAAGAACAAATCAGCTAATTTCCTTCCAACAACAACGTTAAGAGCGTATAGATAGCAAAGATATCTGTCAGCAGGAATACAAAGGAAGATCCACTATTGTATGAACGTAGACATTCATGTGCTGTTTCACCACCGATTGCACAATAATTCCCAATAAGGTCTTATTGATTCCCACTATGAGTAGCCACTATCAAAATAACAATCACATAAATGACAATGAGCACCAGGAACAGAATGAATGGAATGATCGACAGTATGCTCAATACACCAGCAATCTTTGCATACATTCTTGCCTGATCAGACTGACTCTTCTTGAACATAAAGTAGATGACGAGCCATAGGATGAAACCTCCAAAGAAGAAGCTTACAATGAGCAAGAGAAGAGCAGTATTTTCATCAGATTTGGCCTTGACCGGGTCATACGCAGAAGGGTAACCACTAACTAGTGTGGAGTCAACTGGTGCGAAACCACCGCCACTGTACACGTATTGTGGTTGTTGAGGATAGGTCTGATAATAGTTTGGTTGCTGGTAGGAGTATGGTTGTGTGCCTACGTATTGATAACTTTCGTTGTTGATAGGGACGGACATTGTCTGTTGGTTAGGATTGTTAGGTAAACTTGAAATTGCCTTATTGTTCTTTGGTTGATCCCGGAGAAAACTGCGGCCAATTCGAATTACAAAAAACGGAAGTTCTTTTACCGAAGAAAACATCGGAAAACTATCAGAGCGAACAAAAAGCACACCAAAAACAAGCATGAAACTTGATGAGCTAGCCACAGATCTTCTTCGTGATATCTTCTCCTTTTGTCCGCTGAATCATCTGTTTGACACTTTTCCAAATGTTTCTCATTTTTTCCATCAGGCGGTCGATCGGAACGACATAAAATTTTGGCGCCAAATTTATGTACAAAATTTTGGATCGCGACATGATATTGCACACCCAAACTATGATCACTTTACAAAGTGCAAAAATGACGTTCAAGCTCATCTCATTGAGGAAGACGAAGAACAGGATGTGACGATGGAGAATCAAGAGGTTGCTTCAGGTGGTGGTTGCTTATGGTTCCAATTCGTGTTCAAGTGCTATCGTGCAAGTCAACGATTCGGTATGGGAGGACCAAGAGAATGTGTAACTCTTTCACTGGATTCGGCATCAGATGTACAACGTCATCCCATCTCATGCATAAAGCTTTTTCATTCGTTTGTCCATATGGTTCCTCCTAGCTCTCATCATTATCCTAGTGATGATGATTTGAGTGCAGATTTGGATGATTTGTCTGATGATTCTAGCTACAAGTACATGTTGTGTGCTTCTGTTGATGGCAAGGTGTTTGTGTGCAAGAAGAAGCTATTGGCCAAAGGTGATTGGACTCTTGCTCATTCCAAGCGCCATCACCATGATGCGATCAATAATATTGAAGTCCAAAGAGTGAGTCCAGCTCAATCATCGTTGAGTCAACACAGTGATCAATTTCAATTTTTCACTTCATCGTTTGATAAGACAATTGGTTGTTGGGAGTTGACTCGCTTGGGACAACAGGAGGAAAGCTTGCGAATGAATCGCAAGCTGCATGGCCATACAGACCGAGTAAAGTGTATTCTACCGTCGAGAAGAGAGCTCAATAGGCTTGTTTCTTGTTCCAGAGACAAAACAGTTCGTGTCTGGGACATCGAGAAAGGTGTGAGCGTTCGAAAGATTGACTCAGGCGTCCTTACCTGGTGTCTGGAAGAGGGTCCAGTGATGAGTCAGAAGTATTCGAGTGTATTTGCCGGAATGTGTGACGGAATGGTTCACATTCATCCGTTGAAGTCCCAGGAGTCCTTTTCATTCAGGGCTCATTCTGATCTTGTCAGCTGTATCCAGTATATACCACAGAGGCATTGTTTTATTACCACGTCGTTGGATAGAAGCATACGTATATGGGATGAAAGAATGTTAGGAAAAGAAGAGCCAATACATAACATTGAAAATCTTATGGGAGGTGTTGTGTCGCTCTGTGTTGATAATATTACCGAAGGATTATTTACTACTTGTTTAGCAGATGGCTCTGCAATTGTGTGGAATTACAAGACTGGAAAGTTGGAGCAATGTCTCATTCCTCCACGCTTGACATCTGGAGCACGTGAAGAACTTTTGCCTCGACGAACGCAACGACCTGCTGTTGCTGATCGTGCGGGCATTTCTGGCTATCCGATTGAATATTCATGCAGAATGAGGCGTGGATCTGTTGCGTCCAATGTAAATGGGCCCAGTGATGTATCGTTTTGGTGTCCTCGATTGTTCAATCCCGAGAATTTGATCCAAGCCGAGTCTGTGGGTAACTACACACCTCGACAGCAGTCAAGTGGCTTAGCAGGCAGAGTTTACAATTTCCAGATGGATGCTACATGTATTGCTGCAGGTGCTCAATTTGATCCAGTTCACGCAACTGGAGTATTCAATCTTTCTCGATCCATGGTTTATGTCTGGGAATTTTGATCTCAATTATGTTAATAATGTAGCCGCAGCGAGATCAGACATAGACTATTGCCTAAGAGGTTCGCTTTGTTGAACGTATCTCTTAAGAGCTGTTTCTATTTTGCCAGGCATCCATTGTTGTTTCCGACTTCAGGACCATGAAAGTAATGTATTCATCGAGAGTAATGTGAAGCTCAACTTGTGTTCTAATCATAAATAAATACAGGTTTTATACACAGATGATATTACAATACTTCAAACAGCTCCGACAGAACACGTTCACCATTACCGCTCGTGCTCATTACAATATATTCTGTGTTGCTATTATTCTGCATGCTTCTTAAAGCATTCATCTCGCATTTGGTTATGCCTCCAACGAACACACAGAGAACGCGTTTCTTTCTTGACGTTGAATTGACATCAGGAGATACTGGTCTTTGGGTTTCACTGCCCACCGATACATTAGGCTGCAAGAAGCTGCTCTTTGAATTCTCTAATTGGTTCCATGCAGTTGGATTTTGAGACTTTTGAATGACACGCACGGAAAGCGGTGCATAACCAGAGTGGACATAGGCAATATCGTCCTGTCTTCTCTCATCCAAATCTCTCAACATGAGATTAAACGTATTTCTGACAGTTTTCCAATTTCCTCTGCCATTGTTGCGCGTCAACAGACCAGCACGTTGCAAATTGTCCAGTGTCAACAGTGTGAAGTGACCATAGGAGATTACAATTTCATTCCTCAGATGATCAAACTCTTTTTGTGAGAGACCATTCTTGGTAATGCTCATGAGACACAACAGCCGAAGTACCTTGTCCAACGGATCCTGTCTCATAATACACATCTCTATATATTCCATGCATGCCTTTTCATCTTCTTGAAGAATCAAATTCTGCTCCGTTTCAATCATCTTCCTGAAATCGTGCGACAATGTCATTTCTTTGATTTTGCTAGCAATGGTCAAATGAGTGGAAAGATCCTTGTGCTTTTGTTGCAACTCTGGCAACTGTTTCATGTAATCCTTGATTTGCTTGACTTCCTTGAGCGATTTTCGCTGTTCGTACACGGCTTCGACCTCTCTTGCCACAGTTTGAAGCTGTGGACCAACAGCTAAAAAGTTCAAATGACGAGTTTGATAATAAATGACATCATCATCGTTCAAGGGCAACTTTGTGCTCACCTTCTTTTGTGTGACTGTCCTGTCCTGTTCATTCTTGTGCTCTACCGTTTGCTCCACAGTAATCAAATTGTTCTTTAGTCCATACACTTGATCAATCAAGCTCTCATAGGTCAATCCAGTCATCAAACAACTCACATAATCCACTTGTCTATCAAACAAGATCATTTCATCAATTTCCTTGCTTACTTGATTCAACAACGGATTCAATCCTTGTTGTTGCAGCTTCTCTTGTGAAGAAGAGCTCTGAGCTTTTGTTTGTGACGACAAGGTCAATTTCGAGCTCATGTCTCTCACCATTCTCCACACTTGCTCCGCCAATCGTCCACACCATTTGATTTGAGGAATCAAACCGTAGCACGATTCTAGCTTCACAATACTCCGAGCGACAAAATAAAGTCCGCTCGTGTCCCCCTCCAACAACCATTCGCGATGAAAGCTAGGGAGCTCCAACAGCAAACAATTGTTGTCGAACGGGATGAGATCCAAGCTATATTCTCCAATGGTCGTCAGCATGTGATACACTGCACTCTTCTCTAGGAAAAGCTCACAGACCATGGTTCGTCTTGGAACAAAGAACAAGTGGACTTGAATACGTTTCATTTCATTTTCAAAGTTCTTGTGAAGGAATTGGAGCATGCGACTCAAGTTTCGCATGTATTCGATCCTTGGTCTCGTTAGCACAACCAAATGTTGGATCTTTGGTAATTGTTCGCTCGGAATTAAAGTTACTCCGTCGAGACGAAAAATTTGGCGCGAAACGGACATTTTGGCGGTAAGAACAGAGAGGGGAATAATGAGGGCGAGAGGACCAATGAGTGATGGATCAATCATGAGTGTTTTTTCACCGATAATGTTGGCAAACAGGGCATAGAGCTCCTCTTGTGCAATTCGACGTATCCATGTCTGATCCAAAGTGGAACGTTCCAATTTAGGAACAATGGATTTGAGAACCGGTTTTAGTTTTTGATTTTCATTATTGTTTGTTGGTGTTGTTCTGGGTGTTACTTGTTGTGTGATACTGCTGGGTAGTGGTGGTAATGATGTTGTTGATGTTTGCATTGTTTTTTGTTTGTGATTTTTTTTACGGTCAAGTCGGAGAACGGGTCGATGAAACAAAAAATTACCAAAATAGATCCCAGCCAGAAAACACAACAAAACTCAATCAAAACACCAGCAGCAAGATCATGCTTCCCACAACGATACCAACCGTGCGGAGCACATCATCCATGCATGGTGATGAAACTTTAAAGCAACAACATTATCATCCCACCAACCTGCAAAAGTCATCTTCTCAACAACAACAGCATAAACTACCACGATGGTTCATTATCTCTCCCATCGTGATCCTGTGCATTGTTTTTTTAGGTCTTGTTTGTTCCAATTTGAGCATGGCTGGAAAATGGCGCGAAGAAGTAGCGGATGAATATGGGTATCCGTTGCGGTTGAGACCAGGTTGGTTTTTGAATCGAAAAATGGATCAGAGTGATTTTCAATGGAGTAGCTTTCGACAATTTTTACCGATTTTGGCGGGCTCCGCACTGATTTACAGTGTGATTAGCCGTTGGTTGTTTCGCAGCACGGAACAAGCGGGGAAAAATATTGGACCGAATGGCGCCATTTTTCAATATCATGTGGTGAGTCCCTTACACAGCTCGTTTTATTTGTTGACGAGCTTTGCTTTCCTTTTTTTCCTGTTTGGTATCAATGCGCTGTACCCGATCACTGTAGCTCTGATCAATTACTTGATTGGAACAAAGCTAAGACACTATCGATTCCAACCATTGATCACATGGTTGTTCAATCTGGTCATTCTCGTGTCAAGTGACTACTATAGTGCATACAATGGATTCACGATGAATGTGTTAAGTTTTTTTGGTCTGAGGAATTGGTATTCTTCACTCGCTGGTCAACTCAACTGGAGCACATACTTTAATATTACCATGTGTCGATTGATATCGTACAATATGGATCTGAGAGAGATGGTGAATCGTGAGATGATCAGTTACTATGGTAGTGGAGGTGCGGATCAGTTGTTGATGGGTGTTGATTCTGTGAGTCCATTGAGTCCTACCTCTCTTGAACAACAACAAGTGGCATCGTCTCCATCATTGTTCGATGATATGTCATCTGTATCATCGACACTTCCCTTGTTGTCTCCATCTTCATCTCCATCATCGACAACTTCATCTCCGTTGAGAAGTGTCAGTAGTGCTGCTCCTCCACAGAATCAATGGTCAGAGTATAGGAGACGACAAGAGGAATTAAGATCTCTTCAAAACGACTACAATCTGCTGTACTATTTGATGTACGTATTCTATTTGCCAACGTACATTGCTGGTCCTATTTGCTCCTATAATGCATTCATCTCCTACCTGTACCGTCCACAAAAGGAAGTACCAAAGAGGCAATTGATACGGATGACTGTCATGCTTGTTGTGTACTTGTTCTTCTTGGAATTGGCATTGCATTTCATGTACTTTGTTGGATTCAATGAACACGACTGCTGGAGACTCAACACTGATAATTTCTGCTCCTCGATCATGTCCATGTCTAGCATGCAAGTGTCCACTGTTGGATTCTCTACACTGGTGTACATGTATGTCAAGTTTACCATCATTTGGCGATTCTTTAGAGTTTGGGCACTTTTTGACGGTCAGAATGTGCCTGAGAATATGACTCGCTGCATCTGCAACAATTATTTGGTGAGTGAGTTTTGGCGAAATTGGCATCGTAGCATGTATCTGTGGATTGTCAAGTACATGTATGTGCCCATGGGTGGAAAGAAGACGAGATTGATCAGTGTGTGGTTCATATTCGGCTTTGTGGCTATTTGGCATGATTTGTGGTGGCGCTGGGTTGCATGGGCCTACTTTAACGCATTCTTAATGGTTCTAGAAGGTGTTGTCATCCATTTGATTATCCCTGCTGTCACACGTCGAGTGTCTCTCACACTCATACAGCGAAGGCTCATTGGTGCACTGTTGGGTTCTCTCAACATGTGTCTTGTGGCATGTGCCAATCTTGCTATTATGCATGGATTTGAAGGAACTCGCTTATTCTTGGGAACTGTTGTCTTGTGGGGTGACAATGCATTCTTTGGTTCTCTTCTGGATATCTTTATTGTGTTCGTGTCATGTTTAGTCATGTTCTGGATTCGAGATTTGGAATCACAAAAAGCCAACAAGAAGCAAATTGAATAACAAGTAAAGTCGTTGGTGAACACATCCCTCATCTAGTGAGAGATACAACGCAAATTGAGAAACAAGGTCCTAATGTCCTCGCTGGGCAATATTTCAAAAGCTTGCAAATAAGGCAATCCCTATCTCAACGGAATCTGTCTGCAACAAATTTTTTCGCTTAATTTTTCAAGTTCCTTTTTTCTTTTTCCATTGAAAAAAACCAAAAAACAACCAAGTGATGGGTGTGACAAATGATCCACTGATTGAAATTTGTTCTGCACTCTGCAATGATGCATGGTCTATCGTCATCGAGTTTTGTGACACTCATGAATGGTTGCAATTGAGTTACACTTGCAAAGGAATCAACCAATTCAAATTCAATCGATCCCTCATGTTCAACAAAGAGAGATCACTAATAAGCAAGTTGAATGGAACAGAAATTGAGCACTTGTTTCGGTTGGGAAAAGGAACACTGTTTAATGTTAACTTATGCGAGAATCCACATGTGAAGGATGAGCATTTCCAATATTTAGTAGGCATTCACACACTCGATATGTGTGGTTGCGATCTAGTCACAGATGATGCGTTCGTTCATTTGACTGGCATTCACACATTGGATATGTCTGATTGTTACATCACAGACAGTGCGTTTACTTACTTGACTGGCATTCATACACTTAATGTGAGCTTTTGTGATCAAATTACAGATGAGGCATTTTGTCATTTGACTGGCATCCACTCACTCAACATGAGCAATTGCAAACAAATATCAAACAATGCACTTTTTCATTTAACAGGAATTCACACACTCCAAATGAATCGTTGCTATGGCATCACAGATCACGCTCTTTCTCATTTGTCTGGCGTTCACACACTCGACATAAGTAACTGCTATCGAATCACAGGCAGTTCACTCCATCATTTGACTGGCATTCGCACACTCTTCATGAGTAACTGCAATCAAATTGCAGAAGAAGTCATTTCTCATTTGACTGGTATACGCACACTCGATATAAGTTCGTGTAATCAAATCACAGACAAGGTCATTGAGCACTTAAAAGGCATTCACATGCTCAATATAAGTGGGTGCTCCCAGATCACAGACGATGCATTCCGTCATTTGTCTGGCATTCACACACTCAATATGAGTCGTTGTGAAAGTCTCACAGACGAGGCGATTTCTCACTTAACTGGCATCCACACACTTGATATCAGTTACTGCAATCTAATAACAGACAGTTCATTCATTCATTTGGCTGGAATTCATACACTCAACATGAGCCATTGCAAACAAATCACAGACAATGCATTTCCTCATTTGATTGGCATTCAAACACTTAACATGCAAGGATGCGATCAAAAATTGATCACAAAGAAAGCATTTTCTTACTTGGAGGGTATTCAATCACTCGGTTGGTATGGGGGAAAACGAAACAGGTGGGTCAGAAGAGTAACTGCCCATTTTGAGTTGGCTTTAAAGAATTTTGTAAGTTAGCGGACACTTCAGAAACAAGTGCGCAGTTAAGAAACAGGAATCCCATTTATTTGGATGATAGAGCTGTAGAAGCAAGAACTAATTCTTGTGCATTAAAATTCCTGGTTGTATCATTTCTGGCCGTTGCCGAACTCCACTTGCCAGATCCTCCACCTCATCACAACTCCTTGATCGAAGTTTGGACCTTCTCTCTTGATCTCTGCGGCCACCAGGGACAGCTTCAATCAACAGAACCTACAGTCCACGCAATTATGAAGAGGCATTAAGGCTGACAGGTAGAGCTTTGAACTCGTAACGACACTGCGCATCTATGACGGAAATGACTGGATTAGCTATGGCGAAATTATGACTCGAATATTCCTCCTTTTTGGGGTTGTAGGGACAGTCTTAAGGATTTCGCAATCTTGCTTTCTGTTCCTTCACCACGAATTACGTGTCACTTTCTGCGCAAAATTTTGATTGTGGGTTTTGTAAACAAAAAAAAAGAAGGAAACACAAAAAAAACAAAGTTTGGAGCAAACACACGACGAAAGGAATAAAATGAAACGTGAGAATAACCGTGTTGTTCATGTTGTTGACGATAGTCATGACCGTCAGAGTAGTGGCAGTGTGTTCGGATCTGAGCCAATGAGTGACGTGCAATATCAACTCAGAGTGATCAAAATGAATGATCTGTTCCCTGTGGAGGAGCACTCTGATCGGTACAAGACACAAACGTGGACCCAACTGGACAATCCATTACACTTTTTCGAGTTGGAGATGAATCGATTGCCATTCTTGGCAGAGTCGACTGTGGAATTCTCATTGGATCGCATGAGAAGCTACGTGAAAACAATGAGAAAGGAATCCTTTGCAAAGGTGATTGATGAACTGTCTGTCAATTACAAGGAAACTCCCTATCACTTATCGAATTATAGCAAGTGGAAAAAGGGTGAGTTTGCAGAGAAGGTTGTCGAGTTTCTCTGTTTGTTCTTGCTGTTTTATCAATTGAAATCTTTGCCTCTGGAAAAGCTTAGACAAGTGAATCAAGCTTGGCAGAATAAGATTGCTTCTTTTCCCAATGTTTTGAATCAATATCGAAATTATGTGAAGAATCTGAATGCGACAAAGTACTCAAAGGAGGAGACTGCTGAGCTGAGACAGAATATTGCGTGCGCTGTGGCTGCTTTCTATGTCCAGTTACACAAGCATGGATCGTTGCACAATGTTCTGCAGAATAGAAGTAATGTCATGCACAATGGAGCATCTGCTTCATCAGCTTCATCGTCTGTAGCTCCTCACACTTCGTCATCGCCGTCTGGGCAAGTCAAGAATGAAGCACAGAACAGTAATAATAATGCGATGGTTGGTTATGTTAATAACCAGAATACTGTCGCTAATCATAACAATGCTGCAATGAGTCAGACTCAACATGGTGTCGTTGGTAATCCAGCAGCGACTCAACATGTTGTTTTGAATCAGTATATCGTGAACAATCATCATGTTCATTACACACAGCAACAAATACATTTGCACCAACAGCAATTGTTGCTACAGTTAGGTGCAAACTCCACATCTGATATCCCTTACATTAATGAGATTATGCAATGCACGACTGTTTTGCAATTAACTGAGTTTGAAGTTATGTTGATGGGCAAGTTCAAAGAATATACTGATTCTTTGATGCAAGACTACTGGAAGAGGTTGCATTCAGGTAATGCAAGTGCCGAATCTTCGAAACTTCTCTTTGATGGATATTCAAGAGGATCCGATCAATTGCAAAAGTCAAGAGAAGCAATCAGGCTGCGTAAGATTCAACTGTCACAATAGAAAGATAGAATATTCTATACTCCCTGTTTACTGGATTTCATTGCTCGGTTGAGGCGATCTAATCTTTTAGACCGATCATCCATGTGTTCCTTCAAGTTGCGAATATACTTTGCAGTTGATGCACTGGATGATTTTGCCATAATGGTCTTGGAGGCTTTTACGCTAGTATTTGGCTCAGATATCCGCACGTACTCTGAACTTTCTTGTTGTAGCACACTTGATGGATATAGTTGTTGTTGCTGATACAGTAATTGCTCCTTGGTGTTCGGTGCATTGTTTTCAGCCACAGACTTTTTGTTAATAAACTTTACCTTTGAGTTGTATTCCTCGATTTTCTTGTTATCTGGATGTATGAGTCTGACTCTATCAAGAGTTTCAGATACTTGAAATGTTAAATCTTTTTGAATCATCTTCATTCTGTCTTCCATCAGTTTCACTACGTGGGCTTCGATTGCCTTGCTCAGTTTCTCTTCGACCCTCTCCATTGTCTTTTTCAGTTTCTGGGTCATTTTCTCGTCAAATCCCTCTTTAAATACTTCCATGTCTCTCCTCAACTCAAATCCTAAGTTCCTTTGATTGTCCAACGTGGGAATAATATTTGTTTCTTCCAACATTCGTACTCTGTCAGATACTTGACTTATTTGGAATTGGATATCTTTCGTCCGCTGGAGACACTCTCGTACTCCTTCCATCATGGTCGAAAATTGACTCTCAGATGACTCTGATGTTGGAAACTTACTAGCTGCAATACTGGCACTCAAACTTTCTAGCTTTGTCTCCAGATTCCTAATATCCGAGACAGTGGATTGCATTACTACCTTTGTTTCTTGTAATCCGGAGGATCTATCATCAATGGGTGGATCTCGATGTTTGATTGGTTCAGGTTGGACTTTTGATGGAGATATGGTTACTTTGGTTTTGGAGGGAGACATCTGATTGGGTTTATGAATGGCAGATAGGTCCGATACCATGGTTTGTGGGTGACGAATATCAGGTGGCTTGTTCGACATCCTTGGAGGCAAACGATTCGAAAATGATTCATTTCCTCTCATACCATAGAAAGACATTGACACTAATGGAGAGGCTGAGATCTCATTGTTGGACAACATGGAGTAGTTTGGATCTAGTAAGAGGGAAGGAGCAGGACTCGGAGCGATTAAATTCGGCCTAGATCGCATCCAATCCCGATTAATGGATCTCTGTACAACGTCTTCAGCTTCTCGAAACCGTCTATCGAATCTTACTCTACTTTTTACACTTAATGGTGTCTGAACATCATGATTAAGAGTACTATCATTCCCTGTGAACAACTGCTTTGTGGCGGCCATCACTTTTGCTGATGACGAAGATTCTATTGGCTTTTTCGTCACTGGCAAACTACTTAAATCTACATTGTATTGTGGTGTTTTTAGAAGGTAATCTTCTTTTGACTGATTGTTCGAAAAGTCTGGATAGTCCTTCAACAGATACAACTTGTTCATGTACAATCGTGTACCACCAAAAGTTTCCACAAATTCAAACTTAAAATAACAGTATTCGTTGGGTATGTGCTTCAACTTGAAAAAGTGTGTCCCTATCAACTATGAGGTCAAACAAGAATGTTAGATAAAATTGAAGAAAAGTTCTTCAATGAGTCATATGTGACATACGTCTTCAGCAGTCATCGTGGCCCAATGTATAAACTCATCGCCTATACTACCAGCTTCTTTCGAGCTATCATTACTCTTTGGATTGAACGTTTTTGAAACATACAACTTGACAATTCTTGGATTGAAAATGTACTTCTTGTGGCAGAACCAACCGGCCAAGCAGATACTCTTGTGACTCTCAATCGTCTGATCCACCTTGATAATCACACTTTGAGGAAGCTTCGACTCTGATATCCAAATTTGATTGTTCTGGTCATCAACAAGGATATGCTCGCATGGAAAACCAATGGTTTCACTCGAAAAGTGAACCAATTGAGCATTGTTAGCAGCAGAAGCGAAATTCACGATGCCATTCAGAAGACCATTTCCTTGTGACATGACTCCAATCTTCCCACAGCACAAACACAAATTTTCTGATAACAATAGCTTCCAATGTAACGACCAATTCTTCTTTCGGTTGCCCTCCCGCCAAAAATCCGTAGTTTCTTTTGACGGTGCCAGGATCAATCGAATTGTTGGCCATGACTCCGGATCTCCGTCTTGGAAAGAATTAGGAGAAATCGGGCAGGCATCTAATGGTGGGGGTGACACAAAACACTTTACCACACGTTTTCAGTTTTGCTTTGGAGTCGACAGTCAACACGCGACACCAGAACTCTCGATTGAATTGACACACGGAGAAAACATATCAACAGACAACAAAAAGAAAGAAAGCATATCTCTCTTCACACGCACAAAAAAACACATTTTCCAGAATAGAAACAACCATATGTCTGTTGATAAATTACAGAATCATTCTTCTTCGTACGAACGAAGCTTTGGAAACGAGGAGGCAGAACATGAAGCAGCTTCTCTCATTCAAGAGCTCAAGGGCAACCAACAACCACAAATTCAACAACAAAACTTGAATTGTACACTCTCCAGTATGATTGCTTTCATTCTGTTGGGTGGTATCTGGGGTTCTGCCTTCTCATTCAGTATGTGTCATTCAAGTTCTTCAATTTCTCCTCTTTTATATTACTCCGTCTCCGACTTCAAACAACAAAATGCAATTTTTACAATTTTTTTATACAACAAAAACTAACCACACACGTATTGTTATATTTATATATATAGTTAAAGTAGCTGTTGACCCAAAGACTGGTTTCACTCCCATCGCAGTCGTATTTCTCCGACTCATCATTGGCTCCATTTTCATGGTCGGACTATTGTTCATTGCCTGTTTAAGAGATCGAGAATTGGTTCGACAGATTCAAAAGACACGAACCACTGGTACACTGATCAAAATGTTCATCATGGGTTTCTTTAACAACTCTATTCCGTTCACATTGGTCGGTATTGCTGAACAACAAGTCAACAGTGGAATTGCCAGTATCCTCGACAGTAGTATTCCACTGTTTTGCATCATTTTTGCACATTTTGCATTGGGAGGGGCAGAAAGGATCACAATTATGAAATTGTTGGGATTGGGCATTGGATTCGGTGGTGTCATTCTCGTCTGTTGTGAACAAGTGATTCGTGGTGGCGGTGCACTCAAGTTTGCTGATTTTGCAGGGTATATTATGGTGACGGGTGCTGCGGCATCGTATGGTGTTGCTTCTGTGTTTGCTAAAAAGTATTTGAAGGATGTTCCGAGTTTGTTTACGGCTGCAGGACAAGTAGTGGGAAGTGCGTTGCAAATGTTGGTTGTTTGGCTCGTGGTTGATGTCGGGTTCGAAAAGAGTCACTTGAGATACTTTAAGCATGCGGATTGGATGTCTTGGGTCAGTATTGCCTACTTGGCCATTTGTTCGACCTTTATTGCCTATCTGTGCTACTTTTATTTGATTCGAACAGTGGGTAGTGTCAAGCAGAGTATGGTGGGATATTTGTTGCCAGTGTTTGGTGTTGCTGAAGGAGCCATCTTTTTGCGCGAGTGGAAAGGTGTACCATGGTACTACATTTTGATTGAGATTATGGGTGCTGTTCTGGTGTGCGGTGGTATTGCACTGGTCAGTTTGCCAAACCTCGGATCAAAGATTATGGGCTTGTTCAGGAAGAAGGGCAGTCAAGAAGAAGACGATGCTCGGTCAGTCAACGATGGCACACCATATGGTGGAGTGGACGCTGTTGTGAACAGTGGATATCAATCTGCTGGTGATCAGGCAGTGTCCAACAAGAAGGGTGCCATCATTGACGATTACATGTACTACCAGAATGAAGCTGCTCAGTTGGATGATGACGAGCACAGCTCTGGTTACACGCCGATGTAAACAACGAAATCCAACAAAATTCGTTCTGTTTGACATGCAGGCTTTTAATAATAATAACAATAACAATAACAATAATTTCATTTAGTATTTACCTAGATTCAAAACTGTGTTTAATTTCTTGTTCGCTTTACAACATTATCACACGTGGCGGGTCTGTTGCGCTTTGACCGACTGCTCTGTTGCTGCTGACCTCCTAACAATGAGAATAGATTGTCTGGATCGTAGTCACATTCGTCGTTCTGTTTCTTGATGTTTCTTTCACTAGATGGCGAAGTGTATTCCACAGTGACATCCAAGGAAAGTGAACCGGTAGTGTTTCTACGATTGGATGACTCGCCCTCAAAGCAGCACTCTTCCATAAAGGCAAAGTCATATTGTGATCCTAGATTGCCACACTTTGTTGGTGATGATCGGGCTGCATTATGCTTCCGCGACAACAAATCCCACTCTTTTAACTTACTAGGAGTAAAGTGGCAAGCAATGTCCTTACTCTTCTGAATGGATGCTATATCGGCACACAGTGCTACAATACTGGGCATCGATCGACCATCATCCGGCACAATTTCTCGAACAAATTGACTCATTTCTCCAAATGAGCAATGAATCGAGAACAGCACGTGCCATATGCCATTCACCAACTTTGGAGTTGCTTCATGACTGGGCACCATGGAAACACCCATCGATTTCTGGTACAATTGTCTGATCCACATGGTCGTTGCACGAATGAAAACAGGCCTATCACTCTCATCCTTCAATAGTTCATACATTGCCTTGAGTGCATCAAATGACACAATTCTCAACCACGTGGTTGACTTGTCCGTTGTAATGTAAGGCTCCAGAAACTCCATTGCACCCATTTCACGACACCGATTCTTTCTCAAGTTCCGATGATCGATATACACCTTGACACGAAATGCCTTTGCAATAGCAATGATCATTGGCTCCGTTCCCAAAATCTCCAACGTTAAATAAACAGGTGGTAGAGTTGCACCACTCCTACCACTACTACGTTCCCTTGTAATCAACGCAATAATTTGCTGAATGGATTCCCAACGTGTCGGAAATTGACCAAAGAAATCAGGATCACAAAACGTCGCATCCAAATAAATGCGATCAATTTTGGCACGTTTCAAGTACTGAAACAGCAACAAATTTTTTTGTTTTTCATTGTTGGCATCATAAGCTTTTTCTCTCAGCAATTGCTGAGATGACAAAGAAGAAAAGTCATAATACGATGATTCAAAACGAAAATCACCTGTATAGAGCACAGTTTGAGTCATTTGAGGGGATTGGAAGAGAAACATGACAGAACCTGGACAATGATTGGCATTGAGCAACGTCACATGCAAAATTCTGTTTCCACTCAGTGAAATTTGATGCGATGTTTCGTGAGCTTCAGCTTCCACTTTTTTCTGGAAGTGCTGTACATCGAGCGGAATAATTTTTGTTGGCGGGAGATTCGGAAATTTAGAAAGGAGGAGTTTTCGAGTGAGAAAGGAGCAATAAATGGGTGGTTGACCATCATTCAACACATCCAACACATCCAACGTTGAACAATCAGATGGATGATATTGATGACTACTACTACTGTTGGTGTTGGTACAATTGTAAAAGTCGTTGGTGAGACCTGGAAAGTGATCAGAGTGAGCATGAGATAAAAAATAACATTCAATGTGACCGTGATGATGATGATTGCTACGATTGCTATGATTGTTATTTTTTTGATGAGAAAAAGTCAAATGTTTGAAGCAGTCAACAGCGACCATTGGTAGTTCAGGTAGAGTACCCTTCCATTCATTGGAGAGATGTTTCTTCATTGTTGTTGTTGTTGTGAGAAACAAAAATTATTTTGAAGCAATGACAGTCATTTTCTTCATGATATCTCATGCTGTCGCTTTTTTTTTGTGATTCGAGAGTTTGCTCGAACTATTGAACCTTCAATCAAAAAAAATCAATAATTAGCTGGCATATCCCATGAACAGTACTAACTACAGTGTGCAAGTCGAATACGAAGGTGCTCTCTCAAAACAATGCAACAAGAACACAAAACGAGGCTTTATTCACAATTTAGGCACTCCATCGGCGGCGAGAATGAAACACCTGATTCCCAGAGACGACGTTTGGACGAGCAACAAGAATTAAACGTCGACAATGTGATGACGAACGTTGAACAACAACAACAACACACAAATCATCAAGCAACGGATCAAGTTGTACGAACCAATCCATTACGTACTGACAAATCATCAATAGCAGCTTCAACAACAGTAACAGCAAATCCATCATACGAAGATTTTATTAAATATACCAAAGAGGACGTACTGAAATGGTTGAAGATTATTGGAGAAGAGAACGATGATAACTTTTCAAAGTATCATGATATTGGAAAAGTCACAGGAAAACGTCTTGTGGAAACAGCACAAGTTTCGATTGATAGACTAGACAAGTATTTGCTCGAAAAGATACCTGACATTGATGATCGAACTGATATAGTGAACAGGATTGTTCGAATATCTGAACACAAAGCAATTCCAGTAACTCATGGTAAAAAGGATATTACATTGACAGATTTGCTCCAATTTTGTCAACGATATGAGCTAAATTCTAAGCCAACCACAATAATGACTAGCTTTGGTGAGAGTTTTCCATTAATCAATCGAGAGGATGTTTTCAGGACACTGATTACTAGTTACAACACGTACCTACAGTCGTTAGAATGGTCTTTGAATTCTAAAAAACAGATAGATAAAACAGAAATACCAATACCCTATATAGCAGCAGCTCCTGGATCAGGCAAATCAAAATTGTTGATGCACCATTTGCAAGGTCTTGTTGCTCAGGGCTTTAAGGTTGATGGTCACACCCACGCTGTTGCAGTAACAATTGGTAATGGCACTGCAAAGACAGATGTAGAGGCATCTCTTCTGGATTCTCATCAAATGACATTAGTGCAAATGGTATACCTACGATTTCTGTTTCAGATTCTGAAGGTGCCAAAAACATTGGAATACTTTATTCGCATTCTATCTGAGGAGTTTGACTTACGTAATCTGACTTTGGAAATGGTGGTACAATTCTACAAACATCGCTTGAACATACCAGACACCGAACGTATCAATTTGTTTCTGGCAATAGATGAAGTACAAATACTAGATGAACATAATCTGACAAGGTTGTGTAGTGAACTCGGCAGAATTATGCAAGATCCACACAAGACCAGGATTACCCTTCTCCCTATCATGGCTGGTACCGCTCGTACATTGATAGAATCAGCAGTATTAGGGAGCTCGTATGTCAGAATCCATATTCACTTACGTCCAGTGTTGAATGAAGATGCTACGAATGAATTGATGGATCACTTGGTGCAACAATATACGAATTGGACTTTCTGGAGAACAAATGCAGCATTTAGATCTCAGCTAAGAAGGGTGAATGGATACCCTAGAGCTATCGAGTTCTATTTGCGTGCTTGTGTTAATATGGATCTGAGCTCGATGTTTGATTTGACTACATTCGTTGCTGTGTATGATGAGGTGAAAGGGACTGTTAATAATATGTATAACAAATCTAATATGGCCCCAGAAGACATATTGTTTCTTTGTGCTACGATATTGACGCCAAGGTTACTTAAAGCAAGAACAACACTACCTTCTGGAATCTCTGTGGAATATCTAGAAAAGATTGGAATGATTCACCTGTTATGGTTGAATGAAAATCAGTGTTATATCACAACGTCAACACCTCTTTTGGAATCATGGCTGGCCAGTTCATGTCGACCTTACTTAAGGCGATCTTTTGAGTATGTGTTTAAATACAACAATAAGAAAGAGGACAGAATAGATTGGAGAGATTGGGAAAAGTTTATGTGGCATTATGAAACAATGCGGCTTGATTTAGTATGTGCCACTAAGAAACACTTTGGACCAATTTATGTTCATGATCTTTATCCATTCGGTTACATGTCAAGCAGAACACGGAGCAGACCACTCGATTTACCGGATTGTATCATGAACAAGGATTTGCAACATCAGGTTCAATCAAATGCTTCTGTTCTTCAGAAAAACCAATGGAACGACCGATACAATGACTCTTTCTCATGGAGAGCGACTGGGGAGAGGGCATTTAATCTGTTGAATGCTGCTAATGCATCTTTTGCAGATGTGTTTACTCCTTTGCCTAATTGTATTTTAGGCTATCCTTGCAAGTGGTCTCTCGATGGCAAAGAAACTCTTTCATATGAAGTAATAACGGATGAGATAGACAAGAATGAAGAGACTGCAAAGCAGTTAGGCATCAAGATAGTAACAGTTATATCCACAGGACGTTCCTTGCAGGATGTGCCTTCTGATCCAGAACAATTACCTGATAATCTAGTGATTATCCACAAAGGTAATTTTATTTGGACATATGGTGTGCACATTTCTTTCAGACTATCATTTGCTGCTGGAAGTTCAATTGTTTTTGTGAACGAATTTGACCATCTTATGTTGAAGAAATACTTCAAAAGTTCAGAATTCGCTGATCGTATCATTGAAGAACGCAAGAAGGCACCATTTAAGGACAGAAGTGATTTTAATAATCGCTTATCTGATTGGGACATGTTCACACACTTTGAGCTGAGATTTTGACAATGTTTCACATCTCGTGTATGTCACATTGTGTTTGAAATGAAGAATAAAATTCCTCTACCTCGATGATTCAACTAGATGTATCCATCTATACCAGATCATATCAGAGCTCTGGATAATTGAAGTTTTCACACAGCTACAAACTGATCCTCACTATAAGGGTTATCCCTTTGCCCTTTACCCTTTGAATTTCTGTTGAAATATTTTGACATGAGCAGATAAAGTCAGCCACGTTGTGACAATAGTTTAACATGCAAGGAAATGGAAAAAACCAAAACTAAAAATTATCCGTCACAGTTTCTCCCACGGGTGGAGAAAAGTCATCCAATTCAACACACCAATCCGCACCAACAAAAAAACAAACACTCACACGAAAAAACAAAAACAAAAACACGTAGTTTCCAACCCGATTGTGAAGATGCGTCGCAACAACACTCTACTCCTCTCACTCGCATTTCTTCTCTTTATCATCATTAATCGGTCAACCACCACTCTCGCATCATCATCATCATCACCATTGACATCATCAACAACAACAACAACAACAACATTAGGAACAGTTCCACCACAACATTTTTGCATCAACGAAAATGACAATAGTTTTCTCAATCGATGCTTCCGTGAATACCCCATTGGTTTCCTTACAATGGTCTCCAACACATTGATTCAATGGGTGAACCCTCGCATGTTGGCCATTACGGCCGTATGTGTACACTTGTTGCTGCCTATTCTGTTGTTTAGTAATGTGAGATTGAGAGATGTGAAAAATAGTCATTTGCGTCGATTTGTTCAATTGCAAATGATGACTTTAAATTTTTTGCATCGAGTGTGTTATACGTTGGTTCTCGATGTTGCATTGTACGCAGTGTTTCGTCAGTCTAGACCATGCAAGTGCACTGATAATGGTGGATTGACGTTTGCTCATGTGGGTAGCTTGTATGGTATGCCCAGTGGAGATGCCATGAGTGGAGCTATTTTTGGAATGCTCGTCTACGATTTTGCGCCATTTCATCCCGTTTTGGGAAGAGTGATTGGAATGAGTATTATTCCGTTGATTTGCATGGAACGTGTCATTCTGGGGTATCATACCGTGGCTCAAGTCACTGTGGGTAGTTTGTTGGGTGTGTTGCTTCACATTTGGAACACTAGAATGCCTCAATGGACCATTTACTTTGATGCGGTGGTTCAGTTTGTGGCTGGTGTCATCTTGTTGAACGTGGATCCAGCTCTGGTGTTTGGATTGAACGATATGAACAATTTGTTCTCGTGGTTCATCTGGGGCGTCGGTTTCCAATTCTATGTCTGCTGGTGTTTTGCGCCCATTTTCTTCTTTCACGGCAAGAAAAATTGGAGAAAATTGATGTGGACGATGCAAGCCACAGGTGGTGATTTTTTGAAGAGCAAGGACGAAGTACAGGAAATGTATGATTCTGTTGTGTCGATCAAATCGGTGACTCCAACTGATTTGTTGCTAAATGGTGAAGGCAGAGACGATATTGTCAAGGTGAACTCGAGGGAGCTGAGAATGTTTGGTAATGTGAACTGGATGCTCATTGGTATGGTAGGACTCTTGTTGTGGAACTTTTTGAGCTCGTGGGTCACTCAGAGCGCCATCTTGGTCAAGAGAAAGTAGATGTTGCATGATTAGATAAACAACATGTATACAGTTTTTTAAAATCGTTTTCGATTGTTGATGGCAATGCATTGAACAATTGGATCATAACACTAACTATGTATTGGAAGTAATCTTAGCTCTATTTCGTCTTGGTGTTTGGATTGATCCACGAGTGTCTCATCTCGTTCACGAACCATTCAATTCCCTTTCCAACGCTGTACTTTGTTTTTGTGGAACAGAACTGAATGCGAATGGGACATTGGAACATGATGGTCCGTATCTCTTCTTCCTTGTTCTTCATTAGACTCGCCAATATTCGCTGTGGAAGTGATTCTTGCTCTCGAGTCATTGCATCACACTTGTTAACGAGGAATAGAATCGGGATGCGAAACAAACGGTCTACTCCTCTCATGACCATTCGAACATAGAACTCACCGAGCTGTTTCTCCAGTTGTTCATCGAGATCACAATCAGTTCCATCAATAACATAGATTAACCCATCCATTCGCTCCAGGAATTGAAGTAATCCTGCTTGTTCCGGACCTTCTCGAGCCATGTCCAACATGGTTAGGTTGGTGTCTGCCGAAACACTGATCGATAATACTTGATTTGCAAATGTGGGCGAGATGTTAAACACGAAACCATCTTTTAACAACCGGATCAGGGAAGTTTTGCCCGTCGATGGTACACCCAAAACAACAGAGTTAAAGTTCATCGAGAGCATGTCGCGCTTCAACTTCCATTTGGTCGGATAGGCGCAAGAATAGGTAAATCCCTCCTGTTCTTGCTGTATTGCATGATCGAGCACTTGTATGTGGGGAAGTGTGTTCATAATGAACAGTTCTCTGCTCGTTCGATGCTTGAAAACATGGAATATGCTCTTTGTTGCTCCTCTATTTCTTGAAGTATTTAATATGATAGGTCTTATGCAACACCAATCTCGAATGAAACCTCGAGAGTCGCTTAACTTCCATGGATAATTTCCTCCATCTGTCGACTTGTTCATTGTCCACAGGTCCTGATCGTTCGATAGATGAATGAACCAAAACCGACAAACTCCAAGACACTGTATGATAGCATTCATGTCCAAGTATCGAAACATTAGAGTTAAGTGCTTATCGTTGAACACCAAACACTCATACTCTGGCTTATGACAAATATTGGTAAAAGTGTTGATTTCAACCAACTTTTGATACTTGTCCAACTCGAAAAGAGTATTAGATTCATCATTATCTATTAAATCTTGCTCGTCTTCAACATAGAGCGTATCACATGTACCATCCAGACAGGCGAGAATAGATGAAAAGAAGGACATCTTCAAGTTGTTTTCCGCATAGAGGTCGTGATCCGCATCGAAAACTGTTGTAAATCTTTAACCTGACACGGAGATTTACTATATTCTCCGTTCACTGATCGATTAACCCTTCACATCTCTGTCTCGCATATCCTATGGCAAAGAAGACAATTTATGCAAAACTCTGCTAGTGATGTCTGATTACACCGAGATGCACTTGTTTGCATTGGCCTTTGATACCCAGGGTTCTGGTTGTATTAAAGATCCAAGCATTGCGGCAATAATACCACGCGCAGGACCATTTTAGATTTTTCGGCTTTTCACTTCGTGCGATACAAAAGCATCTGAGCGCAAATCTCACCCAGAAGAAGCCTCCATTTCTCCACAAGAGCTTTAAATTGTTTGCACAACAGCAACAACAAGAACAGAATTCCACAAAACCAAGTCACAAAGCTTATGTTCGTTTGAACCAACCACAAAACAATACGGCACACAGCTTCATTTCTCTCTCCCGCCAATAATAATTGCACTTTACAAAAATGAACCCACGACGACTGCCCACTACTTTACAACCACAAAAATTTCTCCTCTCATTGATTGTTCTATCATGTGTTTTGATCTCGTTAGCTCTAGCTTATCCAAGTAAACCACCAAGGATCCCACCAACCAACCCATTGGTGCCCACTGTTTACTCACGTTTTGGACGAAAACACACCTACAATCAAAACGGAGGTCAAGTGATCCCAATCGCAGGAGGCATCACTGCCACTACATACTTTTATGGTCTCTTTAATTTTGACAATTTTCTGCAGGTGCAAGTCAACTCTTCTGACGATTTCAGGTTTCAAGTCACGAGAGATGGCAAAGATCCAAAGAATCAGCTCAGGATTGGTAACAAGAATCTAGGAGGTTTCTTCAAGTTTCATTTCCTCGATGGACAAAGACCCAATTTCACCAACACCTACACGTTGACTTATAGAACCAATGTTAAGAGAAACCCCGACGATATAGTCGCTGCTGTGCTCTATAATTATACAACCGGAAATTGGCAAATTATTCCGTCTGTTCAGTTGTCGGATACAGTGATTCAGACAACGGTTACCAAGCAACTGATTCAAAGCTATTTCTTTGATAATTCTCAAAATTCGGACATTTGGCTGGCATTTACAAGTGGCGTGGGTGATGAAGCGGCTGGAAATGCATCCAATGATTACTCTGCTGCTTCTTCTCTCGCTTCTCCATTTGTTCTCCTTCTTGCCTTACAATTCCTTATCATTCTAAAGCTATTTGTGTTTGACAATGTGCAATAAAGATGAATTCAGCCCTTATCCAAGTTCGTACATGTAAGGATCGCTTTCGACTTGGCCTTTTAAAATATATATTCCGTATGGGAAAAATCTCCTTAATAGGTGTTTCAAGTTATCGCCGGAGACTTCGCGCTATTGTATTCAATATCAATTTACTAAATACAGCTATCAACAAAGGTATTTGTATATCTTTCGAACAAGGGTAAATAGACGAAATCTGAGGGGTTGAACTCGATCATACTCGCCCAACTCTGACTCGATAAAGAAGTAACTGCACAAGAACGAAGAGATAAACACGAGAAGCCAAAAACCAAACACAACCTAGACCATCCTCCAAATGAAAGAGAACAGAAAGCGAGACTGTTGGAAATTTCAGAACATCAACTTTGTTCAACTACCAGGTGGCTCGCTGAGAGCAAGTAACTACGTCAAGCGTAATCGAAAGCACAAAGGTTCTCCTACAGGGCCCTGTAACCACAATCCTCACAGTCCTCACTCAAGCCACAACAACACCGACCAAGGAGTCAAAGACGACAGAAGCACTGTCCTAGGAACACGAAGAGAAGCTATTCCTGACCACAAGACAAACACCAACTCTGAGCAAAGACCTCCTTCAAAAGTTTCCGACCAAGAAATCTATGAGTGCATGTTCAAAGTGCTCTATGGTGATGACTATGACAAGAACCGTCAGCAACAACAGCAATACAAGCAACTTCACACTCGCTACATCCCTGGCCGAGATTCCATTCCCATCGGTGAACTATTGAACCAATAAATAATGAACTTAAACTTTTAGATCGAACAACACACTCAAACACAACTACACCACTAGTTTATTCAAACAATGCTCCCACTTTGTCTCTTGGAATCAAACGAAGGTCACTTCCATGCTTCAAAAATACATTGCCTGCTGTCTGGGCAGGATTAATACCGATTCCATCGTTGGTCAGAATGGCACTCGTTTCGGCATTCACCTTAAACTCCTCTGCTGCATACTTTACAACAGCTGTAAACGGTGCATTTTCAGGAACCTTCACACTGTCAAACAACAATCACAAATAGCAATAAACACAAACAACATCAAAACAATACTATAAGCTAACGTTGTCCAAAAGTTCGTGTCAAATTAGCAAAACAAAAAAAACATACACTCTAAATGGTTGCTTTGGATGAGAGGTCAGCGTAATCTTGAATGAAACCTTTGAGGAACTTGTCGCCGTTGCAGTAGGAGTTGTTCCTGTGCTGCTCGTTGCAGTTGTTACTGGAGTATTGACTTGTTCAGAAGATGACCTGAACAACACGACATGCAACACAAAATTTAAAACCACAAAAGCATGAGATCAATATCGATCAATGAATGACAAGATGGATTTGGGTTCACACATACATGTTTCGTTTTTTTTGATTTTTTTCTTCTCTGATCTGAGATGTTCTGAGCTTGAAGGACTTGAATGAGAAAAACTGTTGGCTTGGAAGCTTTTTGATTTCTCTTTGGCCATAATGACTCGTCACATTGTATTCACAACCGCCGTTGTCAATCACAAAACTTTTCCTCTGGACAGTTGGAAAGAAGAACTAATGCAAGTTCGCTCAGTTCCCAACAAAACAATTGCCTTTTGTCCGTTTCGCCAAGATCATAAAAAAAACCAAAGCAAAAAAATCACAACAACAAAAACTACACTTTTTCCACTCTTTTTCAACACCAATTGCAATGTCGTCCAATTTACTTCGTTCCTCACGACAACTCCTCTCCCATCGTCGCTCTTCATCATCATTACTCCGACTTGGCGCCACAAAAATTTTTTACAGTCACAACAATCATCACATTAGTACCAACAATAACAACAATAGCAATAATGCAATTTTTAAGCTAGATTCAATCAAGAATCAGAAACAATCTTATGCTACATTTGTCAACATTGGTGAAGAAGAAGAAGAAGAGTTTATTCATGAAGCAGAACAAGGTTCATTTGTCAAGTACTCTAAAGCTCTATTCTTCATTTTGGCTGGTGTCGCCGCAGGATACTATTTTTCATCATTTGTCGTTCAAACTGTTGGTCTTGAATTGGATGATGATGACGAAGAAGAAAATGGCGCCAAAAAATCATCTACGGCGGGAGCGGCAACAGGCTCCATGAATTATCAAAAACAATTTTTGAAATTTGCTGATATTGATATCAATGGAGAAAAGCTCATGTCAGCAGATGCATTTGTAAGATCATTGATCAGTTCAAAGGCAGATGTACCTTCTTGGGTTGCTTTTCCAAGAAGAGATGGAAAGCTTTTGGTAGATAAGAGGTTGAGTGATGAGTCATTGAAACTCATGTTCTCGTATGCTGATGCCAACTCGGACGGAATGATTTCGTTTGATGAGTATTCACTGTTTTTGACCTTGTTGAATTCGACAAAGAAGCAGTTGAAGCTCGCTTTTCAAGTATGCTATATTATTGTGTTTGTTTTTATCTGTTGTTCTCTTCTCTGTGTTTGTCTTTTTTCTGTTTGTTGAATATCATTTTGGTGTTGACATGTCATGCTTTTCTTCAGATGTTTGATTTGGATGGATCAGGTGAGATTGATCTCAATGAGTTTAAGCAAGTGATTGAAGCAAACAAGAAGGATCCAAATGCTAGCTTCTCCATTGAAGATAGCGGTCTTACAAAGAAGCTCTTTGGTTACGACGGAAAAGGAAAGGTCTCCTTTGCTCAATTCAACCAATTTATTGAATCATTCAAGGATCAATTGTTGTTGTATGAGTTTTTGCAACATGACGTCGAGGGAAGAAATGAAATTAGTGTTGAATCGTTCAATGAACTCATCACTAGCTCCATTCATTTCAACTCGATCAACATTCCAGAGTTCAAGAAGCAGTTGAATCTGTTGAAGACACGTGGATTCTTTAAGCCTTCTGGCAGGGTTGATTTTGAGACATTCAAGACGTTCCATTTAATGAGTGAAAAAATTGGTGACTTGAAAGTTGCCATGCAATTGTACACTGCTAGTGGAAAGCCATTGAAGAAGAAGGACTTTACAATCATTTTGAACCGTGTCGCCAATATTGAGGTTGCACCAAAGATTGTAGATCTAGTGTTTGCCTTGTTCGACAAGGATGGAGATGGTAATTTGGCATATGAGGAATTTGTGGACGTGTTGGAACAGAGGAGTGCTCATTCTTTGCCAGTTGCTCAAGAGGAATAGTGCTCTCACTATCACTAGGATAGATATCCAAAATGTATAACAATTCAAAACTCTCTCAATGTGTGATCGCATGTGGTGGTATCATGCACAAGATCACACTCGCTAAATTAACCAGTAAACTGTACTTTGTTCAAGCGTTCGCTGGAACCCGCCATCTTTTCGCGGTCATTTCCGTTTCTTCCATCTCCATTCAAATTCACACATACTCCAAAAAGCAAAAAGTTCTTCACTTCTTCAGAAGCTATCTGTTGTTGATTACCACCATGTGTGCCCTACTCGTCAAGAAACTATCAGAAAAGGCTGTTATCCCTACCAGAGCATCCAAACATGCCGCAGGTTATGACCTGTCTGCTGCACGTGACGCACTGATTCCTGCCAGAGGAAAAGCTCTTGTTTCGACTGATCTCGTGATGGCCATTCCTCAAGATTGCTATGGTCGTATTGCACCAAGGTCCGGCCTCGCATGGAAACACTTTATTGACACTGGTGCAGGTGTCATTGACAGTGATTACAGACAAGAAGTTTGTGTGTTGTTGTTTAATTTCAGTGATGAACCATTCCATGTTAAAGAGGGTGATAGAATTGCACAGCTCATCCTTGAAAAGATTCATACACCTGAAGTAGTGGAGGTTGATGAACTGGAACCAACTGAAAGAACTGGTGGTTTTGGTTCAACAGGTATCAAACCAATCAACCAATCAGAGTAGTGGTGTCAAAGCCATTGCTTGATAAGAAAGAGAGGATTATTGAGGATACCAGTGAAAAACGAAAACTACCCACGTTTTTTAGGCCTACAACAAATAAATGTTGGGCAAAAGCAGATAAAAACAAACATGATTGTCCGTGGATGTTTCTGATTTGTCTGATGGTTCTCACAAAAAAGTTGTTGTTTCTAAGAGGGTTTTTTGATGGGGACGGTTACATTAGAAAACGAAGTTATCCAGAATGTGGTTCTGTTGTTCAATCACTCTGAGACACATTTTCAAATCAAGAGTGGTGACAGAGTCGCTCAATTGATTCTGGAGAAGATTGCCATTGTTCCAGTGATTGAATTGGAAGCCAATTAAGACATGGACAATACGGAGACAAACAATAAGGAAGTTCTTTATTTAGGTTTAGATTTATTGAATTGTTGAGTGTTTCCAACAACTCAACCCAAAATTTCTGGCTCCACACAATGGTCAGATGGAGCCTTCCAGGTCTTGCGACACATATAAAAATAGGCATTGTCTCCTCCGTTGATTCTTTCAAAGGTCAAGCACAAACAGCGTGATATTTTTCATCGTAATACAAAGTATCAAGCAAAAAAACCGCGCACGCATCTATTTCTCCCCTTGTCGCCCGTGTACGCAACAACCCACACCTGAACAGTTCTTATTCTCTCTGGTGAACCTCTCAAACAACAACAACCAAGCCAAACAAAAACAACTCAACAAACAAAAAAAAACATGATGCACAATCCAGATATGAATCGTACAAACGAGTACGAGCTAACTGACCAAAATGCGATTCACTCTGCCGAAGTCATTTATCATGCCAACAATGACAGTACAGTGATTGATGGAATGAATGATCAACAACTTAGACGTGCCAGTTATCAAGTCAACAACAATAATATGAATATGAGCAATAATTTGGTTGTGATTGACCAATCATTTTTACCCGCCCAAAATAATTTGTCCGCCGCTCAAATTGTCCTAGCGGAGAATAAACGGTCCATGGATTTGGCGCGAGGAATTGACCCAAACACGACTACGGGAGACAAACGTGTCGATGGCGGTGATGATGACGATGATGAAAATGATGAACATGATGAAGAAGAAGAAGAAGAAGATGTTGGTGAACATGTCAACATTTTCAAGAGAGGTGGAAGGTACATGAAGAGAACAACGATTCGATTCGTTCGTGGCACAAGATACTTTTTGTTCCATTCAGATCGAAAGGGAAGATTGTACTTTTGTGGAAATACGCTTGGTTTCTGGTTGAAATCATTGTTGTTTTTGGCTGTGCTCTACGTGTTCTTGTTTTTGTTCTTTGTGTGCATTATGCAGTTGGCATCTGTGATTCAAGGTGTTCCTTTTATTCCATTTGCTTCCAATCGATCATAAACAGCACTTTATCAACGATAGATTGTCTTTATTTATTGAGATTTAATTGTTGTATTTGAAACATAAGGGGTTGTCGCGTCAAAAATTGTTCGGAGAGCCAATCGTCCATCAAAATTGCAGGAGTACAGCCATGTGAACGGGGTTTTACTGTTCAACTTGACTGCAGGAAACGCGAATGAGATTAATTGGGCAATCCTCAGACAACACGCCGCATTGTTGGCAAAACCATTCTCCAGGAAACGAACCACAAAACAGCTGAATCCATCCATGAGTCACCAGATTAACCCATCAGAAAACACAAACCTCGCCAGGAACAAAAGAAGAGGTAGCACAATTGAAGTACCAAGTAAGCGACAAAAAACTGGAGTTGTCTCTGCTGGGGGGATGAGTGGGTATTACCCAAATGTCACTACAGACATAGATTCTGGAAAAATAGTTTTTGCAGGTGCCCAAGGATCGAACATCTGGCAATATTCAAGAACCCCTGCTCGGGGCATGTTTGATTATATGTTAGATGTCAATAGCTCTGGCCCCAATGAATGTGGATTACAACCTCAAGACACCGTGAGGTCCCTCAATATGAATCACCACAATGTTTCCTTTGTTAGCTCAAACTACCAGTTCGCCCACCAAGAACCAAAGGGTAATGGTGTTAACCAAGAGGTGGCATTCAAGCAAAAGGAAAGGGGCAATTGCTATAGGGATACATCGACCAGAATCTGGGGATAGATAGGCAAAACACTCATAAAATGTTTCATCCCTTCGATGGTACAATATTTATAGTTAAAATCGATAAGTTTGTTAGTTGTGATCCTTCAGTCTCACTTGTTTCTTTGATGGCGTGTCACTCTTGTCCACATTATGGACCAAAATATTTGTAGTTTGATTGTTATTCCGTAAGCTGCTTCGGAGTGTACTGGTGATGGATGAAGGTGGAGATATCAAAACGGCAGATGAAGGAGTAATCCTTCCGTTTGTCAATCTATTGTTCTGTGCCACTGGTGTAGCGACACTATTGGCTGAGTGAGGAGGATTAGCGGATGATGATGCTGTGGTGGCTCGAGAGGATCCCTTTTGTGAGTGATTGAAAATGAAACGATTGGCCCTTTGGATTCTAATGACATCCTCGGCCAGATTTGTGCCTGGGAATTGAACATCGAGGTCTTCTATCTCTGCACTTTGATCCACTTGAACTACAGGATCCGAGGAAAGAAATTTAGGTACTTCCAAGTTGGTTCTAGTCTCTTGCATCTTTCTGAGATAGTTGTTCGATTTAGCAAGAATTTGTTGCACATAACTGAGATGTGAGGTCATTATGGCGGAAGAGTTCAGAGGATCGTTAGGCTTGTTTCTCTTCTGCTGTATCAGGTCATTCAGGTAGAATGGCTGTTCCTCCTGCAACTTGTCCATAAGATCCTCGTGTCGTATTGAACATAGCGGCTCAGAATATTTCTTGTATCTCTTACTTCGATCTCTAAAAGTTTGTTCAACGAGGAGTGAAGGAAGATTCACCCGTTTTCCCATTTCATCTGATTCATGATCGAGATTTTCATTGTAACTATTACTTGCCGCTCCGTCAGATTGTTTTGTTTTGGAATTACTATCTTGTACGCTTGTCAAGAAGAATTGATCCTTCTCTTCTTCAAAGGCAACCTTCTTCTGGAATTTAATCACCTTTCCAAATTGTGTGACTGGTTGGGCATGAGTAGGAGAGATTGGAGCATTCGGCCGGGGTTCTTTGTCTTTCGTTACACCATTCATTAGACCTCTAGATAATTGAAGCGGTGTCGTTGGTTGAGAAGTGCCAGTCATAGGAGTTCCGAGATCGAACTGAGAGATATTGTAAGCTGTTGGAGTTCTTGACCTGTGATCAAACACGCTGTCAGATACTTGTTTTTCGATTGTGTGCCCTTCCTCAATTGTCTTCTTTGGTTGATAATCCTTCATGTACAATGTAGGATTCTTTGGTAAACACAAGGGGGAATTAGTTAAATGATTTTCTTCTAGTATTGTTTGTAACCTCCGACTCTTACGTATCATTCTTGTAAAATCTATGTTAATTCTCGCTAAATAATCATCTCCCTTCCACAGATATGTCTCCTTCTGTGGATTCTTTAATATCCAGGTTTGAATATATTCAGTAATGTACAGAGTTATTGTTCGATAGATTTGTAGATCATCTTCGATCAATTGTTGATTCTTCTTAAGGTCCCTTGGATTTCTCTTCTCGCTTACTTCCTGTATTCGCTCTATTATCGTTTCTCTTTGATCGATGAGTCCTAATATCCGTAAATCCAACCACCTAATCTCAACCACGCGCAGTGTCTCATTAGATATGAGACCATAGTTTTCAAATGGCCTATCAAACGCATGATGGACAAAGTTTTCTCTGTGTGTCCAAGTCTCACCAATATCTTCCCATAATTTATGTAGTCTAGTAAGTATTTACTGTCAGTATTATGATCTTTCAATAAGAGAAAATCTACATGAATAATAATATGATCGATCTTACAGTTGTTTTCTCTTGTTTAGCATTTCTTGCACTGCTGGAGAGACCTTTGCTTTCAATTCCTCCGTTTTCGCATTCAATTTTTGAATATTGGGATTGACTGTGGAGTGATTTGACTGAGTTTCGAGGTATGAGTTTCATTTCCACAGATCAAAAATGACGAGATGAGAGACATCACAACTTACTTTGTTTTTGTGTTGAGATGTCACTGGTACTGATGTTGAATGATCTCCATTCACACCATCACTTTTCATAAATTCTTCACCAGTAAGATCCAACTTTGGAGGTAAACCACTTTCTGGATCCATTCTTCTTGCTACAAAAACTCTCCTCGTCCTTTGCTAATGTTATTGTAGTTCAAGAACCGTTCTTGGTTGCGGTCCTATTTTGGCGGCAACAAAAATCACAATCGTAAAAAAGTGGGCGCCAAACCATGAGTGTAGAAGCATCTTCACAAGCAGAGATCACACCACGTGACGTTTCAAAGGAAAAGAAATGGACACCAAGAAAGATCAAGAAGGATGACATCCCTCCAAACTATATGCAATTGGCTGCTGTTCTCTTTTCTGTTCTTGGTCTCATGCTCAAGTACAAGTGGTGCTCGTGGCTTGGTCTATTGACATGCCTGAGCTCAATGATCAACTTGAAGCAAAGTGAGTTTGATTTGAAACAATTGATCACCACCATATTGATGGCGATCATTGGCTTGTTCCTCAACTACTTTGGCCCAAACAACAATAAACTTGTATAGACAAAACACTTTATTGTTTCTCATTGAAGTGAAAATCATGTTTCAGTGTGAGAGAAGCTTTAGCTTTTGTTGTCGCAGCTTGTGTGAATGAATTGGACTTTCCAAGTTGGATCTCACACAAAAACAGCCACACAACCAGAAAACAAAAACAGAGCATAGCAAGCACAATATCGTCATGTATGAACCAAGTCACCATTTGATCACTCGATTGCTGCTCAACCAGAAGCAAGATCGCCAAGATTTCCAAAGAGTTCAAGTCTGTGTGGTAGGAACAGGTGAATATGTCACTGGTTTCGTCAATGAACAAGAATCGACCAGTGATAAGCCTATTGGTGTTGTTGCGCTGAGTTTGATCGATTTGCGCAACAGAGGTTTCATTTCGAGGCTCATTCTCTGCGGCACCAATGGTAAAAAATTCCCAGGTATCAGAACTCATTTGAAGAGAGGTTATCGACGCCTTTACGGCAATAATAGTGGCTCACTGACGAGTGAGGATGACCAAGAGCTGCAGTTTGACTCGTTTCCAGAGGATAGCGTTTCCTCTGACCCAGAGGCGTACAAGAATGCCATTAAGAGCATGAATCCCGGCGATGTCGTCATGATTTTCACTCCAGATCACACTCATTTTGAGATTGCACAGTTTGCAATGCTGAGTGGTATGCATACATTGGTTGCCAAGCCACTTGTTCAAACATTGGATCATCATTCAAAGTTGGCTGCATTGCAATCTGAGGACAGTGATCGTGGTGTCATGTGCAGCGTGGAAGTTCACAAGCGATGGGATCCAATCTATCAAGATGCCAGAGAAAGAATCGTTCAGGGTGCACTCGGCAATTTCTCTTTTTATCACTCTTACATGTCTCAACCGGTGACCCAATTGAACACATTTGCCAATTGGGCCAGCTTTAGTGATATTAGTTACTACTTGAATGCTCATCATATCGATTTCCATTGTTGGGCACTGAGTGGTTTGCACAATGACACTTGGAGACCTCATTCTGTAAGTGCATGTGGATCCTATGGTGTTGCTAACTCTGAGCCGTACAATATGGACACGGAAGACTCTATTACATTGACAGTGCAGTGGAAACAGCAGGGAACAGGGAATGCGGGTACTGCTATCTATACGAGCTCTTGGGTATCTACCAAGCAGAGTGATGTACACTCTCAACAGCGATTCTTCTATCAGGGCACAACAGGTGAGGTGAATATTGATCAAGCACATAGAGGTTACACTCTGGCCAGTGATCTAACAGGATTCAAATCGGTGAATCCTCTGTTTATGAAGTACACTCCAGATCTGAACGGTAATTTTGCAGGTCAAATTGGTTATGGCTATCGAAGTTTGGCAGCATTTGTTGAGAGTATCTTTGCTGTCAGAAATGGTATGGCGGATCTGAAGGATATCATCAGACAAATGCCTACTGTGACAAGCACTTCTACCATTCTAACGACAGCAATTCTTGAGGCAGGTCGCCGATCCTTGGACAACAGAAAGAGAGGAGCAAATTCAGACGTGAAGATTGTTTATAATGAATCCAGGGTGCCTATTGGCTTTGAGTAATGATTGTTCCGTCAATTTGGGCTGATGCAAATTGTTTGAAAGGTGAATAATAAGTTGTCCATCGAGAAAGATAAACAGACATTAATTCGTGTTCGTAGCAAGTGCTCCTTCCACAATTGTGTGTATTGTTTCAAGTTTGGCTAAGTATGTTTCTTTGAGACCTTCACTGTCAACCTGAACTACATTGTTGATAAACTCGGCAATCTGTCGTACATCACCCGACTGAACCATTCTGGCCCTCTTGGCTGCTAACTCCTCCTGATATCGCTGTTCAGCCTCTTCCGCTTCTCTCTTCATTCTCTCTTCCTTTTCCAGTCTTATTGCCTCCTTTTGTTCCTCCTTTTGTCGTTGTGCTTCTAACTTCTTCTGATTATACAATTCCTCTTCGAGAAAATCTGCCAGAGGCAGAGAAGGTTCAGGTAATGTCTCAATCATTGATTTGTAGTGAGTCACCTCTAATGGTTGCTCCTGACCAAATACGAAGCGATACAATTGATAATGTTGAAGCAATCCACTGACGATGAAATCGGTAATCGCTGCCACATCATCGATATTATACGCAGGTGATTTACTCAGTTGTTCTACTTCTTCCTCTCGTCTCCGCTTTGCTTCCTCTTCTTCTTGTCTCTTCTTTTCTTCCTCTTCTAATCGCTTCGCTTCCTCATCAGACTTTTTCGGTTTGACTGGAACTCGCTTCTTGTTTGGCGATTTCTCTCTTTCTGACTCTCTCTGCTTCGCTCGTTTTTCGTTATTTAATCTCCATTCTTCCTGTTCTTGCAGTGACAGTGGTCGACTGTGCTCCATTAGTTTCTCTTTGAGAAATGATGTTAACTTTAGAACAGATGCATCATCCTCTAGAGCCATTGTTCTCAATTGTTCGAGTAAATGAAGAAAAATGGAGGATTGTCTCAGATTAAATCCTTGCGCTTTGACAAAACTAGAACAACATATCACTCATGTCAGAACACTTGTCCAATTGTGATCACTCAAGATCCAAACTGTGTTATGACAGTGAAACATACCTAACGTTGTGTACATGAAAATCGATGAGTATAGAGCTTCTCAAGTTCACTAAATAGTCATGCAATTTTAGCTCTCTTGCCATCAGCTCAGTCAACTGGTCAGCGTCATCTCCATACTGCAAAACGAGCTCAACAAAACCATAATCTGTGAATTCTCTTGGTTTTCGAGCTAATTCCGCCGAACGTTCCCTCTCTAACTGTTCTTGTTCTCTCTGTTCTTCCTCCTCCTTCTTTAGTTGTTCTTTGGTCTTCTTTCGAGGCTGTTGTCTAGAGCTAGGTTTCGATGTGGACATTGTTGAACTCGTCGTAGTTGTCGTCTCAATTTTTTGGGCGCCACCTCTCTTCAATTATTCGCAGGTTTTATTGAGATTGTTGATAATCAACGCCGAGGAAAGTACGTATCCATGGACCAATGTGGCCATAAAAGTTACTGAAATCACATTGCCTTGTACACGTCCGACTCTTCTTCTGTTGAGACAGCTGGGCAAACTGTTGGGAGATGTCATCTCGTTGTTGAATCATTCCTGCAGCATTTAATGTCTGTGCCTCTAGGAAGAGCACTTGCATTTGCTTGCCTATGGCGTGTACTCTTTGATATTCCGCTTTAGCCAAGGAGAATGACTCTAATGCCTGGCTGATCAGTGATCTTGGATCACTGTTCTGACCAGGAGATTTCGCACGAAGAACAAAGAGTTTACCTCGAACAAAGTACAAATAACCGAGATCGAGAGCTGATCCATGACATACCAGTTGTGATGCAGCCGAATCGATCAACTTTTGAGCCTTGAGATATTCACTGCTGGTGAGCATGAGTGCATGCGCCATGTAAACTGAAAAATTGGAATAGTATGTTTCTAGACCTCTCTGACGACTGATGGCCATGCCCTGGGCTGCATACTTGATTGCATTGACACCAGTGTTCGGTGTACTGATGTAGATATCGACCAAGGCCAATAGGTGCTTCAAATGAGCCAGATGCAAGTTCGTACCTTTAGATATATCAATGCTCGACAATAGTAACTCAGAGGCTTCTTGATATCTGGATTCACACAACATGAGTTTAGCTCTCTTGTCGAGTAAATCACTCCGGTATTGTACATTGTCCATTCCATCCGCTGAGTGACTATCTCTCAAGTCATTCAACATTTCCAACAGTGCGCGAGCATCCTCGATATGATGTGACAGGCAAAAATAGTCGAATAGAATATTGCATATCGTTTGAGTATACAGAGAGTCGTATTGCTCGTGCACACATTCATAAATACTTTGTAATTTCAATAGAGATTCTTTCACTCTACCCTCCTTTGCCTCTGCCTGAGCTAATTTACAGTGGGCCAAAATATAGTCATCTCTGCGTATAGGTGACGAGTCATCTGTCACTAGTTTCGACAACATGGTCACCATACTCTTGTTTCCTAGATTCTCCCATACGGATGCCTGCATCAACAGGCTAGTTTGGCTCAAGAAAGGAATGTTGTTCTCGACATCAATTTTCAAACTCGTTGCGATATCATCCCATATTCGTCGGATGTAATCCGGTGTGTACGGAAGCTTCAACATGGATAACTTGGTGTAGGCCAACAGCGACTGGGACAACAAGTCATTCATTTGAAGCTCCTTTGCACGTTGAATGCATCTCTTGATCAAACTTTCAGTTTTGTCAACAAATCCCTTGATATCAGCCAATCTGAACAACCAAGCCAGAGCAAGAGCCAAGCACTCATGTTCATTCTGTTGTTGAGCAATTCTGATACTCTCCTGTATTGACTGAAGCGCTGCGCCATAGTGTCCAAATTGATAATGTAACGCAGCGAGGTTCAATGTAGCATACGACGCAATCATACTATTGATATTCGTAGAAGTTTGCGCTTGATTCAAAACCAACCCAACACTATTGTCACAGTAACAATAATCAAAGTAACGGTGAAGATTCTCTATGGCTCCCTCCCATTCTCTCTGTTGAACGAACAATAAATATTTTAGATAGTAAATCTTTGTAATGGAGGGAAAAGCGACTCCCAAGTGATTGGCAATGCGATTCAGCTCTTCATAATCCGTCTTCATATCAATATTACTCGCTGTTCATCAAATAAACATAAAAAATATTACATCATAAGAAATTGCGTCATTAGTTTCCTGTCCACTCACATAAACATTCACATATGCAATACTATTCATTCACACTTACACTCCAATCTCTGTATTAAATCATACACATATTTCTCTGCAGTGATCGGATTCAAGCTATGAAACACATTGGACAAAACAACATCTTGTATATGCGTCGTCTCAGGATGATCCATCACCATCAACGAATCACCATGAATATCGTCATCATTATCATCAAACTGCTCCATCACAAACTGCTCTACATTCTCAAACAAGTGACAAACTCCATCGAACATGAGTTGTTGAAACGCCAAAACTAATTTTCTCATAAATATGCCATAGATACTCGACAAGTGCTGTACGTATTTCCACAATTAAGTTAAAATCAATCAAAAATCTATCTCAACATCAACAACAACAAATGAATAGTATCAATCACAAACAAAATACCTACAGCACGTTGAGGAACATTGGAAGCATTGACTTGTTTTGATGTTTCATTGGTTAACACATTTCTAAATCGTATGAACAAGTCAAACAAATCATCTGGTACTCTAATTTGACTCATCTATCGTTTCACCAACCACACATACATACCACGCATTCATGCATTCATTCGATAATAATTTAAAAAGTGAGAACAACATTGAAACGAACCAAAAACAAAAATCAAAATTTGACAAGAATGATTACCGTTTGAAACACAGTCTCTGCCAGAATAGACTTGTCCTGTGATTGAAAATCGTTCATAATGACATGATGACAAAATGATTTCAATGAACAAAAGGACCCAATTTTGGAGGTGCTATTCTCTGATATGAACTGATACAGTTTTGCTTCATCACTCTCAATCACTTCAATCAAGTAGAGTGATAGTTCATTGCGAAGAGCAGGAGACAATGTTGGATGTGTCAACTGTGCATCGATTAAGATGGCAATGGCAATGTCATGTGGTGTCAGTAAGCATGCCAGTGATTGTGAGAAGGCTTGTGAATTGGACATGAATGAAATTCTGATTTTCCAGCTGGTTTCGGACAAGAGTTAGAATTAATCCGAAGAAAAGGAGCGCCAAAAAATGGCGGGTTTTTGAGTGTTGTATTTTACTTCCACATTGTGGTGGTGCGATACAAAGTGGTTCAATTGTATTTGAAAATCATATCAGTCCAAGATCGGAACAATTTTGAACACAGTGCTCAAAGTCAGGATGTTTCACACCTGCTTTTGCCAATACGCGCTTGCAAGCTCTCACGAGATGCAGCGGTGCATAAAAATCAGCTTCATTGTGCACTGAAGATGAGTCTTGATAGTTGGCAAACCATGTCTCATTCTTGACCTTGTATGGCAAAAATCCAATCACTGGCGCAGCATACGTGTGCTCATAGGCAGTATCAGTGCCATCGGCACCATCAGACGTGGTCGATGATGTCGATGTCGATGCTTGTTCATTGTTCAATGACCTTGTTGAGACATTCTCCGTTGAATGATGATCAGCCTTCTTCACCAACGATCGACCATACAAAAACTCTTGTTTAAATTCATCGTCGCAAAACACTGGATCAATCAAATGATTCACCGAAGGTGTAAAGTTATGATAGGTGATCATTTGACCCTTGAGCCACGGTATCGTTTGACTGTGACACAAAATTGGATACCAAGCAATAGAATACCAACTCCTCGTTGCATCCAATTGCATAATCGTACCATCCAACAACAAACTTTGTCTCTGTGCAAGTTCTTCAATCTTATCAATCAGTGGATATCGAAGATCAGGACTCGATGTTTCAAAGTACTCAAACAACAACAAATCTTCCTTGTTATTATTCTTAGTGTGACTACTGACAGTTCTCTTTTTAAATAATTGAATTGCGCTCAAATGAGGAACAAAATACACGTGCTCTTGTCTTCCATCCAACACAACAGGTATATCAATTCCATATGGTTCATCATAAAAGCTCCAAAGATCTCTCAAATAATAAAAACTATTACTCAGTACACTATTACTACTGTTACTACCATTGTTTTGATCTCCTGTAGTTGTCGGAGTAATGTTGTCGGGATCGGAAGAAATGGAGGGAGAAAGTTTGGATTGGAATTGAGATCGATGCAACAATGGTGTCGTAAACTTCAAGAATTGATATAGATTGGTCTGTGAGTTCACATGATTCGTATTGTGAACATATTGTTTTTTCGTCCTGTAATGACAAACAAGCATGGGTGATCCCTTACCAATGATCAATGATGATGACGATGATGACGACACACTATTGACTGTTGTTGTTGTAGTAGGAGTAGTATGACTCATTGTAACAGAAGAAGCAGCAGTTGATGAAGGTTTATGTTGTGTTGATGGTGGAGGTGATGCTATGGATCGTCGAATGGAAGCTTGACTACTACTATTATTACTACTGCTATTGTTGTTCACAACAAAAAATCCTCCTCTACTATTGCTATTGTTAGCATTATGAGTGGTGTTGGTGTTGTTGTTGTTGTTGTTGTTTGTTGGTGGTGTTGCTGTAGTAGCTTTTGGTATGTTATTATTGATATTCTTGTGATTTGGAGTGGAAGATGTAGCAATAGTTGTTGTGCTACTGTAATGATAAGGTGATGAAGTTAATGGCCATCCTTCTTCATCATAGAGCATGATTGGAGTAGTAGTAGTAGTAGTAGTAGCTGTATTATTATTATTGTTATTATTGTTGGTTTTGGTGTGAGTCGAGGAATTATTTCCTCCATTTGTTGTGCTTGTGCTTGTATTTCGATTCGTGTTGAAACGATTAGAAAAATGATTGTTTCTCAAGGAAGAAGGAGAATTATTATTGTTGTTGTTGTTGTTGCTGTTGAATAAACTCTTGAATGAGTCATCTCGATTATTGTGATGAGGATTGTTGTGGTGGTAATAATGTTGTTGGTTGTTATTGTTGTTATTGGTGTTGTTGTTACTGTGAGAATAAGACGAAGAATTCATTTTGGAGTGGTGAGTCATGTTACTATTGTTGGTGATACTGTTGCTTCCACTGCAGTTGCTCGAGGCAGTCATTCTTTGGTTCAAAAATGGTGTTTGTTGTTTGTTGTTTGTTTGGGCAATGTTGGTGGGATGGGAATTGGGAGTTTTTTGTTCGAGTAGGTGAATTGGTTTGGCGAGTTGTGAAATGCACGTTCTGGGTTGGTGATCAGAGTGAACCGAGAGGCTTTACTAGACTTGTCTAAATCTGTCATGGGTGAGATGTGATGAGTAAAATCATGTACAGAGTACCCTGGATGAAAAAAGCTTCCAATAGAAGCTCAATTCCGAATTGCATTCCCAGTTGTCCACACTCAACTGACCAAGAGTGGATAGTTGTCAAGGATATCTAAGAATAGGTCATTTGTTTATGCGACTCGAGTCTGTTGTATCGAATACTCCTGTACAGTTTCTCACCAAAGAATCTGATGGTACTTAGAGTCCTCATGCCCTACTTGAACACTGAGGAATCAGGTTTCGGGACTGAGTGAAAACGATGCCAAGTTATAATTGATCATTGATTAGCACGATTCGATCTCACGCGTAAGTATCTTTATCGGATGGGAACATACCTCGATAGGACATGGACATAGTTTGATTATTTTGAACTTTGGGTAAGTATTGGAAGGCAGATGGATTGGTGTTGTTCATACCAGGTCTAACTCCCTCTAGAATGACATTGGAACGCACCGAAAAGTCGTTGTAACCGACTGGGGTGAAGGAGAATCCATGGGAACCACATTCTCTTGGTTTCTGAGCGAAGGATGAACTCTGCTGAAACTCATCATTTCTGTTTGTTTTTCTGTTTACTAGGTGACCTTTGTCATCCACGAGGAACTTTGGAGTGGGAGCTGTGGCTCTGAGCATCTCCTCCTTTTCTTTTGGTGTCACCTTGAAGGTCTTTCCTTTGATGGTGACCGTTTGATTCTGTTCATAATAGGATGACATTGAGAATTCTTGTGAGGTGTTTGTTCAAGTAAAATGCTTTGTTGACAACGAGTTCGTTACACTTGGTTTCACAGGTGACTCATTTGTAGTTGGCGCCCAGAACCGCCCAAAAAACTGAAGTTTCCCCGTTGTTGTTTCACCGACTGATGGTTCAAGGAACTTTATGAACAGAGGACAATTTCACACAGAAAAAAAAATAATCGAGAGCAAACACACAATAACACCAAACACCAAACGATAAAAATGTTTCTCACCAAGCAAGTCAACAGCTCAAAAAAGGAGGAAGAAAATATTTTATCTCGATTGCAACTCGCTCGTGCCGAACGTCAAAAAATAATAAGACAAGAAAATGATCCACTATTCAAACAACAACAAGCAACAGAATTAGAAGCTCAAAAGCATGTGGGTCTATCAAAGCGTCAATACAAAAAATATGTTCACAGTCGAACAGAGCTCACTACAAAAAACGCTTCCAACTTGTTCCAAAATTTTGTAAACTTTAAAAAGCACAAATTTGATGCATTTGGAAATGTGAGTCACATTTGTGCTCATCCAACCAACCCTAATCAATGGTTGTACACTTGTGGTCAAGCTGCTCAGATGCACTATGTCGATGAATTCACCAAAAAGGTCAAAATTTACAAAATGCCAAAATTGGCTCAAACTGCTGCGAGTGCCGTGTTTCGAAAGGATGCCTCCGTGTTTGGTGTCGGTGGTTTCTGTCCTTCCAAGCCAATGAACAAGCAAGGTGTCGTTGCTATTTATAGAGGTATTGAGTCTGCGAGAGCCACTGTTCCATTGCGTCTCTTTTATAGTCACAAGTACGCTGTCTCTAGTGTTCACTTTCCAGATGAGGCTCACGTGTTGAGTGCATCCACCGATGTTCACTATCACTTGTTGTCTCAGACTCACTCGGATCAACCATTGACCGTGTTGAAGCACGATGATTACACGACAAGTGTCTCTAGCATTAGTGACAAGTTGGTTGTGACGGGATGTGCGGATCACTATGTTCGAGTATGGGATTTGAGACAACAACCAGTCAAGAGTGTGAGAAGTTGGAAGATGGATACTGCTGTGAGATCTGTAGGTGTTATTGGTAGTGGTAAGGTTGTAGGTGCCGGTGAAGGTATCTCTGTATGGGACATTGGATATGAAGAGATGATTTGGGGTGGTGATGAAGTGAACTGTGTATCGTGCAGAGGCGATTCTATTATTGCGGGAAGTTTGGACGGTAGTGTGAGAGTCTGGGGCGCAAACAATGGTGATTTGAGATTTGAAAAGACGTTTGAAAAGTCTGTTTTGGCAGTTGACTTGTCCATTGATGATAAGCGCATGTTTGTGGCCACGGCCGACAAGTTGTTGTTAAAATCTGTGAGAGAAGACAGCTTTGTCTCCAAGAGAGAAGACTCTGAAGAAACGGTAACGAACGATAACTTTAAGACACTGGTTTCCCCATTGATTATACAGAATGAATTGAACAGAGAGACCCGATCTGCTGCACTCGACAAGTTTAGCAAACAGTTGGGAGGATTCAATTACAAGGCTGCGCTCGACCTCGCCGTTACAAACTACAAGGAAAAACCAGAATTAGGTGTCGCACTGATTACTGAACTCATGTCACGTAACGAACTCTTGAATGCGCTCGATGCAAGAAATGAGGCAGAACTTGCTCCAATATTGCAATTCTTGGCCGAATATGCAACAGATATTCGATTCTATAGAGTGTTGATCCCTGTGGCCAATCATGTCATTGCCATTTATGCTGAAACTATTGGTCAATCTCCAAATTGTGATCGCCTGTGGAAGACACTGAAAGCAAAGGTTCGGGATGAACTGGACAGCTTGAGAAGTGCAGCCAAGATTCGTGGTGTTCTCGACCTTCTCATTCGTTCCAATGCACATCAATAAATTGTGCTCTCTCAAAACATTAGACACAGCATTCTTGACTGGTAGTCGTAGTTGTTGTATAAAATCGTATCCACATTGTTTCAACGTCGTTGTTGAAGGTCGCATATTGAGATTGTTGGGGTATCTATTTTCTCCGACTCGTCCATTGTGTTCACACACCAGCTGAACAACCAATCACCACACGCGCAAAAAAAAAGCTTTTTATCGTGTGTCTGTTTCGCCAGCAGTAAAAACACAATCAAACAACCAATCACTCATAACAACAACAAACAAAAAAAATGGCAGAGAACGGAGAAGACGAAATGTCTGTAAGAAGAGTTGAGAAACAACTTGCCAAGATGGAACTCAACGGCAAACAATACACATATGACACGAGAGAACACATCAACATTGTCTTTATTGGTCACGTGGATGCAGGAAAGTCGACTCTAGGTGGTCAACTCTTGTACACGACTGGTATGGTCGATCAGAGAACAATTGAAAAATATGAGAGAGAAGCAAAGGAAAAGGGAAGAGATTCTTGGTTCTTGGCCTTTGTTTTGGACTGTGGCGAAGATGAGAGAGAAAAGGGTAAGACTGTAGAGGTAGGAAGAGCTCATTTTGAGACTGAACGTAAGCGATACACCATTTTGGATGCACCTGGTCATCGTGCCTACGTTCCAAACATGATTGGTGGAGCCGCTCAGGCCGATATCGGAGTTTTGGTCATTAGTGCAAAGAAGGGTGAGTTTGAGTCTGGTTTCGAAAAGGATGGACAAACGAGAGAACATGCTACACTTGCAAAGACTCTTGGTATTGATCAATTGGTTGTTGTGATTAACAAGATGGATGATCCAACTGTTGAGTGGAGTCAAGAGAGATATGATGATATTGTGGGTAAGCTCACACCATTCTTGAAGGGCGTAGGATACAATCCAGGCAAGCAATTGACATTTATTCCAGTGTCTGGTTACACGGGTGCCAATTTGCTCGAACCGATCAGTCCAACCATTTGTCCATGGTACAAGGGCAGCGCTTTTATTCAAACAATGGACGATATGAAGCCAACAAACAGAAGCCCTGATGGACCATTGCGTGTCCCTATTATTGACAAGTACAAGGAGAGAGGAACTACTGTGATTCTGGGAAAGGTTGAATCTGGTAGAATTCACGTTGGACAAAAGTGTGTTCTGATGCCAAACAAGACCAAGGTTGAAGTCATTGGACTGAGATGTCACGATGATGATTACGAGTTGGTGAACCCAGGTGAGAATGTTGCCATTTATATCAAGGGTGATGATATTGAAGTGTCTGCTGGACATGTGTTGTGCGATGAAGCCAATCCATTGTTGCCAGTCAAGGAATTCATTGGTCAATTCATGGTGTTGGACAAGCCATTGTTCAGTTCTGGTTACACTGCTGTTCTTCACGTTCACACTGCTGTCGAACACGTGACAGTTACAAAGATTATTGCAAAGTTGGACAAGAAGACTGGTAAGAAGCTGCCAGAGCCACCAAAGTTTGGTAAGACCAAGGATCTGTTGCTCGTCAAGTTCGAGTTGGAGAAGTCTGTATGTCTGGAGAAGTTTGAAAACTTGCCACAGATGGGCAGATTTACCATTCGAGAGGGTAAGACTATTGGTGTTGGTAAGGTCACTGCTATCAAGCCACTCAATTAAATTGTTTACAACTAACGAAATAAATAACATAAAAAGTAGTGAGCATTCATTTGTCTGTTGTTGATGGCAGGAATAAGAAATGCATACAGGCGAATTTGGACCTCCATTGTTGCCAGTGAAACCACATTTTTTTCGAAACAAAATTTTGAGCGGCTTGAAAGTAATGAACGCGCTGACAGTGATTCTGTTACGCCTACTATATGATGACAACTGTTGCTTTGGAAGAGCCGGTATAGCCGCGTCGTACATGTGTAACTTGCCAGTAGCACATGATGCGCATGCACTTGATCGGTGCATGGGTGGGGATTTGTATGAGTCAGACCGCCGTCTGCGTACCCTTCGCCACTGCAATGATAAGAAATAACGGAAAAGGCCTCACTTCACAGGTGGGGTTCGTCTGATAATGGCTTTTTGCAAATCTGCAGGTCAGGTATTTGTCGAACAATCATATTTACATGTAAGAACCATATTCATCATCACTCAGTGCATCTCTACTTCCGTGTATCTTCTCGTGAGTCATCCGTTGCTTTTGTCTTTTTGCCTCATAGCTTCCTGGATCTGGTCTTGGCGCCAACTCTTCCAAATCTTCTCTTCTTCTCTTTCTGTACATTCTGTTGTCTCTCTGCTTACTTGCTTGTTTACCTTCTTGAGCCATGATGCGATCACCAACTGATGATGGACGACTATCATCATATTCATCATCGTCATATTCACCACGACGACGATGTGAACTACCTGTACCCTTGCCTCCTTGATGACCATCACCCGATGACGAAGAATGTTGCTTCTTTTGTTGTTGAAGCTCCTGTTGTCGTTGTTGATTCCAATCCATGTCAAATGTATTGGTATCAACACTATCACGACAAAGGTCCAACTCAAACTGACTCACATCCTTCAAATTCCAATGAAACGTCGTTCGTTCACTATTGCTCAATTCCGTAGATCGCAGGCCGCGATACAACGCCTCATCTAATTTTCCGTCATTCCACTTTTTTACAAATTTTTCAAATAATTTCTTGGCGCGATTCGTGCTCAATTCCTCAAAACGATCGCTGCTGCGTGAAGATCGATGGTGCTTTTTGGATTTTCCCTTCTTGGGCTTGTGTCTGTTGAGCAACCAGACTCTAAACTCTTGATTCTTATTGAAAAAATCATCAGAGCTAATAAAGCATGGTATGCCAAGCTTTTGTTGTTTTTGAACAAGTTTGGATTGAAGACTCTCCAATTTTTCTTCTTGTTCCTTTAGTATCTGTTGTCCTTTGTCATCACCATGATGATGATCATCACTTGATCTTTGATGGTGCTTCATTATTATTTTTATTTTGTTTTTTCAAGATCAGCTGAAAACGAACGAGAAGCATGTTCAGATCATCTTCGAGGTAGATCTGTTCACTACCATCATGTAAGCACTCTTAAGTTATCCAGGCATTCATAAAAAGTCGCGCTACAACCAAGAGCTTCATGAACCAATCACGTGACAAAGCAAATTTGCGACAATGCACAATTTCATTGAACCACAAAAGACTTCAATTTTTTTCCACACAGAAAAGCAAAAAAAACAACCACACGCACAAAAACGACCATGACTACTGACGCATATAAAGTAGGAGACATTTCTGCTCTGTTCTCTTCCAGCAGCAGCACCACCAATAACAACAACGGTCTTTCATCATCATCCTCCACTTTTACTGAACAAATTTTTGGAACAAAAGCTCAACCAGTGAAACCACAGGAAAAATTATCTTCGAATGCATTGAAACAATTGTCGTCTCCAGCAACCGCACCTGCTGCCGCCAAGAAGTCTGGCGCCGCCGCTCAAAAAAGAAAGCGAAATAATAAGTCGGACAAAAACACCCAAAACAAGAAACAAAAATCGACGGAGAAATCCGAAACGACAACAACTACGGCGGAGGAAGCAAACGCTGCAACCACCAACAACGACAATAGCTCTAATGAAAACAATGAACAACAAACAGAAGAGAATACCAATGAAGATAACGCTGAAAAGTCACAATTCAGAGAAACACGTGACCTCAAGAAACAAAAAAAGAAGGAAATGGATGAACGAAGATATGTCAAGAAGGCTGATTTCTCCGACCGTACACTCTTTGTCGGAAATTTCCCAATTTTGGACAAAAAAGTCAAAAAGGCACAAAAACAAATCCGTAACTTGTTTGAGCCATTTGGCAAAGTAGAAACGGTTCGTGTGAGAAATATTGCAGTCAGAGATGCAAAGACACAAAACAGAAAAATTGCACTTGTGAGTCACAGTTCCAATATGAAGCAAAAGCCATTTGCCAATGCATATGTTGTTTTTGCTGTCCCACTATTGAAGAGAAAGGATCCAAGAGAAGAAGTGACTGAAGAGGCTGCAACTGAAAAAGTAGTAGAAAAAACAGCAACAGAAGCAGCTGCAGTAGTGATAATGACTGATGAACAAGCAGTCATCATGAGACAACAAATGGAAAATGCAGTCAAATCACTCAATGCAACTGTTTTTGAAGGAAGACATTTGATTGTTGATTTTGTGACCAATTATGATGGTTCATTCACAGAGCACAAGCAATTGACAAAGAGAGATCATGGTCGATCCGTCTTTTTGGGTAATTTGCCATTTGAGATTGATGATGAAGATGTTTGGTCATTGTTTGAGAAGAAGATGGGACTAAAGGTGGATCGTGTGAGAATTGTGAGAGATGCGGAGACTCAGAGATCACGGGGCTTTGGATTTGTCATGTTTAGTGATGAGGATGACGCATCGTTGGCATGTACCAAGAGTGAACATTTTAGAGTGGGAGAAAATATGATCCGTATTACGCGATCAAACTCTGCTGCCATGAAGGTGAAGGAAGCAAAGAAGAAGAGAGAAGAAGCAAAGAAGGAGAGAGCAAACAAGCAATCGTTCAGAGACAAGAATATGAAGAAGCCTGCTGCAGCAAAGGCAATGATCGAAGCAGATGCATCCACTTCTGCCAATCCTTATGCTGGTATGAGAGCGGACAAGAAGACCTTCTTGGAGAGAAAGAACAAGAGCAAGCAACTGAAACAAAAGATTACAAAGCAGAACAAGATGAAGCAAATCAAAGCAAAGAAGGGATTGCTCAAGAAGTAGACAGTGATACAATTAAATATTCAATGTTTTATTTCATCAGACAATTTGTTGTGTACAATACTCTTCAGTCGAGTAACAGGAATGGATCTGCATCTACAATCTTCTTTCTTCTGACGCATTGCTGGACGAATAGTGGCTCCAGGATTTTGGCTCCAGTGTTCTGGTAGGCGCTTCTGATTTGTGCTGGATTGGCATCACCTGGTGCAATAATGTGTGTCACAATATCCTTGCTCTTCTCGAAATCTCCATGAACATCACCATCACCTGCGACAATTGATCTCATTAGACTTCGCTTTTCATCTCTGCTCAACATATCGCTCAAATGGAAATGCAAACCTGTGAAGATACTCGACAAGTTCTTGTTGGGCGAAGCAACATGCGCAGCTACTGGCTTTGGTTCTTCCTCCAACTTTTCACCCGATAAATTAGATGCAATCTTCAAGCATACTTGCTTCAAAATAGGAATATACTGTAGCATTTTGTCCTTGTCTGACGACAACTCTCGGTTCAATCGAATAATACATCGCGGTAGTGATATCGCATACTCCCATTCGTCATAGAATCCATCCAATCTTCCCGTATTTGAGACTGATTTGTACGCACGATCAAAGGTTTCTCTCACAAATGGCACAAACTTTGTTCTGCTCTTGAGTCCATCTTCCGCATTGTATGACTCGTAAAACTTTTGCATGATTGGTTCATTGAATATGTCTGCCAGCCATTCATAAGCACTGGTATTAGTATTATTGTTATTGTTATTAGTACTGGTGGTACTTGAGCCTCTTCTGTTCTGATTGCCTTGCGAAAGTGGAACAAAATTGGATGGTACAAATGATGATGAAGCTGACGATGACGATGATTGAACTGGTTTCGTGTCCAATTCCACTGGATCCATCACCTGAGTGTCATCATTATCATTGTTGTCATCACTTGGTTGTTGATCAGCCAATGATGTATGATTATTCTTGAATGAAGACGAAGCAGAGGCACTAGTGTTCATCATCTTTGAATCACCATCATCTTCAATATCAGTGTTATCACTATCAGAAAGAAACGGTTTTTGTTCTTGGATCTGAGATGACTTTGTTTTGAAACTTGCCAGTGAGAAACCAGAGGATGATGACGACAAAGATGACTGCACTGCAGAGCTATCATTCTTATGCTTATTATTCATCGTCTTCTTTCGATCATCATTTGATGATGATTTTACACGACGATCAAACCGTTTGGCAACCTTTGACGGTGGAACATAATCTTCATCATCACTTGCTAACCCGGGTCTCCACCCGTCATCTTCATCATCATCACCATCATCTCCATCATCACTCCAATCATCAATTTCATCTTCACCTGCTATATTATCAATCATGGATCGTTTTTTTCCTCTCTTACTACTCACCCGATCCTCTTCCTCCTCTTCATCATCATCATCATCATCCTCTTCATCATCGTCCGATCCTGCCAAAAATTTTCTATTCCTTCTTTTATCATCATTTCCACTTGCACTTCCGACAGTGTACTTGATTTCAGGCAAGAGTTTACCTGCTCGATGACAATCTTCAATCCAAGATTGCTTTACAACAATTTTTCCGTCCTTGATTGCACTCTTGACCTTGTCTGATGTCAACAATGGACGATCATTTGCAACAACAACATGCGTGACTGCACGAGTATAGTCGTTACTATATTTGGCTCCATATTTGGATGCAGTGTCTCTTAATTGAGCTCTTTCTGGACCTATGCCTGATACTGTGAACAATACTCGTTTCATAAATTTTTCATCTTGTACTTGTTGAGTCACTAATGATGATTTTTTCTTATTTAGTTTAGTATCATTGTTGTCGTCACTAGTAGTAGTAGTAGTAGTAGATGATGATGATGATTGAGAGGAAGAAGGTGACATGACCTTGAATTTAGGTTTCGTAAAATTACTACTACTTTTACTACTACTACTATTAGTACTAGTGGTTGGTATAGTAATATCATTATCATTCAATGGTGATGAGGAAGAAGAAGATGATTTTTTCATTTTTTGAGCCACAGTTGTCGTTCTTCTTGGTTTATGATCAGGAAAAATATCCATGAGAGACCTTGGAAGTGATCTCGTTGTACTTGTTGTTGATTTTATCATATTGTTATTGTTGTTGTTAGTATCATCTTGACTACTTGTTTTACCTAATGGTATATTACTTGTTGTTGTTTGATTATTGGTGTTATTGGTGTTATTGATGTGTGATGATGGTGATGATGGAGAAGAGTGATGATGAGAGAGACTGAGTGAGAGGGCCAAGTTTTGAGCGTCGTTGAATGTGAGATCTTCATCGTCGTCTGAGAGTAATGGAATTTCTAGTGTTTGATTCATGTTGTTTCGCAATGTGTGTGGTTTTTTCTTCAAAGTTTTGTCTTAGCTTTTGGTTTGTGTATTTTGGAACTTTGTTTTGTTCGATTTTTTGGTGGATATAAAAGTCTTTTATTGAGGAATACGGTGCTGTGCCTTGACGGCTAATGAGTGCGACAGAGTCGCACCCCGTATCATCTCATGATTTGGTTTGTGGTTATGGTCTATTTAGGAGGGGGCAATGGATTGGTAGTGTTGTATGCATCTTTTGTAGGCGGTGTAAATGAACCAGGCTAGGTGCTTGGAGATGTTGTCTAGCGTATGAGTGATGAGCGCATTGGTGCCTTTTGTTGATAGGGCCTCCTTGACACTTACATGTAGAGTGTCTCTGAGTTTTGTGATAGTACTGTGGTAATAGATTCCTCTCCAGTCAATAATCACTGAGTCGTTTGGTGGTGGTTCTTCTTCAGTCCAGTCCAACGTTAGATCGACATCGAAGTTCTCGGAGTTAATATAGGACTGTTCGATTTTTTGGTGGAATACAAGCTGGGTGTTGATAAGATTTGAAGTTACTTTTACGATATCAGAAATATCAGTGTTTGTTTTCTTGTTTTTGAAGTTATGTTTGTGGATTGCAAATACGACTTGATTCTTTACTGATCCAAAATGTGTCTGTGCGATCAGTGTGTCAGGTTACTTGTAAGTGACCAACTTCAAAAGGAGATGGCATCTGTGAGACGTGAGAGCGGTTGATTGACTTAGATTAGATTGAGATACAAGTAGTTAGTGGATGTCCATAATCGAAGTAGCACGTCGTACTCCTCCCAACGTATGAGAACCCAATGAAGGCACCCATAACATCAGGGATCCATTCTCCTTACTTCTAACTATGATGGATCTACTCTTTTAAGTTCCTTTTTCTCTCAACTTTTATTTCATGTGGGCAGCATGAAACTTCATTCATTTGTGACAAAAAAAAACTGTAATTTCGACCAAGGAATTTTCTTTTTTGGTTTTGGTATGTGGGAAAACGAAGCAGGTGGATCAAACTAGAGTATCTTGCACCCATTTTGAGTTGGCTTTAAACAATTTTAAAAGTTAGGGGACACTTCAGAAACAAGGGAAGAAGTTAAGAAACAGGAAACTCATCATTTGGATAATAGAGGTTTATGATTATTTTCATCCTTTGACTGTCTCCAGAAAGGTTGCCTGCCACGTATGCATCGGAGGGAAGTAAGACCTTATTCTACGCTTTCTCTTTGTACTTCGTCATCCTAAGCATCTTCTGCAGGAAGTGCTATTTGGGCTCTTGGCATTCGTAGCGGCTGCATTGTGTTGATCATCTGCAACTACAGTTAGCATCGATGCTAAAATGAAGCTATAACTTGCTCAAAGATGACCAAAAAGCTGCTCTCTCGTGCCTCGAGTGCACGTTGCCTTTCTGTGTCATCACCATCTTTACCTATTGTCGAACATGGATGTCAAGTGCTCGAGTAATTTACCGAATGCAAGAAAACTGGCCAAACTCCACCGTGTTGAATTCGTCATGTCTGTCAAAAACAAAAAACACACACATTAGTTAGTACACTCGCTCATCGAACTCGAAAGCATTTCATGACAACAACGACAACTACAATAATAACGTACATTGATGTAGATGCAGTCGAAGGACCATAAATCTTGACTTGCCTCAAATGAGTGTCTCTTCCATTCTGATGATTGGACAAAATGGCCAATTGAATCATATTGGTGCGAATACCATTAGATTGCTTCTCATTCGCATCATCATTATCTTCCACATCATCCCCTTCACTTGTCTTCTTATCCGAATCAATACTATTCAACACAATATCCACCCAACCATTCGGCTCTTCCAACTCCAAAGTTTGTACCTCTTTCAAGTCATGAAAATGAGTTCCAATACGAATCGACAATACCTTTGGAGTATAGCTCTCATCCATCTTATAATTGCAATAAATGGTCAATTGCTTCACTTGAAGTACCTTGTGAAATTGAATGTTAACCAAGTGTGGTTGAGCGCCATCCGATTGCCAAAACGTGTTCAAATTGTTGTCTCTCAATTGTTGAACACCGTTGCCTGCTTTTGCACTGGATAAGCTCCATACTGCATGTTTACCAATCTCTGTTAAACCACTATTCTTGTTGCCATTCAACTGCTGGGAAAAACCGCCAGTTGCTGTTGTGGAAAAATCGGATTGCATACTGCTGTTGTCCAAGTGGAAGAAACTTGAACTGCTGCCACTATTGTTATTGGCATGTTGTTGTGAACGTGTCGTACTGTTGCTCATTTGGTTTGGTGGTAGTTTTGTTGTTTGTCGTGGTGGATCAATGTGAAAGTCGGGAAAAATTCATAACGTCACAATATTTGAGTTGAATTTTCCGTCCGACTTCGAATTTTTGGTCGAAGTATTTTACCTCTCTGCACCTTCAAAGCTTTTCGCTTCCAATTTTCTTTTGTTTCTAAAACAACACCACAATGAATGCGTCATTTGCATTGATAGATGATGATGATCAAGAGACACAGATCACCACTCAATTACCCACACAACCAACCGCCACCACCTCCGCAACAAGCACAAGCACAACAACAGAACATTTTCTGTGGAGTGAAGAAGAAGAGAATGACATGAGTGCTTCTGCGTTGTGGAAACGGGTTCAGAGTGCAAGGTCCAAGTATTTTCAAAAGAGTGCAAAAAACAATAGTAGTAGTAAGAACAAGGCTTATGATGAGCTTACTACTGAGCTTAATGAAAAGAGTGAGAAGAATGATGATGTGAATTGTCATGTGACTCTTGAGGAATTGGATGACGATGATGAGAATTTTGTGGATGACTTGACTAGTAGCAATATCAAGTCTAGTAAGCAGACAACAAAAAAGAGTGTTGTGCTAACGATACGAAAGAAGACAAAGAATAGTAGTAGTCCTTGTGGTGAAGGATCGACGAGTGGTGATGGTGCGATTGATGATGAAAATGATGTAACTGATTCGCCGCAAGAAGCACAATTTACGGCGAGCACAATATCGAAACAAAATGATGATGATGGTAGTCAAATGTTTGAAGAGTGTTGGATTTGCAAGATATCGTTGCATGGAGTAGCGGTTTCAGAGCGAGAGAAACACATTAATCATTGTCTTGATCAGCATGCATCGGAGGAATATATCAAGAATCATTTCTCTCGAAACAAAATTAGGTTAGTCGGTAGTTCATCTTCGAAGCGTAATAGTAGCAGTAGCACGAGTAGTAGCAAGGTGAAAAAGAGTAAGAAGCGAAGTAGAACATCCGATGAAAACGAAGAAACAGAGGAAGAAATCTGTGAATACATGTGCCTTATTTGTAGGAAGGACTTGACTGCTGATACTGCTCGGAATCGAATGAAACATTTGAAGGCGTGTTCAAAATTACATAATGTCTCAGTGAATGATATCAAGCAATTGCAATCAACAACGACGCATAAGAAAAGAAAAATTAGAAAGCAAGAAGAGCAATGTTCAGATAACAATATCAGTGATGCAGAGAAGCTTAACACGAGCAATATTTTTGAGCCATTCAAATATGGCGCGGATGAAAGGTTAAGAGGCAAGTTGTCCGACTCGTCGGAAATTACTACTGTTAGCGAATGGTTGAACAGTTTGAATCTCTCACAATATTGTGATAAACTTGTGAACAATGGTTTCGATACCTTGGAAATTTGTTCTATATTGGAAACAAGCGATCTGGTTGATATGGAGATTACAAAGCCTGGACACAGAAAGCAAATACTTGCAGCTGCTAAAAATTTAAAGAAGACACTATTGTTTAGAGCTAAAATGCAGCAGAATGAAGAAAAGAAAAAGGCTAGACGAGCCAAAGCTGCTTCCAATATTGAGGTTGAGCCTGTACAAACGAATTTGGTTCCAGTCATCGAATCAGGAGCGAATGATACAGTCACTTGTGACCCAATATCGAACACTCAGGTATCTCTTCAAATTATGGCTGATATTCGAGAGAATGATCTTGTGTCCCATAACGCAGTCGAGGTTAGTAAACCACTGACCGCAAGTCGTTTTGCAAAAGCGGGCAAGAAGGACTCGCTATGGTCTTTATCCAAGCCAACGATGGACATTACCGAGGATGTATTCTTTACACAGAATAATCCTGCCCCAACAGAGCAGAATATACCTCAGTCGCCTCACTCTCCCGTTACGACAACCGCGACGAGCGGTACCGTACACCCTGATTTATATGAATCGCCTAATGTGAAGGAAACAACACCAGCGAGACCATTTTCAGAGACTTTCACGAGTCCTATTATCATCGATGATACACCTGGATTCGAACATTCAAAGACATTAGAAACGGAGCCAAAGAGATCTCGTAGATCGAGTTTCGATAGCCTTCTGGATGAGCCTCTGATGCCAGGTATTCAGCTTTTCAGAAATGATGTGGCACACACTCAGCCAAGATCGCCAGTTCTGCTTGATAGTGATGATGAATCTAGTGAAGAGGTGGAGTGTCTACCTGCCACAATAACACAAGTATCAACACAAGTGAACATGGATAACGAGTCGTTAGCAGTTTCTACGGTTGAATCGCTCAACACTATCCAGGAAGCCTATATCCAACGGTGCAAAAAAGATATTGAGATGTTTCGCACGAATATATTCAAGATGTATGACGATATGAAGTTATGCATTGACGAACATACGAAGGAGTGCCAAGCGGATGTGAATAATCATATTTCAAGGACAAGTCAGGACTATTCGTTCCAACCATTTATTTTACCTTCTCTCCTCGAAATATGTGGGCATACAGTTATAGAACCTCCACCGAGAAGCACCGATCAGATTGAGAGCTCAGAGAAGCAAAAGTCTCCATTGACCAAGTCTCCATCATCGAGACCCAGAAGAAAGTCACCAAAGAACAGGAAGTCGCCCAGAAAAACAAGACAACCCGTTAGTCAGGCGCCTAAGATCGCTGTTCTATCGGACACTGACGCCGGCACTACTTCGGAATCAGACTTTAACACTTATTCTGATTCTGAAGTTAGAACCGTGGATTGGTCTCAGCAGAAAAAGCAGACTGCTCGCAGAAATGAGAGGATCGCTCGAACAGTCTTGGCAACTGCCAACAATACGACCAATACCAACAACAACACTAACAACAGTGGTTCTAATTCACAGTCCAGTGCTAACCCATCCAACTCGAATCTCTCTATGCCTAACTTTTCATCAATGAAAGCAGAGGAACTTAAGGCCTATTTGAGTCGATTTGGAGTTAAACCAGGTGCCAAGGCGTTCATGGTTCAAATGTGTACAAAAATATATCAGAGTCAGTCGTCGTGAATGGTGGTTGCAGGTGTTATTCAACACTATTAAGTGAAGATTCTTTTGGTTGATGAGTTTTCTTATAGCTCTAGGATTGACTGAATTCGACGTAGTGAGTCATTCTTGTTTTTCAGCTCGAGGATCTTCTTTTCCAGGGCTTTCAGTTCTGGCTCGAATCCCAGCATTGGATTCTCAATTGGATTCTTGAGTGGCTCGAGAATATGAGTTCTTCTAACTGCTGTGGGAGTGGATCTGTGTCTCCTTTCGCTTTCTGTCCTCAGATGAGGACTCAACCGTTTCTCTGAAGACCTAGACAGATAGTCGCCAACGTCTCTATGATCCACGAGGGCCTCCAATGATGTTCGGTTCTTAATTTGAATCGGCTTCAGTCTAGTTTGTTTGGAATGGGGTTCTACCGATGGACCATTGGTAATGATCTGGTCAAACTCATCACCAAACTCAGAAAGGGGAGGACTAACATTAATTGTGACATCTGAAGGTGGTGAGATATCATTGATCTTTGATAGCTTGTTGTTAGTTCGTGTCGGTGTGGATGTTCGATGAGTCATCGAAAGAGAATGTAGAGATATGCACTAGTCTTGACCAACTTTGACAGAACAAAAAGCACCTCTTTACAGTGCGAGGAGTTATCATCACTTGCCATCCAGCGACTCAAAACTCCATGCACTGTAAAAAGATACTTCCATGTTTGGTTATATTGTCCGAAGTTACTCCCTCAAACAGAATTCAAGAACATCGCAAGACAGATCTGTCTGAACCAGACTTTTACTCTGATATGCGTATCAAGTCATCATAGTAGACACTCTTAACCTTGAAAGCTATCGCCGAACGTGACATTGGATACGAGGTTGGACTTCTACGTCACCTTTCTCTCTTGATAATAACTCCGGGGAATACCCAAACATTGACACACAACTTACCACCAAAAAAACAGAACAAAATCTCACTCAATTGGCTCACAAATGTTGTTTCTGACCAAACAACAATCTTCCTCTTCAGGACTGTTACTTTCCATTATCGGTTGCCTCCTCTTGTGCTTGCTTTTCTCCCAAAGCTACAATGTTGTTCACTGTCAAAAAGCTACCAAGACCAAGACCAAGAACAATGAGATTGTGCCAGTGGACAGAGTGTACATTGCGTTTGCCAATGATACGACAACTCAAATGTCCGTCATGTTCCACACTCCTACCATGCCTTCATCCTATGTTCCCATGGTCAAGTATAGCACCAAGCCAAACGATTCTCAAAACTATACGCTTGTCAAGGGTGGAGAATCTCAAACGTATCATAAATCTGCAGGCTATTCTCACCATGTTGTTCTCCATAGCTTGAAACCAGGCACAAGGTACTATTATACAGCGGGAAATGAAGAGCATGGATTTTTTGAGCGGGAAAACACGTTTACAACGAGTCCTTCCACGAACAAGGGTTCATACTCAATGATTGTATACGGTGATATGGGAGTTCACAAATCGGATCACACCATCTCTCAAGTACAAAAGAGGTTGCTCTCTCAGTTGTCCACTGCTCATCAGTATCAAATGGTGTTCCATGTGGGTGATATTAGCTATGCGGATGTTGCTTCGATTCATGAACCGGTCATGGACTTTGAGTTCGTTTGGAGCAAGTGGTTCGATATGGTTCATACGATTGGTGCCAATGCTCCATACATGGTTTGCCCGGGCAACCACGAGTATGACAAGGTTGAGCGTTGTCCAGCGTACTCTGCCAACTTTACCGTGTACAATAGTGTGTTCCGTATGCCTCAATTCTCCATGTCAAACAAACCGCACAACATGTGGTACTCGTTTGACTTTGGTGGAGTTCACTTTATCAGTATCTCATCCGAGACTGATTATCCAAATCGACCATTCCCTACTCAATTCGGTGATCAATTGAAATGGTTCAAGAAGGATTTGGCAGAGGCTCACAAGAACAGACACATTAATCCATGGATCATTGTTGTTGGTCACAGACCTGTCTACTCCTCACATGAACGATTCTCCAAGAATAGCAAACCAACAAACGACGCAAAGGCCATGCAATCAGCATTCGAAGAATTGTTCCACGAATATCAAGTTGACATGTACTTGGCAGGCCATGTTCACAGCTATGAGCGAACAATGCCAGTGTACAAGAGCAAAGTGTATCCATCTACTGACAATGCCCAGGCTACTGTTTATATTATCGCTGGTGCAGCCGGTTGTGTTGAAGGCCTCACACCAGGTAGCGCTTTCTATAAGACTACTTTCAGTGCACACATTCATTATTCGGATGAGGGATATGGCATGTTATCAACTGAATTCGATGATCAACCAAGCAAAGCACATAAGCTCAAGTGGCAGTATTTCAGAAGCAAGGACGATGGATTGGAAGACGAGGTCGTGCTTACAAGATCAGCCGTTGGCCAACTTTAATACATCGAATCGCCTTTATTTTGAGTAATGTTAAATGATTTGAACTGCATTTACCAGACACTAAAGCGGCTGACTCGTGTGCCAGACGGCTTTCTCTTTCGTTTTTTGATGCATGATGCAGAGATTTATAGTCTTATAATCTATATGGTCGTAAGGTGTGATGATTCGTCGGTTCAGAATCTGAATCAAGTGTTCAGCTATGAATTCATCATTGTCATTTTGGAGGTACGGTTCGAGCATAGTGATGGCATCACGCATCTGTTGTTCAGACACTAAAATTTTGAGTGCTATCTGAGCTGCTTCTATCATATGAGTATATCTTTCATTCTCCTTGCTCTTTTCCAACTCATACATCCACTCATCCATGGAATTGTCTTTGGTTTTCATAATCTCGTAGATGAGAGAAGGACGCCCTTCAGACTCGTACTGAACAACCTCAATCGGTCTGTAAATGTAAGATGAAGCCACTGCCGTATTATCTACGGTCGATTCATCCACAAGTATTGGAACTTCCATCATTTTAGCCCATGACTGAACTTGTTTTACACGTTTCTGAACGGGCCCTACGACAGAGAAGATGCGTTGTTTTGCAGTTCCACAGATTCCACATTGCGCGTTTCCTGTTGCTATTCCAATTCGTACTTTGAACTGAGCATCGTATTCTCCAATCGTTTTGACAACACCAAGCGCAGTTCTAATTGCTTTTTCTTCATGATCTTTGGATCCAACAACTGCATTCCATGAAATGACAAACTGATAGGGATCAATTATTTGCAAGTCACCTCGAGTGACAGCAATCGATTCAGACACATGCCCAAGCACAAACTTGCAAGTTGAAATTACATCGTCATCGGCTGTTGGAATGATGCTGATATATGTCAATGTGACATACTCGTTCAGTAGTCCAACATCCAACTTTGCTTTCCTGTCAAAATCTACTCCTGAAGATCTTCGATCTGCAATTCTCTTGGAAAGAGAGAATACGGAAGAACTAGAATGTCGTTCGATGTAATTCTCTGTCGTTGCAGACGCTTAGTGTGAACAACCGGTCGTGTTTTGCAATGCAAAGTTCTCTCTTGCGTGCCTCGTACAGAAAACCGAGACTCCGGCAGAAGAATGACGAGTTCGTGTAATCATGTAGCGCAGGGGCCCACGCATTACAGATGTGGTAGTGGCTTTCTCACTGGATCAATGACACTACATGTGTATCGTGTGGTGTCGACTATGCACAAGATATGATGAGCTTCAGGAGAAACACTCGGTAGGTAAAGCTCATTCAATTTCATGATGTCTGTTGTGTACGCTTGGATTGCTGATGGTGTAATGATGGGCATACTTGGGTTGAGTGAAGTTGGCCAGGCGATTGAGTTTCTTCTGGCCCAGAAGTTGATTTTGTCCGCCGGACTTCCATATTTAGCCACGAGGCATCATGTGATTTTTGATTTCGTTTTTTTGTGGCAAAAGACCACATCACCTAAATGCTATGCCTACGATAATTGTTCTGAATGTAACTGCCAGCAGCACCACCGTAGCGCAGCTCCATAGATGTACCAGCTTCTACATCAGAAGGGACATATCGAGGTCGGATACTGACCTGAGCAAAGGGAACTGTTCTGGTGGTGACATTGCTTCTGCCGGCGTCAACGACAAGGAAGCGACTTGAGTACATAAACACACCACGCCTCAGATATACGGCCTCAGCATGAATAGGAACTTTGATCTGAACCACTTCGTTGTATGGAAGCAGGCTGGGGCTGGCTGGATCGGTGCTCAGGAGGTCATAGTCCAGAACGCTATCTCCGAAACTTTGTAAAAGTATGTTGGTGCTCCAATCACCTGCTGGCGTTCCAGAGAGCTATCTAAAGTATAAGTCGGATAGTCCTTCAGCTTGTCTATAATGAATAGTTTTATGTATTTGGCAGAGTAACAAGCCAGAAACAGATCCATCTTATACGATGTATATTATAGTATTTTGAAAACTTATTCCAACAATGGTAAGGCAGTGTAGAAGTTGACCTCTATCTGACACTCGTTCTTGCCTCTTAAGATCCAGAAGAAACCCTTTTGGCCCCATTCAGTACCCCAACTGTTGGCAGCGATCCAATATGGAAGACCAGATGCGCTATCAACACCCCATCCAGTAACCTTAACAGCGAGACGGCCCAAAGCGTTACCTGACTCATGTCTGTAAACACCAGATGCGTAGTTCACAAAGTCAAGGTAGACCTTGAATTCAGTGACGATTGGACCATTTTGCATAATATCTTCTTGAATCCCTTGGAGATCGCGAGGACCAAAGTACTTGATGGACTTCTCGTCAGCCTTGTAGAACTTCATCTTGCTTCTGTCAACACAGTATTTGTTGCACACTGGAACAAGACCGCTTCCAGAAACGTATGGCGAGCAATTCTCAGAAACAGTACCATTGGTGGACAAGAACTTCCACAAGGAGTCCATGTCACCACCTTCGCAACCCTGATCATCCTTGTCACAAGAGACCATGTATTGAGGAGAGAGTTCAACATTGGTTGTTCCGTTGGTAGTAATTGCAAATCTGTCAGAGAGCATCGAAGAGCTGGAGAATGCCCACCAAGATCCACAGCTTCCTTGTTCTCTAATTGGGTGAATGTAATGTGGCCATCGCTCGTAGGAATCAAAACTTTCCGGGATATCCCTTCTACCTTTGGAGAACAATTTGTGACTGTAGAATCTGGAAGGGGATAGTGGTGACAATGCACCGAACAAGTGGGAAATCTCAGCTGCGGTCTTGCCCTCAAATTGTGGGTAGGATCTGGCTCTCCACGTGCCTTGTGGATCTCTATTGATAGCACTGATCAATTTTGGGTCGTTCAACTTGTCAGCGAAGGCAAGGCAAACAAGGCAAAGCAAAGCAATTGCCAAGATGGAAGTAATCTTCTGCATTATGTGTTTGAAATGTTTATTGTTCTTGTTATTTGAACGTGGAATTTTATTTTCTTTAGTGTATCGAGCAGAGTATAATATCACGGAGGATGCCTTCTAATTGCTATTGCTGTGTGACGTCATTTCTAATGGTATAAGGGATTCGAACAACGTTCTGCTCGAACTGAAGAAGTTGTTCAGAAAACTTAGGGAGCTTTTCAAAATTCGATTTATTGCTTGTGTAGTGCTCACCGTTTCTGATTGAGCTGTCAGATAAATATTTCCCCACTCCCCTTCTCTGTGCCAAAGTAGATTGACGTTGATGCATTACCATAACTGAAAGCCAGAGATGTTAAACTCGTTCTAAACACTTATGTTTTTGAAAACATGAGCTCTTGTGCATTTTCGTCCGTGATGCGATTATGATTCCACTCTGATACCACATCATCGACACACATCTTATTACGATCGAGCATGGACATCACAAAGACATTTGCCTCACGAGCATAACTATCCAGAAGAACTGTAGATGTTTTTTTTAAACTTTCTCTACCGGAAGCTTGATGAAATAACCCAAATGCAAAAGCAAGACGCTATCACTTGAAACACAATGACAACAGTCATGATTGTTCTCACGGAGAGAAGCATTTGCAGAAGCACATTGCGGTCTGTCTCAACATTCGATGAACTTTGCCGAGTTAGATTAGTTGGTGTTTGTCATTCCTCTTCTCTGTTGGTGTTTCCACTACTTGGTGGTTGTTCTTCGGATAGACTCTCATCTCTTGTATCTCTTGTTTTCAAGTTTAGTGCGCTGTGTTATATTTCTCTCTGAACCGTTCGGTAATTTGCACCAGATTTGGACTTCATTAGGCTCCGTATTATCCGTGTTTGTACTCACCTCTCAAAAGCCGTAAAAGCCGGTGAACCGAAGCGGTAATCATTCGTCGGTGAAAATGCAATAAGCCCGAGAAACAACAAAAAATGGAACACAAGTTCAGAAATGCAACGGTACTGATCACGGGTGCTTCCATGGGATTGGGCAAGGCCTTGGCTCTTCGCTTGGCACCACTCTCGACCAACCTTATTCTGTGTGCTCGATCATTGAACTTGTTGGAGCAACTCAAGGACGAGTGCCTGAAACTCGGTGCAGCCAAAGTGAGTGTTTCTGCGTGTGACGTATCGGATATTGAACAGTGTGGTCAAGTAGTCACCAAGGGACTGCACGAGTGTGGAGTAGATCACTTGGATGTTCTCTTGTTGAATGCTGGAGTGAGTGGATCGATTGAGTTTGAGCTCATGAGCACACTGCAAGTGAATACGCTGTTCCGCCAAATGTGGGAGGTGAACTTTATGGGCTATGTCAACTTTGTTCACCATTGCTTGCCCTATTTGAGCAAAAAGTTAACAAAAAATCAGAATCCGAGCAGTATTGGAGTCATTTCTTCCATGAGTGGACTCATTGGAGTTCCCTATCGTACGGCCTATTGTTCGAGCAAGTATGCTGTCAATGGATTTTTCGAGGTGTTGCGAAACGAGTTGAATGTCAAGCAAAAGAGATATGCACCAGGTGATGAATCTGCTCCGAGACGTGTGAACATTACGGTCGCAATGCCTGGATGGATCGATACAGGGCTGAGAGATAGACATCTTGTCGAAGCTCACAAGGACCAATATGCTTCATCCTCTTCGGATCACAGTAGTGAAACACCTGCTGCGCCAACAAAAGACGATTCCAAGGTGATGAGTGTTGATCAGTGTGTCAATGATGTATTGTATGCTGTTAGTTGTGGCAAGCGTGAGGAGAGATTCATACTGAAACAAAAGATTGTTCCTCTTCTCAAGGCAATATCACCTGAAACTGTCGATTCAATGATATCAAAGCACGTGAACGCTACACCCAACAATCAGACACAACGACAAATTCCTTCCAAATTGTAATTTCGATTGCTGCAATCGAATAAAAGGTTTATCCAAGAAGAGTTACGCTACTACTTCATCCAGATTCATGGGAAATCAACTTATCTATGCCAATGCTTTTACGAGAGCCAATTCGTATTGAGTAGCTCATTGATCTCCTGTTCTTGAAAACCAGCCATTGTAATCGATCCGTAAGCACAGTACGGACAACTCTCTATCAGCTCCATTCTCCAGCAAATTCCAGAACAAACTCATCTGGCGCCTCCAATGATGATCAATATCACCTAAATACAAGTCGAGTTGCTCAGTCCGCACAACGTGAGTAAACGTCATAATAATGTCAATTAATTGCAATAATGTTGCCCGAACAACTTGTCCAGACTTTCCTAGGAACATGCTCTTATGTATTCTCATTAAGAACTGTTCGTGCTGTACTTTACATGCCTGGAATGATTCACACTTGCTTAAGAACTTTTCGAGCTCTGAAAACTGGGCACCAATTACATCAACACCCAAATAGTACCAAATATGGTCCACGAGGAAATGCATGATCATATGAAGCTGCTGCCGGTGAGATCTCACAATATTTGCCTGGTTGTTGGACTTTATCAGTATCATGTAACAGTCATTCAGCTCCATCTGTACTCGCTTGATCAATAGTAAGAATTGCCAAATTTGGTTGTAGAGTTCCAATATTTCGTCTGTGATCAACAGAGATAGAGGCCACTTGATTCGAGCATCAATCTGCAATTGACTATGCCACTGATCCTTTAACTTTGATATCTCGCCAAGTAAATGGTCAAATGAACTAGCCGATAGGTTCCCAGAGGGTGAATGTGGCGCATGTTCGCTAGCTAGAGAAGAATTCGGCGATAAGATGGACGACGCTTTGGCAATAGTTGTTAGAGAAACGTTTTCCATGCAAGTAAACTCATACTCCAATGTTTGAAACAATCTCGAAAGATCACCTGAAGAATCCACAAATAATCGTGTGTTCTGTTGTAGCACAGACAATGCACCATTTGCTAACCACACCTGGAAAATATCACCATCCAACAAGAAGCACCTCCGAAGATCATTGAACAGCGCTTTAACATCTCTTCCACACAAAATATCCCACAAATTTACTGTAATCTGATTGTGCATCTTTGTAATCACAAGCTCTAATTGATTGGCAAATGAGCTTGGTTGTTCGAACTCTGACAGTGCCTGCAACTGTGAGTACCACTCTCGAGAGTAATTGTTGGCTCGTAAAGTATCATCAATGTCCGATTTCCGTTTCAAGATGTGCAACACACTCGAAACAAATAAGAACTTTCGACATAGTGACACTGTCAATGGTGGCGGTATATTTTCATTCACTAGATAGTATTCATTGCTCCAATTGGCACACTTTTCATTCCTATGGATCCAAAAAGAGGGATGGTGTGCATCACCAATCAAAAACTTTTGCATTTGAAACAGTGTGACTCGATTCAAATATTTACACAAGTGAACACCAGAATGCTTAATTACAGGATGACCAGATGATACCATATGATGCACATGCGGAAACAGAGTCAACATGGAATGATCTGCTCTCAAAATCTGTAACAATCTCTCAAACAACAACTTGTACTGTTCGTTTATCATCACATTGACCATATGTTAGATCAAACAACACAACATTTACAACAACAACACAAACAACAACATACAATTTTCAATTCTGATATAATATAGGACAATGATAGCAGTGGTACATTGCTAGGCAACGAAAATTTTGATATTGTCTTCTTGTATGGCTCCAACAATACCCTTGTTCCATTCCTCAGAGCTCTCATATAAACATCATCACCAACCCCCTTTCTCTGTCATTTATTATAGAGATACATAGCAAAACAAGCTTACAATTAGGCATTCCATTCTGTTTTTGTAAAAACATGGTTTTACATCAAAACATACATTGGTGTCTTCATCTTGCTGCAACAAACTTCGATTCAAATGATAGTACAGAGTCGCAATTTCACAGATTTGATCAATCTGAAGCTTTTCGGATTGGTGCAGAAATGGAAATTGATTTCCATCTGAAGCCAGTTGAATCTTGTTGCTTCTCGTATCAAGTTGACAAATAGGGCCTGGATAACCGACAAGGGCCAACAGCAATTCGTTCAGCATTCTCTTGTTTATTAATTTTGTTCGACTTTTCATTGACAAGAAAAAATTGGCGGGAAAGAAGAGCGGGAAAGAAATCGATCCTCAACCAAGCGAAAAATGAGAAAGTTGCATTGTATAATCCAATTTCAGAGTATCTTCCCAGGTTTGGAACTCTATTGTTGTTTACAGTCATTAGATTCACAAAATCACACGTTCTCATTAAAGATCGATGAAAGTGTCAAGAAGAAGAGAAGCTTCTCGTACGAAGTTGAAAATGTCCCTTCAATTAATTGAAATTTGTTGTTCTGCTTTATAGTGACATCCGGACCAAGAATATCGAGTATTGCGACACATACGAAAAGGAATCAATCAATTCAAACTCAATCAATGTCCTTGGTAGAGGATAGTAAGTCTGGATGACAAAGAGATTAATTATGGTTCAATTGAACAAGGGGATACTGAATCCCTTACAATCAAAGTCTTATGTGTGACCAAAAATTGCCTTTGCCTGGTAAGGTTCTTCCAGATACTTTAGCTCCTCTTCTGACAATTCAATGTCCAATGCTTTGACACAATCCTTGATTTGTTCAATCTTGGTAACACCAATGATGGGAGAGACTACTCCCTTCTTGTGCAACAACCAAGCCAGTGACAATTGAGCAGTGGAACATTGCTTCTTGTTTGCAATTTCAAGAACCCGTTGTCTAATGGTCTGATCCACGTCAGAGAAACGAGATTGGAAAGACTTTAGGACTTGGTCCGTTTCACTTCTGGTGCTATCTTGTGTCTTGTCTTCAATCTTTGCGAGGTCACCACGAGCCAAAGGACTCCATGGTGTCAATGCTACCTTCTGATCAAGACATAGAGGAATCATATCTCTTTCTTCTTCTCTATAGAGAAGATTATACAAGTTTTGCATGGAAACAAATGGAGTCCATCCTCTCTCCTTTGCAATCTGTTGTGCTTTTGCAAATTGCCACGCATGCATGGACGAAGCACCCAAGTAACGAACTTTTCCAGATTTTACACAATCATGCAGAGCTTCCATTGTCTCTTCAATCGGAGTATCGTAATCCCAACGATGAATAATGTACAAGTCAATGTAATCAGTCTGCAGGCGATCCAAGGAATCTTGAACAGCATGCATAATGTGTTTTCTGCTCAATCCACGAGCATTTCTATCCACAGCATCTGGATTTCTCATCGAAACAATTTGCTTTCCTGACTTAACCACACCAAAGAACACCTTTGTAGCAATGACCACATTCTCTCTTGGAATTTGATACTGCTTTAGAAAGTTTCCCAATGTTCTTTCACTCTCTCCGTTAGAATAGACATCAGCCGTATCGAAAAAGTTAAATCCCAGATCGTAAGCTTCCTTTAGTAACTTTGTTCCTTCTTCGGAATCGAGTACCCATTGTTGCCAGTTGGGACTACCGAATGACATGCATCCGAAGGTTAATTGTGACACCTGGAGTCCAGTGTTTCCGAGTCTTTTGTACTTCATGTTGTTATGATTTGTTTTGGTATTGGTACTAAGTGATCAGAAGCTGATCCAAGCTTTTATCTCTGAAACTGAAGTGATCACGCATTGTTCCGCATTGTGATCGGAACCCCGAAACCAATTTCTCCTTTGCGTGACGGACGAGCACTTACAATTTTTGGAAGGAATTCCGTGGCACAGAAAATACTCCAACTGTTTCAATTGCTTCAAGCAGTGATGGGTTGGACAGAGTAATTTACATCGTTTATTGGAGGTAGTCTGCACGAAGGAATGTGGATTTTCTGCTGACCATCACATTAGTAAATAGCTCTACACTCTTCTCGTCCTCCTTGGTTGCAATCATTGTTCTGATGGACATGGCTCTCAAAGCATCGAACACGGACAAGGTACCAACAGCAGAGTCCTTTCTTCCAGTGAATGGATAGTTGTCTGGTCCTCTCTGACATTGACAGTTCAAATTGATACGAGAGACTTGATGTACAAGCACATCCAAGAGCTCTGGAATTGCTTTGGCATCCTGTGTAAAGATGGATGCCTGTTGACCAAAGTGACTATTGATTGCATATTCTACACATTCTTCAATATGAGAGAATTTAACAATCGGAACGACATCAGCAAACTGCTCCTCCGTGTAGATTCTCATTGTTGAATTGACTGGATAGAGCACAGTAGGTGCAACAAAGGAACGATCAGTCTGTCCTCCACGCTTATTGATGATTGAGGCTCCCTTTTCGACTGCATCATCAATCAATCCACGCAAGTAAGCAGGCTTGCTTGGCTCCAATAGAGGTGTAATCTTGGTGTCCTTTTCCCATGGAAGTCCCATCTTCAAGGCATCAACAGCTTCACAAAACTTGGTTGTAAATGTTTCAGCAATACTCTCATGCACAAACAGAATCTTGAGTGCAGTGCATCTTTGTCCGTTGAATGACAAACTGCCGAGAATGCACTCGTTGATCGTAGTGTTCATGTCTGCGTCAGGCAAGATGAAGGCAGCATTCTTGGCGTCCAAGCCAAACACACATCTCAACTTGTACGAGTGTGGATGCTCAATCTGCAAGCTGTGAGCAGCCTTTGATGAACCAATAAATGCAAGAATATCAACAATACCAGTCTTCATGATTGGAGGCAATGTCTCACGACCAGCACCAGGGATCACATTGACAACACCCTTGGGGAAACAGCTCTGGAAGAGAGATAGAGTTGGGAAGTGACACAAACCACCGACTCTAGGCACCTTCAACACAATGGAATTTCCCATGAGCAATGCAGGCAACAGAGTTGTGTACGTCTCGTTCAACGGATAGTTTGAAGGAGCAACACAGAGACAAATACCAAGTGGACTTCTCTTGGTAAGAGCTACGATGCCACCAGAGGACACAACAGAAGAAGAACTATTGACCATCTTTTTCAACTCTGAAATCGTATCAAAAATGTAAGCAATGGTACGATCAACTTCCTTCTCTGCATCTGCCGTTGTCTTACAAATCTCCCACATGATTGCATTCACAATCTCTTGCTTCACTTGCTTCATTTGCTTGACAAACTTTTCAACGCAGGCAATACGCTGAGATGGTGTCATCCTTGGCCACTCTCCTCTGCCATTAGAGAAGGCATTCCTAGCAGCATTCACTGCTTCTACAGCTTCCTTTTCACCCACAAAGGCATAAGTACCAATCTGGATCGGTTGACCAGTTTCTTGATTCCAAATCGGAGAAAACACCTTGTCAATCTTGCCAGTCCATTGTCTCACTTCACCATCGATCAAGTATTGTTCACCGTGGATCATTGGGATCACTTGATCAGGGTGCTTGGATGGTTCAAAGTACAAGTGATTAAAAACTTGTGGTGTGACGGATGTCATTGCTTTAATCTGTTTCTTTTGTGTTGTTGTTGCTGTTTGTAACAGAAAAACAGTTTTTGTTGAGGTGTGCTGTGGTCGAGGTGAAAGCTTTTGAGAACTTCTGCTTTTGAATTTCCATGAAAAAGAGATGAAATTTGATCCCCACCAGTGTACGAAAACAAGATCACGGGTAGCGAACCCGAAGGACAATTCTCAGATTTATGTCAAAAGTTGAGATAACGAAAACATGTATGGTTTACTTCTTGTCTGCCGATATTTTCTTTTTATATTCTCTGTCTTGAAGAGTTCCGGGCATTGGTGTATCAGGCCATGGTGTCTCTCTACTAAACTTTGGTACAGGTGCGGCTACCGATGAGGCAGTTAAATGAGAAGCATCGAGACTCAATCTGCGTCCTTCAGTTCTCCACATGCCCGGTGCAGCAGAGGAGGACGATGACGATGATGACGTTGCTTGAGAGCCCTTTGAAAGACTACCTCTTCTTGCTCCGCTGGTGGATGCTCTGTACTGTTGTAGCTTTTGTTCGTCTGTCAAGTTTTGTTGTTGCTCCAGAGAAGCTGCAGATTTCTGACTGGGTTCTACCATTTCCTTGTCTATCTTTGAAGTGTAATTGAGGAAGAGATCTGTGCTAAAGAACTGTGACTCTCTGTTTTGTGTTTTCTCTTCAGAAAATAGTAGAATGGCTGAGACATGGAATTCCGAGTAATGTCGCGTTTTCAACTACAAGCGAAAATACACTTCTACTTTGATCAAACATATTAATAGTTCAGACATCGTGATGAAACGGAAATCACTTCTTTTGTGCCTGTCTGGCCATTTGTCTCTTGACCAACGGGTCAATAAACAACTTCTTAAAGGTATCCGCTGTCTCTCGATCCTTTTTGGTAATGTGATTAAAATCGAGCGATCTTAGCCATGGAAGAATTGCAATGACACAATACCTATAATTTTTCGTTTCCTCCAGTGGATTTCCATGGAGAGTCAAGCTCTTTAAACTTGTGAACTTACGCAGCCTCAACACTTCGTTAATGCTCGATATTTGGTTTGAGTGAAGCTGCAAGCAATCCAAGTTGTAACTGAGGGTTCCGACCGACTCTAGACTGGTGATTTGATTGTATGACAAATCTAACCACCTAATCTCTTCACTGTCGAACATCACCTTCTTCATCACTTCCTCAAGACCATCCACTGTCGTCAGATAATTGTTGCTCAACTTAATTGAAGAGCCAAGATACCCAGTGTATTGCTGAAAAACTTCTATCTCTTCTTCAGGTACTTCCTGTTCCTTCTCGTCCTCCATGGATACAAACAAACTCAATCGTTCGTCTTTCTCTGTCAACTTCTTTAACTCATCTCGAGCACCTGTCCCGTACTTTATTGTTCCAATAGCTGCCTCCTTTCGAGTGTTTGAAAATTGCCCCAAGTCTTTCGAGAGCTTCTCATTCAATAGATTTCGAATCTTTCTCCTCATTCCTTTCCTTGGTTCCACAGCTGCAATGTCACTGCAGTGCTCCAAGTCCCTGAAGGAAAAATCTACAGGTGGATAAATAACAGCTTTATTATCAAGTTTTGGTTTCGATTGAAGTGAAGACGAGCTCGATGTGGGTGTTTGGTTCTTGCTGACATCTCTGGCGGTCATTTCGTTTTCTCTATTCTGAAATCATGTAGTTTTTGGTAAAACGGTTTCATGCATCGGAGATATATATCGCGATGAAAGTTCATCGTCGGCCATGACATTCAATCTTCACGGGTCAACCAAACAAAGTCCGCTTATTTCTGCGACATGCATTTCGGGAAAAATTGTTAGTTACACACAAAAAACGCAAAAAATCACAGATAACGCATTGAAAATGATGATTAGAAGAGTAAAGTCATTGTCCCCACTTTTGAACGCTAGATTTGTTGTCGCACAACAAGTTTTGGTCAGACCAGCACCTATCGCCATCAGACAATTCTCCATCAACACCATTTTTAAGCAACAAGAAGAAGCTCAAGAAGAAATCGTTGCAAAACAATTCATCACCCCAGATTTCTATTTCAAGGATAAGAGAGAATTGAACAAGATTTTCATTGGTACCATGGATTCGATTGTTCGATCAATTACGCAAGAAGAAAACTACGTTCCACACAACATTCCAGAGTTCATTCTGGGTAAGGCAGATTTGAGATTCAAAGTACGCATGTCCCATTTCGCTCTTTTTTTCACTTTATATTTTTTGGGAAGCAATGATGAAGTGAAGATGATGAATTGTGTGAATGAGTGAATGTGAGAGAGACGATGAGACTCTATATGTTTGGTTGTGTGTGTTTGTGTGGTTCTTTGTGTCTCAATGACAACAAGATGTCAAAGCTATTTTTTTGTGCGCGAGAAAAAAAATGTGTTGATTGCATTTTTTTCTTCTCGGGAACAATTCGGGTGAACTGTTGGTATCCTGTCATGACAACAATTCACTCTTTGAATTGACAATCAATAGTTCTCTTTCGACCATCTACCATCACACTGATTCGGTTCGAATTGTTGCGATACAGTCATCACACATGCATTTCACATTATCATTACTTCATCATTGCTTAGTTGATCGTTTGAGTTTTTTTGACTGTTAACTAACACACACATTTATTCATTAGGTATTCACCAAGGCTATGCAAACTTTTGGCCGTGAAATTCCAAGCAGAGACTTGCCAAACATCATAACTGTTCAACACTTGGTCAACTGGTTCGTCGAGAAGGTTGAAGCCGAAAAGCCAAAGGAAACCTACAGAGTGCCAGACAATGTGAAACTGTTTATTGAGAAACATGAAAAGGTAAGACAACGCAGACAAAACATGAGAGAAGCATTCGCTGCTAGAGAAGAAAAGGAAGAAAGAGCAAACAAGAAGCATAATAGTCTTTATGGAGACACTGACCTGACACGCCAACAAGTCGAACAAATCAAGCGAAAGTTGTAAATTTGCATAAATTGTTGTTGCGACACATTTGATACTTATTGCTCGCTGGTCATGGACTGGGTAAATCGACCATCGTGAGAAACACAACCAATTCAAAACATCAACAAGAGCAAGCTCTCATTATCTTTTTTTTAGTCAGGTTCTTAACAGTTCTACTCTGTATTCTCCTTTTGAGCATCTCCTTGACTCAAAGAGAAAACAGAAAACGTGGAGTCAGGTAGGAGTTTTTCCAACATTTGTTCCTGCATCAATCTTCACACACGGAAACACCGACGACTCTCCCACACAAAACATTATCAAGTCCCAAACCCACCCCACACGCACCATACAACATGTTAGATACTGTGGTATATTTGATCAATCATCCAATCATCTTCTTTTTCATTTCGATTACTGTGGCCATCTATCTCTCATGGAAAGCTTTCGAGTGGGATGTCAAGAATGCTTCTCCTCCAGCTTCAGCTTTCGCAACTGCTCAAAAACCAAAGGGCGACAAGCAAGAATAAAATTATGATTATGACCTCTATGTGGCCTGCATGTGCATGTTCAACCAACCTCTTCAACCGGAGAAAAGCTTCCAAGAAGAAGCTTCCAGTAAAATTTTTTATGAGTCATTTCAGTAGTGTCGACTGTTGTTCGGGGCGTTGGGAACGAACTGGCGCAGAACTACAGACTCGCGAAGTTCGTTCTTCAGGTAACTATGGATGATCCATAAAATTCGAGGTGGATTCACTCACAGTGAATGGGTCCAAAAAAACTCTTCGAACAGAAACTCGAAACTCGAAAGAAAATTTGAATCCCAAAACAAAAGAGAGCTTACCTGTTGTTACCAAAAACCATGGCCTTTTCAGCACATAAAACAGACGACGAAATGAAGGAGCATTTCGATGATCCTCGGGTACTAGACCAAAAGGTTGATCTATTGTTCAAGTGGATCACCGAGTCCAGTCACTGCATTGCCTTCACGGGAGCAGGTATCAGTACATCGACCGGAATTCCTGATTTCAGAGGACCGCAGGGTGTGTGGACTCTAAGGGCACAGAACAAGCAGAGAACAGGTCCTAGCACATCTAGTATTAAAGCGATTCCCTCGCCGTGTCACATGGCAATTGTAGAATTGATGAACAGAGATGTGATAAAGTATCTAATCAGTCAGAACACGGATGGTTTACATCGAAAGTCACTCGTTCCCTTGGATAAATTTGCAGAGTTGCATGGAAATTCAATGATGGAAGTGTGCAAGAAGTGCGGAAAGTCTTACTTGAGAGATTTCAGAGTTCGAACAGCTGCCAAGGTTCATGATCATGTCACTGGCAGACATTGTGACAACATTTCCTGCGGAGGACCACTGGAGGATACCATTATTAACTTTGGTGAAGATTTGCCAGAAAAGGAGCTGAGAAATGGATTCAAGCAAGCAGAATTGGCTGATCTTTGTGTTTCGTTCGGATCTAGTCTGACGGTGACTCCAGCTGCTGACATGCCACGAAGAGTAGCAGAGAGAGGAAAGCGTCTTGTTATTGTGAATTTGCAAAAGACACCACTTGATAATTTGGCATCACTTGTAATTCATGCCAAGATTGATGATGTGATCCGTGCGCTGATGAAGAGATTGCAAATCGATATTCCTGAATTCCGATTGAATAGATACATTCTTGTCGACAAGAAGGGAAAGGTCACTCCTGTTGATCGGGATGGAACACCATTTGATTTTGTGAAGACATGTCATGTCAGTGCTGATTCCTCCAAGTTAAAACTTCAGTTCTATGGACATTACAATGAACCGGACCTCGAACTGACAGCTGTTCACAAGGAACGCCAGGCCTATCAACTATCATACAATCCATTCGAGAGAGAATGGACTGCCACACCAATTGACAAGCTACCGGGCGTCAAGAATTAACATCCTCTTCGTAAATATTGTAAATTCAAAACAAACAACGCAGAGCTGGACTCAAGTTTCCTATGAGCCACCTACGTTCAAGAACGGACATATGATAGAGTCTCAGGTGTCAGTCCCTCCATCCTTCTGTTAAATACTTGACATGTCATTGACAAAGCAAATTCCTTCTCAGTATGAGGATTCATAAGATGGAAAATATCTATTAAAGTTATAAAATTCATTGTTATTGTTATCATCTTCTTGTTGGATCGTAGTGTGAATGTCAATCATCGAAAGAGGACCGAACATTGATACGTGGAAAATTAGGAGCTTCCGTTACTCATAGTAAGCTGAATTATCCAGATAGGTAGTCTTTTGGCAACAAGAGCTCGGAATTCACTATGATCAATTCTTGTCAATTCGTTCATCAAAGTAACATTGCTCGTTTTATCATCAGTCAGGATCGACAACTCGGTTGATTGCAATAGGTAATCCACTTTCGTGTCATATCGACCTTCGTACATATTACTCTAAGGCCTTGCTTGGATAACTCTTCTCTCAAAGTCTGAGATCTTTGCTTCATACACCATTCATGAGGATATAGTGGAACTTCTCTCTGTTGATGCTTTTAGTCCTGGAAGAAATAAGAGAAGTTTTTACACTGGTCAGATTCGTGCTTAAGATATCATGTATGTACCTCCTGAGGTGTTCCTGGACGAATTTGATCTGGAAAACAAACATCCCTGAGTCCTATTTAGTAGAAGGGGCATGACTATGATCGATGCTTCATCCCATAGTGAAATCCACTTGAGGGAGAAAAAATTTCTGGAGGAGAGGAAGGATCATCCTACCCAATAGTATTATTACGCTCGATTCCGAGTTGTAGTCATTTTCTTTCCTAAACAACAGAAATTTAAGTGTCATGTGTGTCGAAAGATCGTGTTATTCAATAACATAATTATTGAATCGAGCAAGCAGACGGATGTTTCTCATATTGCTCCACATTCATGTGGATCGGGCCCTCGAGCATGGTGTGAGGATGCTTCATTCGGATGGTCACTCTTTGATGGCCAATGACTGATATGGCAGGATAGTATAAGATATCTTGTGTCAGAATGTCTGAAATGGTGAGGAAGTACTCATTGTTCTTGAAAAGATGCATGGAAGCAGTGTTTGAGGCATTCAGATTCTTCAAATCGAGCTTCATTGCAATTTTGTCACCTGAACTGAACACAAAATGTTTGTCGTACAAGATAGATCGAAGATCTGGGTTGTTAATTCGGTAGTCCCGTAACCTGTGAACTGAATGTTGACCAACACTATAACTAACACCATCACTCCAACGACCAATAACTTTGTTGGTGTCACATTCTCTTTTCGAAAAAGGATAGGTACTCCTCTCGATTCCAACATATACTCTCGATCCATTGTAAAGTCCATTGTCATGCTCATCAAGGTGGTACTCCCAACAATAAATTTTACCCATTTCAAGTTTTCTATTGGTTCGGATCGTGTACCACCTGTCGGTTTTCACGCATGATATTGTTCTGTTGCGATTGTACAAACGAATGTCTGAGTTAGGTACTCTTGTATCAGGATCCCAATTGATGAAATTCGAATGAACAAAAGTTCTCCACATGGAAGGTGGTAGACCATTGGTGGTTGTTTCCTCTTCAGGAAACTCGTGGTTCTTCATTTGATTTTCTTCTTGCTGTTCCTGCATGATGGCTCGAATGGTTTCTTCCTTATTGAATCCGAGCTGAATTGCCACAGAGCCCCACACGCATCCATCGGTCTCAGGACTCATAACCAGTGATGCACCGTGTTTGCAACTCAATGAAATAGGATACAAGTCGTGAATGCACAGGAATGTTAAAATGTTCATTTGAATGTCACAGGACAGCAACTTGAAAATATTTACAGTCAATAATTGTTCCTCTTCAACAAGATTTTGATTGTCGGTATAGTTGGTACTCTCGAATTCTTGACTTTGATTGTCTGTCATTGTGTTCAGCTTTTGTTTCTATTGGAAATTCTTGTATGAGATAGTTCTGCTTTTATTCTGATCCGAGATATCTTGCAGGAATAGTCGAAACACAAAATCTCCGCGAATGAAACATGTTCTTGCTGGTTCGTGCTGGATATGATACTTCTTGCCAGGTCATACATAGACGAAGAATATATTGGTTTGTCAAGTATCCGCCACCTTAAGCACAATGCTAAAAAAATAATATGGTGGATTTGTCACAAGCGATCACCCCCCCCGCACTTTAAATAAAATAGATTGTCTTTTATGCATAGAAGAATTGAGAGTACTTTGTTCACAAACAAATAGATTGCTTAACCTTAATCCAAACCATACTCCTTCATCTTTTGACGTGTAGTCTGTTGTCTATTCTCTGATCTTGCTGCATGAGTAGCCCGTTTGCTCGCAGTGGGCGAATCCACACTTCCAGAAGTAGTCATACTAAAGTCTGATCTCATTGATGGTGCATATGACTGTTGATGTTGTTGATACTGCTGTTGTTGATATTGATTTTGCTGTTGTTGTTGATATGGTTGATATTGTTGTTGTTGTTGTTGAGATGGTTGATACATGGCACCAGTGACTGTTGTAGCAAATGAGGAACTAACACCACTGCTGCTGCTGCTACTTCTTTCCATTGCATCTCTTCTGAGCATCTCATCTGGGTCAAAGATGCGATGAGGATTGGATTTGAATGCTTGATTCTTGTTTCTTGCTGTTTGTCTCTCACGTGACACCATGTGAAGCATAATTACTGTCGTAAGACACATCATAAAAGCAAAGAGAACGCAGCAAAGAGAACACAAACGAAAAAAACAAGCGTTAAGATCTTCTGCGCGATCACAACAACAACAAGAAAAAAAAATTTCTTGGGAACACACAAAAAAGAAAATCTCAAAAGTCAGATCGCGCACACACACACACGTGTGTCTCTCTCATACGTACACAGTGTAGAAACAGCATAAGAAACAGCCAAATTCTTCCAATGACCAGTCAACACAATCAACACGACACTAATGCAACTCGAAGCAATCAAAACCATATTCTTTGTAATGCGAATCGGTCTAGAAGTACCTGCACCAATCACCAATTCATTACTCTGTCGAATCGATGTGAAATAAATCATGTGGGCAATGATGGGACAAACAATGAATGCAACACCAGTAAACATGACACTAATCAATAGAATAATCATGCACAATATCAAATAGTTGGATTGATAGTAGGTGACATTGGTTTCGAGACGTGAAAACGAAGGTTTACTCATTTTACCCATAAATTCATTCTTCCATGGTCTGAGTGGAGGAAGCAATGGTTCATATTTTTCACCACCTAGTAGTCGCATTGATAATAAAAAATCAAAAGGTGTGTGTGCTATTGTTGTTGCTGTTGTTTTTTTCTTCTGATTTTCTTCTTCTTGTTGGTGATCGACTTTTTATGAGTTGTGCGGATCGGGGAGAGATATTTTTGGGTTTTTTTTCATGTGTGTAAAGCAAGTTCATTTTACCGCTTTCGAATGAGCAGAGTTGAGATAAAGTTGGAGGTGTCATTGACTTGAATGTCAGGATCGTTCTGTTCTTCTTCTTCACTGCTGCTGCTGCTCGATGAGACTTCCTGTTGTGAGAAACGATGGACATAGGAGAACTCACTGTCTGTGAACATGGCACCTCCAGATTCGTACGACAGAACGTCAGACAAGTCATCGTCATGCACCTCCAGGTCATCGTCCGGAATAGATTGAAGCCTATTGGATCGAGAGATCTTTCTGCGTTTCCTACTAGGTGGACCCATGTTGTCATCCATATCCATCGATGTACTGGTAATCTTTTCGTACACGTTGTCATTCGTGTAATGTGTCTGGGCAATAATTGATCTTTCATTGCTTGTTGTAGTCTCTGTAGATTCCTCTGGTTCACTGTCTTCAATCAACTGGAGTGCAATAGTTTCTTCCTTTGAAATCGGTTGTGCTCCATATTCACCCTCGTCTTCACTGTTTGCGGCATCGGCCACGTAGCCATCGTCTGCAGTGTCTGTTGCTGTGCCGTTTGCCCTCTTACCACGACGTTCCTTCAACGATTGGATCAGTGTTTCCCATTTTGAATTGACAGTACACTTGAATTCCACATCATTCTCGTGGCTTGAGATGATCGAAAAGGACACGAGACGAGTCCAGTTCGATAGAAAACACAATAAAAACTTTGCTTTTGCAAACGGAAGCCTCAAGTGATTACAAATCTGTCGAATCGTTATCGAAGCCGAATAACGTTGAATATATCGAACCACAGTTTGAATTCTGCGGGGCGAAATTACATTCTCCCAAGAGTTTGGACTATCGGCCAGTACATACCGATATAATGGCTTCTTGATACCCAAGTGTCTCTCTTCCAAGTACAATGGTTCCGTGTGACCAATGATCCCTCTTTCCCTTAGCTTATTCACCGCTTTGCAATAGTTGCGACTCGGTACTGCTTGCATACCCAACACAGTCTTAAGTTGATGGAATGAAACAATGGAATGACGTTGCAAGTATTGAATGACTTTGAGTTTTCTTGGACACCGGTTGCGCACTAATTTCAGGTAATGATTAATCTTCTCGTTCAATACCAAGTCAGGATGCCGAATGGATGACCCATTGTTATCATCATCACCACTAACATGATCATCAGTAACACCACAAGCATGCTTCACATACTCATCCACCAAAATGCTTGTAAACAAGAGTGCATCCGGTTGTAAGCAATTATGCCAACTTAGTTCAAGAGTACTAGAACCACCATCACTACCACCACTAGCCATTGACGATGATGATGATGGATAATGAATTTTTGCAATGGACGAAAATGAAACATTGACACCTTCACTTTGTGGATCATCACCATCTGGACTTGCTGTTGTTGTTGTTGATAAAAGTTTCTTGTGCCACAAATTGGCAGTTTGATCCAATGAAGCAACGAGAGGAGTGTGAGTCAAGACGGATTCAGTTTGACCGTGGAATGGTAGAGAAACAGATACACTATCATCCTTGATGAAATCAGCGAGAAGTGTTTTATGGTGTTGAATGGACCGTTTGCGTGGTCTTCCTCTTGGTCGTTTCTGCATTCTTTTTTTTCGATGAACCGGGAGAAAAAAGTTCCAGAAATCGGGCGAAGTTTTTCAACCCGTGTTTGTGCGCAAAGGATGGAGATGTTGTCCTCATTGCGCCAGAGCGTTTAGAGCGATTGACTCTTCCTTGCCCAGACACAAGGAACACAAAAGCTCAGAATTTGAATGCACTTGTCCACTCTCAAGAAACAACTGGTTAATCTCAGTAGACGAAATTTATACTCTTTCTCACCAAAACCAACATCATCCACTACTAAAATGTTCACTACAGCTGCCAAACACGAAATTTCAACAGAGACCAAAAACCAACAGCATCACGTTCACCCTGACGATGAAACCAAGTTTAGAAATCCGTGGAAAGAGTGGAAAGATCCATCCTCTTCCATCTACGATCTCCTGTGCTTCCAAAAAGACATGATCAAGCAGAGCATGACTTGGTCAAAGGACTCTTTCGATTTACCACTGAAATCACTGGATTCTGCTGATATACAGTCACCTACTGACTCTACAAGCTTTCAAGTGACTTGGATTGGTCATTCGACCTTTTTGGTTCAGATTGATGGATTGACTGTCATTACGGACCCAGTGTTTTCTCATCGTTGTGCTCCTACGCAGTTTGTTGGTCCTGCTAGGCTCGTTCCCGTTCCGAGCACTGTTCAAGATTTGCCTACCAAGGTCGATATGGTCATTATTTCTCACAATCATTATGATCATTTGGATTATCAGAGTATATTGGATCTGGAGAAGCATCATGAGCCAACGTTCTTTGTTCCTCTGAGGATCAAGAAGTGGTTTATTGATGTGGCAGGTGTTGCTGAAGAGAGAGTCATGGAGCTTGATTGGTGGGCATCCGCAGAGCATAATCAATTCAAGTTCACGTTCCTTCCTGCCATGCACTGGAGTACTCGATCTGTGACTGACAAGAATCAAACACTCTGGGGTTCCTGGTCCGTCACATCTCTCCACTCGAACAAGAAATTTTTCTTTGCTGGTGACACTGGTTATTCTTCTGATTTGTTCAAGGAGATTGGTAATCATGAGGGACCATTTGACTTGGCACTGATTCCTATTGGAGCGTACGAGCCTCGTTGGTTCATGGCACCACAGCACGTCAATCCATCTGAAGCTGTACAAATCAGTTTGGACATCCATGCCAATAAGAGTATAGGAATGCATTGGGGAACTTTTGTCCTTACGACCGAACCAGTCATGGAACCTAAGCTTCATTTGGAGAAGGAACTGCAGGAACGAGGATTGCCAGCCGACTATTTTGTGACCATGCAACATGGCCAAACTATTTCTACCAATGGTTCGAACAACACGAACGAAAATTAAATGAAGATTTTACATTGTATTCAATTGTAATTCAACCATACGGATCGGGAACTCAATACACCCACACCACTTTCTAGGCAGAGGTTTGGTTTCAGCCGCCCAAAAAAATTTCTTGAAAGTCCGTTCAAATTCAAGCTCTGTGTTTCTTTGCGAGAAGCAAGGACAAATCAACAAAAAAATGTCGTCATTGTTAGAAGCAGCTTATGATGTGTATGATGGTCAATGCACTTGCGGAGATCTATTGGAGAATAATTGTGGTCACTATGTGACTAATGCCCTGATCAAAGCTGGATTCACTGAATTGGATGGTGGATCAGCTCCAAGAGAAGAAGAAGAGAACAAGGTTGAAGATCGTGCAAGTCTTCAATTGGAAGAAGAAGCTTTGCCATTGCCTACACGTGTCTCCAAGGGTTACACTGTTTGTAAGAGCGGAAGACCAGTGCTCGCCAAGGAGATTCACGAAAGATTCTTCAAAAAGTATGGCACAGCTTCTTTGGAAGAACCAAAGGGGATCTGTGCGGCCTACCAGGAGCGACAAAGCGATGGTATGGGTCATGTTCTATTGATTCATGGATCCGACTACAGAGGAACAGGCGATTTCAGGGAGTTTGATGGCTGGACTACCACTTATTATGAATTCAAGTAAAATTTACATTTCAAATCGCGTTCGCGATTCAGTAAATTGGGCGGAGTTGAGCTTCCTCTTGGCTTGAGAACAGTCGAACTCGCATCCGACGTCGCAACCTTTCGGTGTTCCCACCAAGGAATTTTGATACCTATTTGATGAACTGTTGAAGGTATCAAGCAAAATATCACACCCTCTGAGATTCCCAAGGTATCTGCAAAAAATCATCAAGTTTCCTAGAGACACCAACCAACACACAAACAACAAAATCTTACCTTCTAATGAGTTCTCACGGCAGCAACAACAGTGACTTGTTCATTGAGCTTCCCGAAACTCAACGAGTCCACGACAATCCAGAAGACTCGTGCTATGTTGACTCTGAAGGAACATTAAACACTTCAGACAGTCAAACCAATCTCTACAGACCCAGTCTGGACCTTGATTCATTGGATCATATCGACGCGATTCACAAGGTTGATATCAATAACAATGTTGGTGGTGGTGACAATGGTTATGAACGTGGTCGAAGTAACAGCATCAGTGGTGGAAATCAGTTGGCAGCAGAGTTCAATTATCGATCTACTGGTTTATCGGTTGCTCTGAGCATGGACAAGAATCGTGAGGATGTGGCAGAGTTGAGCATTGCGCCCAACAAGGTTGTCGATGAGACACAATCTGGGGAACTCAAGGAAGAAATGAAGATTGATTTTCATGTGATTTCATTGTCTGATTTGGAGAAGAGAACAGAGTCCAATATTCATTCTGGATTGACTTCTGAACAGGCGAGACAAAGGCTTGCCAGAGATGGAGCGAATACGATTCGTCAGACCAATTATCTGTCCAAGATTTTCAAGTTTCTCATGTACTTTTTCGGTGGATTCAGTTTGATCTTGTGGCCTGCTGCCATTGCTTGTGTGTTGGCTTATCAACCATTTGGTAAACCAGTTCCAGATCCAGCTAGTTTAGGTCTTGCAATCGTCATTTTTGCAGTCATTTTCATTAATGCCTTCTTTAATGCCTATCAGGACTATCAGTCTCTCAAGGTTATGTCTGCCATTGGAAAAATGTTGCCTCAAACAGCAATTGTGATTCGGAATGGTTCATCCACTGAGATTCCATTGAAGGACATTGTTGTGGGTGATGTTGTCGTGTTGGGTAACGGTAACAAGGTACCAGCTGATTGCAGAGTGATCGATACTCAGCAATTGAAGATGGACAAGTCAATGTTGACTGGTGAGTCTGAGCCTATCTCTTGCACAGTGGATCACACTGATGTCAACTACATGGAAACAAAGAACTTGTTGTTTATGGGTTCCAATATTGTCGAGGGATCAGGATCTGCGATTGTGGTTGCCACAGGTAACAGAACTGTCATGGGTAAGATTTATAGACTATCAGGAGGTACACGAACAGCCAGCACACCTATTAATAGGGAGATTAATATCTTTTTATTGATTATTGTTGCTTTCGCGTTTTGTGTCTGCCTTGCTATTGCATTGGCCTATGGCCTGTGGCTCAAGAAGAAGTATCCTTCATTCATGAGTGTTTCTGGTGTGATTGTTGTCATTATTGGTGCTGTCGTTGGTCTACTTCCAGATGGTCTGCCCGTGTCAATTACCCTCACTTTTTCATTGATTGCACGAAAGATGTTTCAACACAATGTCATGGTGAAGAATTTACCAACTGTCGAAACACTTGGTTCCATTAGTGTCATTGCTTCAGATAAGACTGGTACCTTAACCCAGAATAAGATGTCTGTCATGAATATTTTCCTCTCTGCTTCCAGGAGATATCAGATCGGAGAAGAGATGAGACGCTTATACGATGTGAATTTATCGTTTATGGAGTTGCTGAAAACCAGTTGTTTATGTAATAGAGCTGTGTTTGATGAAACAACAGCACATTTACCTTTGCAACAGAGGAAGGTTGTTGGTGATGCCTCTGATACAGCACTCTTGCTCTTCTCTGAGGATCTGGTCCGAACCAATGACGTTAGAGGTCGATATGAAAAACTGGTAGAAATTCCATTCAATTCAAAGAATAAGTGGATGCTTTCAATCTATGCTGAACCAAGCAATAGCAGGCACGCTGGTCAGGTGTGCTTGATGATGAAGGGAGCACCTGAGATGATTTTGGACAGATGCACAACAATATTGATGGAAGATGGAGCTGAGGTCGAATTGACACAAGAAATGAGAGAAAATATTGCACAGGAGCAAGAAGCGTTGAGTGAGAAGGGAGAGAGAGTCTTTGGCTTGTCATGTACTTATCTCTCTGAGAGTATCTACCCTCCTACTTATCATTTCGATGTCGAAGCACGTAATTTTCCAATGGAAAATCTATGTTTTGTGGGATTGGCTTCTTTGATTGATCCACCAAAAGTAGATGTACCAGATGCTATTAAGCAATGCCAAACTGCAGGAATTAGAGTAATGATGGTGACTGGAGATCATCCAACAACTGCAGTGTCTATTGCAAGAATGGTCGGAATTGTTACGAATGAACACGTGGATGCAATCACGAGTGATGAGTGCATGCAGGATATTGTCGCTCGATTCGGTTCAAAGAAAGAGAAGAAGGAATACTTGAGAACTCAGTCTGCTGTTGTGAAAGGAGTTGATATACCAAACTTTAGTAAGGAAACATGGTATTTCTTGTTGAACTACAAAGAACTCGTGTTTGCAAGAACAACACCCGAGCACAAGTTAAAGATTGTCAAGGAGTGTCAAAGATTGAAGCATGTTGTTGCCGCTATTGGTGATGGAGTGAATGATAGTCCTGCTTTAAAGCAGTCAAACGTGGGTGTTGCTATGGGTAGTGGATCCGATATTGCTAGAGAGGCAGCTGATATTGTGCTCACTGATTCTTCGTTCTCGTCCATTGTTACTGGAGTCAGGCTCGGTAGAGTAGCGTTCGATAATTTGAAGAAGGTTCTGGTGTATATGCTTCCTGCTGGTTCTTTCTCTGAGTTGATTCCAGTTTTAGGAAACGTATTCTTTGGTCTTCCTACTCCTCTGAGTTCATTCTTGATGGTCGTCATTTGTGCTGGTACCGATGTATTCCCATCATTGTCCCTCATTTATGAAGAAGGTGAAAGAGATATCATGAAGAAGAAGCCAAGATCTGTGACACGCGAGACCCTGGTCAACATTCAACTATTGATACATACTTATTTGTTCCTTGGTGTTTTGGAATGCACATCTGCTTTTGGCATGTGGTTCTATTACATGAGCTCCTTCGGAGGATTCAAAATCAGGGATTTATTCTTTGCTTTTGACAAGTATACTGCTGGATTCTATGGTAAGACTCAACACCAATTGGATGAGTTGAAGTTTACAGGTCAATGTGTCTTCTTTGTCACACTTGTCATGGTTCAGATCACTGGTAATTTGATTTCGACGAGGACAAGGGAACTATCCTTCTTCCAGCAACTACCGTTCAGAGGCAGGACCAAGAACATGAATTTGTTCGTGTTCTCATTCCTCTCGGTTTGTGTGGCATTTGTTTGCGTTTACTTGCCGCTCATCAATCGCATTTTCTCTACCAGACCCGTGCCATTCCAGTTCTGGCTTATCCCCATTGGATGTGGTCTCGTCATCTTCTGTCTGGATGAATTCAGAAAGGTAATTGTCAGACTGCTTCCTGTGAGAATTGCAAGAAGACTTTTCTGGTGAGTAGACAGGCTGTCTCGAACAAGCACTCAATTTATTGTTCTGTAATGATATCTACATCCAGTAGTTGTTGTCTCCTCTGAACAGACAGCAATTTCTTTGCGAATGTGTGCGCATTCTTCGGATCTGGCTTGAAGTAAAGGAAGCGGAAATAAATTCCGGAGGCAAAATCAATTACAAAATCCCCACTTGCAATTTGTTGAATCATGTCAGCTGGTTGTGTTAATAATGAAGTTGTCTTGACCATAGAGTCGGACGTGTTGTGTCCACAATCTCCTCCATCATTGGCTCCAGTCGTGTACACTTCGTTCTTTTTATCGATAATCATCGTGCTCACATAACCAAACAACTGTTTCACTTGTCCAGTTGGAAAATCAAGCTTTCGCGGAGGCGTCAAAGCGTATTGCGTATTGTCAATCGCCAGTCGGTGATCTACATTGTATCCACTAGCATACACACATCCATCTTCCGTTCCAAAGAACGAGTGATAGGAGCAGGCCCGTATCCATGTGACCTTTCCAGTAATGTCACACAATGTAAGTACTTCTTTGGTTCCTTCTGATGCCAATTGACCATAGCCCGATGAGCCGATACCATAACATTGACCATTGCTCAACAGGACCAATGTGTGATCGTGACCGGATTGCACATCTACGACATACGCTGGAGAATGATCTTCACCCATTACACCAGGAATCTTCATTCTTGACATGGTCCTCTCCACGGCACTAAACTTGCCAAGTGCGTACAAACAACCATCATTTGTCAGGAAACACATTGAACTGTCCGTTCCATTCATCTTCACAATCTCCTTGTTGTGCAGTTCAACTGGCAGTTGTACTTGAGTCAAGTCGGGAACAATGGCCGAATGATCAACAAAATTCGTACCAGTGAACCACATTTGATTCAACATTGACGAATAGTAAAAAGTGCTCTGTCTCGCTGTTCCAAGCAAACTAATGTAGCAATGATCCAAAGCAGCCAAATGAGCGATATGCTTTGATGTTTCACCACCACCACTACCACTACCACCACTACTCATCTCTGCAGATGCAGATGCAGATGTCGATGGAGATGAAAGGACATTAAGCAATTCCTTGTCACGATGATTTTCATCACCCATAAAGAACACTTGAGACATTTCCGTAGTCAACAGGTAACACGAATCGTTTGTGCATACCATTTGTTTGACCGACTGACGTCTCAATGGCTTTGCCAAAAATGGCTCATAAATTTCAAAGTACACTGGTATGCGACGAGGTGTGAGACTTTCTGGATCAACATCATGTTGGACCGTAGTGGACGAGTTGTCTGGTCTGAGACCAAAATGATTCTTGCCAGCAAAGTAAACACGTCTGGACATTCTTTTGTTGTTTGTGGTCTTTTTGGTTTTTGTGTTGGTCTTGAGTTATTATTATCAGGCAAAGTTCCTACAAGGGGAGTTCCAACTGGAGAATAATCCGCTTTTCTTTGGCGAACAACACCAAGTTTCAATGTGAGGTTGAAAAAATGTTCACGAGGAATGAAAAGGTGAGTATTTGTGTGGATCTATCATGTCTAGAATCATTGAGTTTTGTGACACTCCAGAATGGTTGCGATTGAGTTACACTTGCAAAAGAATCAACCAATTCAAATTCAATCGTTTGCTCTTGTTCAACAAGAGAAGAACACTAAACATTGAGAACAAGAGATTGAACACTGGTCAATTTAGCAAAGGAACACTGTTTAATGTTTGCTTGAACGAGAATCCTTACGCCAGGGATGAATATTTTCAATTCTTGGAGGGTATTCACACGCTTGATAGGAGTAGTTGCAGTCAACTCACAGATCAGGCCGTTTCTCATTTGACCGGTATTCACACACTTGATATTACTTACTGCCATCATATCACAGACAATGCATTTCAATATTAACTGGCATTCACACACTCTGTATGCGTACTTGCAACCAAATTACAGACAAGGCATTTCCTCATTTGACTGGTATTAATACGCTTGATATTGAACAATGCATTTCATCATGTGACTGGCATACGCACACTTCTCATGAGGTTTTGCACTCGAATTACAGAGGGGGCATTCGTTCATTTGACTGGCATTCGTACTCTTGATGTGAGTGGTTGTGAACAAATTACAGACAATGCATTCATTCATCTGACTGGCATTCACACACTTAATATGAGTGACTGAGAAAATCACAGACAAAGCATTTATCCATTATAGCGGACGAGACAATACATTCATTGAAAGGTGGTTGACTATTGTGACTCTAATTCAATAAATCTGGTCGGAATGACGAAATAGTAAATAATGTGGTGTGCTCTGATTTATCTTTCCGTCCTTCTCAGGGAACAAAAAACACGAACAACACTCCTAGATACATGGGAAACAAACAATCCATCAAATTTACTGATGATGACAATCGAACAACAACCAAGCGAAATGGAGAGAATAGCAATGTCAGGAACAATGAGATCATTGAAATTTGTTCTGGACTGTGCAAGGACACGTGGACCAATATCATTGAGTATTGTGACACCCGAGAATGGCTTCAATTGAGTTGCACTTGCAAAGGGATCAATCAATTCAAATTCGATCATTTGATCATGTGCAACAAGACTAGAACGCTAAAGAGAGACCTGGACGAGAAAGAAATTGAACACTGGTTTCGGTTGAGCGAGGGAACGCTGTTTAATGTTTGCTTGAACGAGAATCCTTTTGTCTTGGATGAGCATTTACGATTTTTGAAAGGTATTTACACGCTTGATATGAGAAATTGCAGTCAACTCACAGATCGTGCCTTTTCTCACTTGAATGGCATTCACACACTAGATATCAGTGGTAGCAGAGATTTCACAGGCAGTGCCTTTTCTCATCTGTCTGGCATTCATACTCTTAAAATGATTCGTTGTAGGGGAATCACAGATCATGCGTTCGCTCATTTGGCGGGTATTCACACTCTCGATATGAGCTATTGCACCACAATTACAGACGATGCCTTCTCCCATTTGATTGGCATTCATACTCTCGGTATCCTTAATTGCAGTCAAATCACAGACAACGCACTCCGTTATTTGACGGGTATTCACACACTCCGTATGCTCCTGTGTGACAAAATCACTGACGATGGAATTAGCTTTTTGACTGGTATTCATACACTCAAGATGCAATATTGCAGGAATGTCACAGACACAGCATTTTGTCACTTGACAGGTATTCACACACTCGATATGATGGGTTGTGGGCAAATTACAGACCATGCATTTCCTCATTTGTCTGGCATCCACACACTCAATATGAGTAGTTGCAAGAAAATCACAGATCAAGCCTTTTCTCATATATCTAATATTCACACTCTTGATATCAGCGGTTGTGATCAAATCACAGATGATGCTTTCACTCATTTGGTTGGGCTGCACACTCTCAATTTGACTGCTTGCAAGAGAATCACAGACAATGCACTCACTCACTTAACTGGTCTCCATACGCTCTATGTATGTGGTTGTGATCAAATTACAGATAATAGTTTTTCTCATTTAGTTGGACTTCGCACTCTCAATATTAGCCATTGCAAGAGCATCACAGATAATGCGTTTCCTCATTTGGCTGGTCTTTCCACTCTTTACATGAATGGATGTAAGCAAGAATCAATTACAGAGAATATATTGCCTTATTTGATCAATATCCAAAGAGTGTATTGGTGTGACTGTGGGAGAAGCAATGCTTTCATCAAAAAGGTGGTTGACTATTTGAAATTATATGAGCAAAATTATCTTCTAATCAACACACAGTAGATTTATACCTGTGTTCGCAAAACGACAAGGTTCGTTCATGGTTTTATTTGATTGATAACTGTGTCTACACAAGTGAGTATTCATACTGATTGTGAACTATCTTTGACTTTTTCCAGCTCATGGAGAGCTTGAATGACAACATTGGCATCACTTGCGATGGAGATGGATTTGTCTTCGATTTCTGCAGGTATTTGAGGATGATGACTATTGATTCTGACGAGTGTTGCATCAGGATGGCGATGTACGATTCTTTCGAACGGTATTCGTATAACGCCTGGTGTGTTGAAGCCTACCCCAAACTCCAATAACAATAATTTCTTAGAGAAGGTGTTCTCCACGAATCTATAATACAGTTCTCTTTGTTGCTTGTATGGTTTTTCTACGAAGAAACGATCCAATCGTACATTCATGAAAACGGAAGCACCACAGTGTGGGCAGTGTGGTATCAATGTAGAATCCGTAACAATCAGTGTCTTCTGATCAATAGCAGGCAAAATTTGATCAATTGTTGGCTTGGTCATCCAGGTCTCCTCTGTGCATGCTCTCACACATTGCAGAAGAGCATAATCACCTTGAGGAGTGAATATCCTGCTTTGGTCAAACCCAGTCTTATGGAACATGGCATCCACATTCGACGTGATCACAAAATAATCTTTGTTCTTGATCAGATCTAGCAAGGCTTGGTACATTGGACTTGGCGGATACTGGAATCGTACATGGCTGACATGAATGGACCAGTATGCCCACTTTTCCTCCTCTGTCCAGTTATCAAAACCAATTAGTTCATATTGCCTGCTGAACCCCTGCTCCACGAGTGGCGCAAAAAGCCTCTTGAAAGTCTCGGTGTCACCATAGTCAATCCCAGCTGCGGCAGATAGCCCAGCACCCGCTCCTATTAGGATACAGTCAGCCTGCTTTATCTTTTCATGCAACTCCGCAATAGATTCAAGGTTGAATGAGGTATTCATGATATCTCCTCTGGGTGTTGTGTTTGTGAACTTCGAACAGTTCGTGCTTATCGGGCAGATGAATACACCGCAGATAACCCGCGTTGTGCTCAATTTCCCAGATTGAAGTTCACCAGACAGAACTACAAAAAACAGCAAAAAAACAAACATGTCCAACCAATCACCTTATGCGCCAGTTTTTGATGCTATTCGTACCAAATTTAATAGCAACGAACAACAAGTAATCAAAGAGGACGTTGAGTCAGTTGCTAAACCAAACAAGCCTTGCTTCATTCTCAAAAATGTCCTTTCCAGAGAAGAATGCCAACATTTGATTGTTGCAAGTGAACAGAAGGGATATGAAGATGCAGAGTCGTACAGTTTTCTCTACAGAGATCGTTACAATGATAGACTAATGTCTGATGACACATCTTTTTCACAACTCGTGTGGGATCGTGTACGTCACTTGTTACCTCAAACAATGCCTGCCAAAGGGAGAACGAGTGTTGTTAAAGAGTACAGGCTTCATTCCTTAAATTGTAGGTGGCGATATTGTAGATATTTGAAGGGTCATTACTTTGGTGGTCATTGTGATGGAAAGTATGCAAAGGATAGACTTGAATCGATGCTAACATTCATGTTGTACCTGAATGGACCCAAGACTGATGAGTTGGTCGATGGAGAAGTGCATTTTGAAGGTGGATCAACCAACTTTTTGGATTTAGAAACTGGTAAACTAGTGAGTGAAATTGTACCGGAACCTGGTTTGGCTCTAGTGTTTTTACAAGAAGATTCAGATTTGTATCATGAAGGAGCAATGCTGAAAGACGGTATCAAATACATTCTGAGGTCTGACGTCATGTATGAGCGTCGATATTAATCATTGGTATTGAATCGCTCATTCTGTTCAGATAAGTACCTCGCTGTTCAAATCAATTTTTTTCGCCTGATCTCCAGAAGTTTGTTGCAAGAATCTGAAGTGGCTGTCATGCAGTATCTCTTTGACTCGCACCTCTAATGAATCAAAAAGGTCTGGTTGACCATAACCAGAAGAAATCTCTGTTGTTGCTTGTTGGAGAATCGATTCAGGCAAGTTCAGCTGCTTAGGTGATCCCTTCTTCAAATATGTACTCACGATTAGCATTTGTTGCTCACGCTTTAGAATATCTCCACTACTCTTGTACTCTCTCACACTTAATACAAACTCCATATTTTCGTCACACATCTCCTTCTTACAGAATGATCTAAACTCAGAGACTGCATCATCACTATCTAATGTTTTCTCGAGTAATGCTGCTCGTTTGTTTTGCGGTTGTTTCTGGTTTTCAGAGTCTGATTGATGGATGGTACTCTTACGATTCCTCTGAGTTTCTGGAAGAAGAGAGATGTTACTTAACACAAGGATGCAGAAAGTTGTGTCACCTTCCTCGACACTGGAGCTAATCCTAACTTCTATTATGCCCCATATCTTATTTTCCAGGCGTACTTCGAATTTGTTTGTCTTGGTCTGGAAAATTTCATGCAAGTCGAGCGGTAAGTAATGTGAAAGATTCATAGACTGACTGTTCAGGGAGCAGATCTTCTCAAAAGCAGCGTTACACTTCAGAATTAGTCCCTCCCTGTTAATAATGCATACTCCATCCGATACCAAATTAAGTACTCTTCGAGTTTGATGCTCTTCAAAGGAAATCTTTTTGATTAGGCTGCTTAATTTATCAACAGATGTTTGACTGAGTTCAACTTTCTTCTTCTCGTCGTCTAGTTCCATAGTTGTCTTTGCAATCAATAACAGTCTTTTTCGGTTCGAAATGCTGGAGACCATTAGCATGACAAAGCAAGTTATTGTCGTGGATAGTGTGACAACCAGAGTAATTTCATAGTTCGAGAGTGTTCTCGTCTGGGAATTTTGCTTGGCAGTGAGAACTGGCTTGTATGTGGCAGAAACCATTCCTATGTAATGAGTTCCACAGACAGCTAGTGCTGCTACCAAAGCACTCAGCACTTGCTGGTACTCATTGGTCACGTTCATTGCTAACCACAAGCCAACACATGACACAATATAGCCTGTAATAATAGAGGCTATTACTACACCTGGATTATACATTGCTTTAACACTCTGTATGTCCATGGACATCATTCCAAGGTAGTGCATAACAACTATTCCAGCGGTGCTGAAAAGGGCGCCAATAGCAATTGCACGAAATGAGGTTTCTTTTCATTTCCAAATATACTGTGAACAAGCAGCACTGCTTGTTTCGTGGGAATCAACGTTTTAACTCCTTTTATGTCCTCTTTGTCATTCTGTTCTTTGATAGGATCAGATTTGATGTGGAGGAAACTGGTTAATATGGGCATAAATAGTTGTATTGTTGTGACCAGTAATCCACGGAAATTCATGTCCCAATCAAAGCCAGAATTGAAGAAAATCAAGAACAACAACAAAAAAAAAGAAAGCAAAAGAACAAACATGTTGTTCCCAATCATTACTCATGTGGATCAAGTGAGGCAGAGTATCCACAATTGCAAGGATTTCTCAGAAACAACAAAAGACGGACTCGTCATCTTCAACTACAAATTTGGAAAAGCAGATACGTTTCCTGATCCGAACGATGCATCATTGGTTCACAATGATGAAAAACTACGGAATGATTATTTGATTAGAAGGGAGTGCAGAGGTCTGATATGTGATGCTGAAACAGGCGAAGTTCTGTCAAGGGCCTATCACAAGTTTTTCAATGTGAATGAGTTGGATGAATGCGATGAACATGTGATTTTTAACCAGCTCGAAAAGAGCAACGACAGCAACAATGGATATGTCCTATTGGAAAAGCTCGATGGGTACTTTGTAACTGCACTATTGGACCGGAAGGATGATAGGATAGAGTTTGCCAGTAAGACCGGTATCAACAACAAGAACGCAAAGTTGGTGTACCAGTTCTTGCATACCAATGAGAAAATATATGAATCATATGTGACGTTTTGTCGAGAATGGATTGAAAGAGGGTTTACTCCTATATTTGAGTTCTGTAATGCCAAGAAGAAGATAGTTATCTGTCATGAGGAAACTAAATTGATATTAACTGCTTTAAGGAATAGAGATACTGGTACGTACATCAGATATGAAGATATGGTGGAAGCTGCATCAGATAGAGTTCCTGTTGTACATGCCTGGAGGTTAAACTCTACCAATTTTAGTGACATGATGGAGGAGATAAAGGGTGTGCAGGGATCCGAAGGTTGTGTCCTCAGATTTGATTCTGGTGCAATGTATAAGATTAAGACTCTATTCTACACGAATTCAAACAAGGGAAATTCTGATCTTTTGGCTCAAGAATGGCAGGTGTGGGCTTTGATTCTCAATCAAAAAATTGACGATATCAAAGCAACTGCAATCAAGAGAGCCCTCAGAAATCGCATAACTCAGTTTGAAATTAAGATTTATCATCAATTACAGATGACAGCCGATAGAATTGAGCAGCATTATGTCCAATTGCCCCACCAAGAGCAATCACAGTTCGAGACAGTTCTCTCAGATCATGAAATTCCTATGATTGAGAGGCCTGTGTACACGGATATCAATCAGGGGAAAGATGCAATGAAGTCTCTCATTCGTCACGTTGCCTCTCATTGTACCGGTACAGCCAAACTGAACATAATCAGGCCTCTGGCAGGTGACATTCACTTCTATCATTGAATGAACTCTTCCTTTCAATGTTCTTCACAGCCTGGAATGCTTTCGAGAGAATTTTGAAATGAGAGATTTTTAGAAGTAGGTGGTAAAGTGCCTACCTTGCTGTCGGTTTCGCAAATTGACGCCGGCTTGGTGTCAATTCAACCACCTAACTAACCACCGAGTCAGCGTCTGACTTCTGCGAGTAATCGACTAAGACAGCAACGGGCTTTGACCAAACTCAATTAACAAGAAGGAAATACTTTATTGAAGAAAGGGTTTGACAAACGAGGGGAAAGTACAACAACAATACACATCACTTTTAAGGTCTACAAGTGAGTCAGATTACCAGAGGAGATTCAGCTACAATCAAGACCATTGTATGATGCAATTTTTGTCATGGCCGATGATTGGTTCTCCAGCCTGTATCTTGATGTACAGTGGGTGAGTCAGTAGGTTCTGGTCTTTAGGTGCGTTGCCATTGAACAATGATCGAAAGTAGCTAGAATAACTTTGTGTGCTATTATTCGATTGCCGTCCATTGACTCCAACACAACATCTGTAGAGTTGCTGTCACGTTAAGTTTTCGAATTCCCCGATTCTTGAACTGTGTGAGTTGGGCAATTCGTTCAACGGTGCTTTGGCGTGTTAGTATGCTGTCTCTAGGTACTCACCATCGTGGAATTGGCCACTTGCACCTGAACAAGAGCAAGCGGTTTCAGAAGGACAAGCAGCATTGCAACCAAGAGGATTTTATTATAGGGAGATTACGACTGCATCATCACGAACTTGAACCTTGTACCCATAAGGGGGGTTTTCAAGAACTCTCTGCAACTCGACCAATGACTCTTCAAAACAAAAGAAGTTCAACATCTGGGCTTTTTGTTCATCAGAAGAGAAGTGCAGCGTGAGTGCGTTCAGCACCTCACCGACTTGTCCAGATTTTCCACCTAAAGCAACTTCAATGAGTTCTGTTCTGGAAAACGGAACATGACCTCGATACACCATTTCATCATCGAACCACTTATTGTCGAAATAATCAAGCATATTTTGAACATTTCGTTGTACACGTATCCGCTTTTGCTCTTCTCTGAAATTTATGAGATATTCTTGTCTCTTTCTTTCTTGCTCTTTGAGCTCTTTTCGTCTCTTTCTTTCTTGCTCTTTGTCGTCTTTTTCTCTGATCTTTCGCTGGTCGAAACGGGCTTGAAGCTCTTGGGCGGATCTCATTGTTGATGTTTTGAAGTGGATGGTTGGGTTTTATAGCACTCTGCCTTGGTTTGGGTTACAGATCAGTTACCTCATTGATCAATTTGTCCTCCCGCTAAAAAAAGGACGGTTGCATAGAAGGAATGGAGAAACACTCCAAAAAGTTGCGAATACAAAACCAATGATTCCTTCCATAATCTCATCGAAATTGACCTTAGTTCCTGTCGTGTCTTTAAAGTCCTTGAAGTTGATTCCTCTCTCAAAGTTCATGACACGCCACGCACTCCAAAACTGGCCACAAAGCGAGGATGAAATGCTATTATCACCGGATTTTGCAATTACTCTGAGTATTGACAAAAATTGGAAAGTATTCTCGACTGGAAGTACTTCACATTGAAAGAACGTCAGATGCACCAACTATATTCATTGTCAACACACTTTTTATTTTCTTGATTTGATTCCTTGTTGTTGTTTTTCTTTGTGGTTGTTGTTGGAGCGGCAGTCGTGTTGAGTTTTTACCACGGAATCTTCCTGAAATCCTTGAGAAGAACACCATATTCAAGACTGTTGGTCATGACTGGATCCAAGATTCTTGCAGCACCGTCTTCACATGTCAATGGAGGACTCTTGAAGGTTGAGATGGCAGATGACACCCAACCAGTATCAGCTGAAACCATGATAATACCATGCCTGGCATAATGTGATGCTGCAGATCTGGTCAACATGTTCAAAGCTGCCTTTGAAATGTTGGTATGAACATGACCATCTGTTTTACCAGTCGTATGGAAAGATCCTTCATGGGATGTCACGTTGACAATATAGCCAGTTGTTTGATCAGTTGAAGAAACTTTCATCAGGCCCATGAGTTTGGAAACAAGCATGACGGGAGCGATTTGATTCACCATTTGAACTTCAAGAAGTTCTACATCTGTTACTTCAGGAAGCTTGTAGGTCCATGAGTGATGGGTACGCAAATCCTTTGGTTCTCCAAACGCATCCAATTCGTCCTTTGGAAAATGAGAGCGATCGGCCTTCAAGTCTTCTTCGTCCAAGTTGACCGTACTGGTAGCAAAGAGAGACAAATGCTGTGCTTTCAACATTGGATTTTCAATTTTTTGAATCGTTTGGAGATCAGTGTCATACCTATAGACTTGAACTGCATTTGCTGAACTTTGTTCATCAGTATCTTTTGTGTGACTTGTCAATTTGAGTGCTTCTCTTTCCTTTTCGATTAGTTGTTCATAGTACAGGAGAGGTCGTCTCACTGTTTGTGCAGCATTGTTTATCAGAATGTGAATTCGTTTAAAGTTGGAACGAACATAATCAACAAAAGCCAAAATTGAATTTCCGTACTTGAGATTCAATGGATAAAGGATCAATCTCTCCTTGAACGATTCATAATCTGGTTCCTTTGCGTAATTGTCTCTGGCACTTTCAACAAATCTGGTTGTTGCAATCACAGTGGCTCCTGCTCTCAACAGTTTCAGTGCAACATGATATCCAATCTTGATACGTGCACCAGTTACAATAGCAACCTGATTGATCAAATCTCTCGTTATACTTCTCTTTTCGTGATTAAATAGAGCACATGAATCGCACATATGATACACTTCCCTTTCCACTCCTTCTATCTGTTCCTCATCTTCAACTTCATCTTCTAATTGCTCTCCTTCGTGATTTTCATGTTCATTCTCGTTTTCTTCACTTTTCTCTGATTGTATTTCATCTTCATTATCATCATCTTCACTTTCTTCTTCCTCGTCGTCTGTTTCGTCTTCGATGAAACAACCTGGTTTGAACTCGAATTTTCTGTCGAGATAGCATCTAACAATGAAGTACTTCTTTCTCAAGTGACTCTCAAAGTATCCCTCTCTGAAAAAGATTGATAAATCTTGTTGGTACATATTCTTGAGGGACATTGCAAAAACATGGGGATCTCTTCTATTCAACTCCCTGAATACATCCCAGCAAGCGTCAAAATAATTTCTATTATAACCGTAGTCATCTGCGAGGTCCGCCTCCCGTTTAATGTATTTCTTGAAACCCATGGTACATATCTTTTTCACGTCTCCAAACAATAGATCAAACAATGGAGAATAGAGACCAATGTCGGCACTGTTTTGGTGTTTGCCTGAATTTTTGGAATATTTCAACTTTTTGGTGCCTTGAGCAACTTTAAACAATGCTACTTCATCTGATAAGCAATAGTACCCCGTAGGAAGTGGATGAAGAGTATAGAAAAAGGTTTCAATATTTCTGTTACCATACTTGACTGCTCTCTTCATATACATTCCACTTTTTATATGTTCTGAAGGAACAAAATTGCATTTCAAATGAATAGATCTTATTCCTTCGCGAATCGAAAACAAATTTTGTCCATCAAATGAGAATCGGCAACAGTCCAAATCAAAGAAAACCATCAATTCTTCAATATTGCAAACACGTCTCAAAATGAATTGAATCTTTGCATTATTTTTGTTCTTGTCAATAATATTCAAAGTACCATTGTTCTTGATTACTGCATATTTAATCCTTTCCTTTTCTGCATTCTCAGAAAATTGAAGTAAAAGATTACGCAAAACTGTATGACTTTCTGATGGTTTTCTTCCATTTTCCATGACAAAGATATCAATGTCAGTGTCTTCCCATTTTGTATCCAACACAGCACTTGTTACACTGCCACCGGCAACAAAGAATAGTTGTTTGTCTGGATTGTTTCGATTCCATTCAAATAAAATTGGTAATAATACACTTGAAACGCTCTTGTTAGAATTACTGTCACTCGTTATGGCAAGTAATCTCTGTTCAAATTCACTCGGTTTCATCTTTGACAGTTCATTCAACCACTTCAATTCGTCCTTTGCTATAACTTTCAAATAAGGATGATTCATTACTCGTTCATGATTGTTCAACAGTTGAATCAATACATCTCCGAGCATTGGTACCTCTCTAGCAACATCTTCATAGTCCAAAGAAAGAGAAGAAGGAGCACCACAATTTCTTTCACCATTTTGATTAAAATTGAGATAATAGAGTCTAATTCCATTCAATGAACGTTCCATCACTTTTTTAAACAAGTGATAATGTGCTTTACAAGTGCGAATGAATGACATGAGATCATTTTTGGCCAGAAATGGAAACAAGTGATATTGTATCACTTCTTGAGGTAATTTCCATGTGTTCTCCTTCATCTTCTCATTATTAGTACAAGCTTCGGAAACAGAGGAAGGCTTCATACGTTTGAGAATAGTTCTGTCTTGAACACAAAGATCGACTTCATTCTTTCTCTTCGGTCGTGTCATAATGATGATAGTAGCTTTTTTTGGTTAGATTTTGCTTTCCCAATTTTTGGAAACAAAAAATTGTTTGGTTCGTGCACGTGGAATTATTTCTTTCAGGGATTTTAAGAAACCACTAACAGGCCCTGATTTGAGACCGCATCAGAACCAAGCTTTGTAGCATGCTTATTGTGTGAATGTGGATGATGCCGTAGTACATGCTATCGATACCACTATTCGATCCCAATATACATTGCCATTCTCGCTGCCGATGTGGATCGCTTGAACTATGGGCTTCTCTCTCGAGTCCCATACCAGCATTTGACCAGAATATGAAGATCGAATAGGGGTATCGATAGCATGAAGGTGTACACTCAGAAGGATTTTTCTTCTGCACAAAAGTCAAAGAGGAAAATATCCTTCAACAACTTGTCGAACAGTTACCGATATCGGTATCCATTCAGATTCCGTAAATTCCGGACACAATCCAGATTCCAGATTACTGAGCCGTATTGCACCACTACAGATTGATTTATAACTGGGCTTGGTTAGCCAAAGGTTCATCCAACAAACAACAAGAACAGAACAACTCAACAAACACAAGAAACAACCTGAGCAACCTACTGACTGTAAATATGAGCCTATTGAGATTTGGTAGAGATTCCTTCTTTGATGACTTCTTCTCTGATGATTTCTTTGGAATGAACAGAAGAATTCGTAATCTAGAGAGATTATTGATGCCTAGAGAGTCATCACCTATGACTCCAGACGTATTTAGAGCTCCAAATCAATCTTAATATCGTCCTTGTTGGTTCCGGGGAGCTCAGCCACCAATGTGTACTTGTTACCATTGTCTTTGAAGTCGATTTGGATGAAGACAATCACACCTTGAAGCTCAGTGGAGAGAAGAGGATGGAAAAAGAAGAGGAGAACAAAGAGACAAAGTATCACTATAGAGAGATGAGCTATGGTAGATTTGAGAGAACATTCAAACTACCATCTGATGTTCACTTGGAAGATATCAAGGCTTCAATGAACAATGGATTGTTGAGTGTTGATATCCCAAAGGTCCCTACCAAGGAACAAGAAGTGAAGCCAAGAATCAGAAACATTGGAATCACTGAGTAAATAGTCCAATCAACCACAACAATACAAATGTAAATAAACAAAGGGTGATAGTTTTTGCTACAGGTGTGTATGTAACGCTTTACTTATTGTATTGAATCACAACAGTACCTGTATAAGCAGGGCTAGATGATACACAAAGCAATGGTTGGAACATAAAGGAACTTGTTTCCGGACAAATACAAAGTTCACTTGAAGGTTGAGTATAGGTGGAAATTTGAATAGTATCACCATCAGGATCATAATCATTATTCAGTGGAGAAAGCGATACTGATCTATTCCAGAATGTAGAAATGCCAGGAGGAGTGTTGTAATAGTAACAGTCACAGTAGCAGTATCAATCATACCGAGAGCATCTGAGACAACGTAAGTGAAATGAATTTGCCCAACAGTGTCAGCCTTGAATTGAACTGTTTTCTTTTCCGAACTGATGGAACTTACAGAGTAACCGCTGTCTGGATCAGAGATCGAATAAATTGTCATAGGATCACTATTTGGCTCGATATCATTATTCGATACATTAATTTAACAACAGTTTCTGTGTCATCATAGGCCATTGAGGCCTCATTGTAAACATTGATGTGAACAATGGCAGTAGCTATCTTGGACTTTGATAGTACTGTTCAAAGGTTCAAAATCGCTAATCTGATATTCAATACTATCGAAATATGAATCTGTGGTTGCAGGTGACCAATAGAAAATCCTGGTTCTATTGTCATTCAACAGAGCATTACCCTTTGAGAATCCATAGTACGTAATAGTGATCTCATCACCATTTAGGTCATAATCGTTTAGCAACACATCCAACTCATGAAATACATTCTTTATCGAACGATAATGGTCCACTTCTGCCCCGCCAATCAAGCGAATACCTTTTTCCATGATTCCACCAACATTGAGGTGGTTGGTGTAAGCAGCATAGTCTGCAATCAGTACAATAGTTCCAAATTTTTTGACCAACTTGATCATTTCATTCAGTACTTCACTGGAATCGATCTCCAAACAGACTTCTCTCTCGACCTTGTGCAAGAGAGTCTTGGTGTATCGGAACCTGCACAATCCCACCAGCAAATCCACCACAGAAATGCGAATATTCGAAGATACCGGCAAAGCTATGGCCATACAGATCATTCATTAGCTTGGAATCATTGGCAGTGTCACACATGCTCGACAAACCTTTCTTGCAGTACTCACACATTTTCCACAGGCAATTTGGAAGGAACATACAACTCGTTGACCCACCTTTAATTTGCATTCAGGTCCTACTTCATCCACAGAACTCATGACCCAGAATATCTCCTGACCTCATCTCAAAGATTTCCTTGTGGTATCAGATCCACAGAGTGTTGTACCTGTTATTCTGACCATGGCATCTTGAGGTTCAGTAACAGCTGGTACCGGTGTATCAATAACACTAACATCCTTATTCCCAAACCATGCTACAGCCTTCATGGTCTCACTGTGTCACTTCAATCGATTGTGGACATAGTGGTTCACACATGATTTTATCTGACCAGGGATGCCTCAAGCAACTATTGGAGAACAAAGGCAAGACCTTTACCACCTGGGAGCAAGAATTGTTCACCTGTTCTGATATGAAAACAAGCAATTTGAGCATCTATTTTCCCCGGGGAGATGTGGCCATCAAGAGAGCACTATATGAACGAACAGTGTTTTTTTGTTGTGGAGCAATAATACAATGGCAATAAAGATAGATCTTTCATGACCTACAGTATCCCAAAGCTCTAGCTTATAATCCTCAGTCTCAAAAAACCATTGGCTTGAAAGGAATGCACTGGACCAGAAGCCCTTGATTGACATAGCGGTGAGGCCAGTCGCGATATCACCGAGTATCGTAACCTTGATCATGGGTGGAGTGAGCCTTCCCAAACCTATCTGACAGTGATGATCTTGGATCTTATTCGCTTCGCATATGCTAATCAACCAAGTTGGCCACATGAAACCTATTTCTCTGTTAGACTCCCTCTTCATCATATTCAAAAAGTCCATTGACTCGGTCGTTGGCAATGATGGCGCTGAGTACGTTGCGGTACAGATTGTGAATATTGTCGTGATTGATGCGATCGCCAGGAATCTTACCAGTGTCCATCCAATCATCCCCGAACATAGTCTGGCACTGACTGAGGGCAGCATCCCAGTTTTTTTGGTAGCCTTCGAGATCTTGAAGGTGGCTGCCAGCGCGAATGCGGTTTTTCTCAGCCTGTCGAAACCAAGGTATTGAAAATCTCCAATTCCAAAGAGGCACAACGCTTTTTAGAGTGTTCTACACGAGAGTTTCGTTCATCATCCATACTATAGACTACCGAGTATACTGCTCTTGGACACAAGAAACACAGTTCTTCGGTTTCTAATCGAAATGGTGGGGTGTATAGAAGTTAATTTGATCAGAAAAACTCTACTAAGAATTAATACCAAATCTTGTCCAATAAACTCTCAGATAGGTTGTTTAACTGTTATTTCCACCTGATATCAAAAGTGTAAATGAAGAAGTGAGAATTGATGATTCATATATCAATATATCAGCTTTTGTCATATTGAGTTGTTGCTATCCCATATTTGTGACCATACCCCTATAAAAATTGTTATTGTTGTTGATTTGGCGATCGAAGCCCCAAGTATCTCAGTAGAGGCAAATAGAGAATGGGAGCGTCCAGATATTATTTCTTACAGTCCCCTAGGGAGGGGTCTGAGAAATTTATTCAAATATTTATTCATAGGGGGTCTCTTGATCCCAATTCTAGTAGGAGAATAAATGTAACATTCGAATTTACAGGAAAAAGTGTTATTCAAATTTATTCAAAACAGGCAGGGAGGGGTAAGAGGTGAATATAATATCTGGACGCTCCCAATATGGTTGTGTTAAGCCTTCAATTGGGTTCAAGTAATCCAAGTGGTTATCAGTTCGGGGAATATACCGTTGCATAGGGATCATCGGTTGATGTATCTCTGGTTCGGCGTTATTTAATTGAATTGGCTGTGAGTCAAAACTTCCTTGCTCCATATTTTCGTCTTCATCAAGAAGTTCTTCAGAATGCCTGTCAGAGGTTCATGATCTGACATTATCTGTATCCAACCATCTTATCAACCAAAAGTAAAACCTCAACTTTATGTTCCGCTTCTACCCAGTTAACATTTGAGTGTGCTTTGAAATTTCTGATTGCCTTAAGTACCCCATCAATATTGAAGAGTTGTGCCCGTGCTATTCTGTTTGAGACACGGGAGGGACTTGGGACGATGTTTAAACGTCGAATGCGTTCAAGGAGGATTTCATCTTGCGACAACTGGATGTTGTTGCTCCATTTTGTTGTTGTTTGTTTTGTTCGGACAAATGTTACAAAGATAACCCAAAAAAAGAACAAACAGGACGCATTTATTTTGGTGCGTGATAGCGATGTTTGGGGAAAAAATATCGAGACAGGGGGTGGTTTTGTTCCAGTCATGTACTATTTTCTATCAAATCATATTCTACAAGAAGAAACCATGCCCATTTTTTGCAAGGTTTCTTGTGTGATTTCAGCGGTGAGCAGCACCTTCGATCATGGACCCAGCATCAACCTCCTGAACGTTGTCAGAACTTCTCCGAAAATTTTTCTATCCTAACTCCAATTGATTTCCAACCGCTTTTTTTTCACGTTCCAAGACAAGACTCTCACCAAAAAAAAGCAATCAAGTACAAGGGTTGGGTTTGGGTTTGGGGATACATCCTGGATTCCCCAACCTAAGGAAACGATTTCCTTATATAGTAATTTTTTTTTTGAGATTTTTTATTACTCTAGGAGCTTCAGCTGGTTGAGGTGAAGAGATTGGCGAGGTTTTCAACTCGATTTGAGCTTTATCGGCTCGTAGAGCCGATATATCTGTGCTGTATTTAACAGATTTTTATCGGCAACAGTGGTAAAACTGCAACAGATTTTAGACGATTTTGATTCTGTACTGGAGATAAGACGTACTAGTGACAAATGATTTCTTTGTTTTAGATCAGAGTATTGGGACATTATTTGATCATTTTTAACATGATTTCCTACTAACTCTATTTTTTGACTTGATGTCTTATGACTTGATGTTTCTGAAATTTTGACTGACTTGATTTCGCGTTTTTAGGAATAGAATCGGCAGTTTTTATTATAGAATCACAGTAGAATCAGATATTCTATGTATTATTGAGACCTTTCGCTTTAAAATCCTGTAAGTCAGTGAAATAGTGAAGTTTCAAATCTGAATCTAGCTTGAAGATCCAAAGGGTCAGAAATACAGACTACTAGCTTTTCTGAATGACAATTCAGATTTATAGATGTAATAGACTGGAAAGCTTTTTCAAAAGTTCTTCTTATAAGAGATTTGAACTCTGACAGTATGAGAACTCAAATTTTGTGTTTTTCTTGAATGCAGAGTTGAATACCCAGACCCAACCCATCATAACTGAAGAGAAGTAGGAATGATTACTCATTCAACATATATTGACTCACTATATTGCTTCAAAAACATCCAGATGTTGAGCATTGAATGAGAGAATTTCCGTTTTCGACAAAGAGTAAGGAGCGAAAGTCAAGAGATGGATAAAGAAATGGAATGAGTGATTTGAGCTTTCATTAATCATGTTTGATCAGAATTTAGATGATAGATCGATTTTGTTTTGAATTTGGATGAAGTTTTTGATTTTTGAAAAGAAAGTGAATTTGGGTTTGGGTTTGGGTTTTGGTTTTGGTTTTGGTTTTGGTTTGGGTTTGGGTTTGGGTTTGGGTTTGGGTTTGGGTTTGGGTTTGGGTTTGGGTTTGGGTTTGGGTTTGGGTTTGGGTTTGGGTTTGGGTTTGGGTTTGGGTTTGGGTTTGGGTTTGGGTTTGGGTTTGGGTTTGGGTTTGGGTTTGGGTTTGGGTTTGGGTTTGGGTTTGGGTTTGGGTTTGGGTTTGGGTTTGGGTTTGGGTTTGGGTTTGGGTTTGGGTTTGGGTTTGGGTTTGGGTTTGGGTTTGGGTTTGGGTTTGGGTTTGGGTTTGGGTTTGGGTTTGGGTTTGGGTTTGGGTTTGGGTTTGGGTTTGGGTTTGGGTTTGGGTTTGGGTTTGGGTTTGGGTTTGGGTTTGGGTTTGGGTTTGGGTTTGGGTTTGGGTTTGGGTTTGGGTTTGGGTTTGGGTTTGGGTTTGGGTTTGGGTTTGGGTTTGGGTTTGGGTTTGGGTTTGGGTTTGGGTTTGGGTTTGGGTTTGGGTTTGGGTTTGGGTTTGGGTTTGGGTTTGGGTTTGGGTTTGGGTTTGGGTTTGGGTTTGGGTTTGGGTTTGGGTTTGGGTTTGGGTTTGGGTTTGGGTTTGGGTTTGGGTTTGGGTTTGGGTTTGGGTTTGGGTTTGGGTTTGGGTTTGGGTTTGGGTTTGGGTTTGGGTTTGGGTTTGGGTTTGGGTTTGGGTTTGGGTTTGGGGTTTGGGTTTGGGTTTGGGTTTGGGTTTGGGTTTGGGTTTGGGTTTGGTTGGGGTTTGGGTTTGGGTTTGGGTTTGGGTTTGGGTTTGGGTTGGGTTTGGGTTTGG